>MU228477.1:282648-296194 GCA_018584345.1 Thuja plicata | reverse complement strand
TGACCCTTAGGGACACATTGAAACACTCAAGTGTGTCCCAAGGGGCCCTATGACCTCTTAAGACACACTTGAGTATTTCAATGTTTTAAAATGGGTCATGGGGTCTTCCTAGGGATCCTAACGTGTGAGAAGGTGTACTAGGACCCCTTAGGACCCTCTTTGACCCCCGAGGATACATTCGAGCACTCAAGTGTGTCCTAGGGGGTCCTACGACCTCTTGGGACACACTTGAGTCTTCCGATGTGTCGAAGGGGTCATGGGGACTTCGTATGGGTCCTACGACTGTGATAAGGTGTACTGGCACCCCTTAGGTCGCTCTTTGACCCCTGGGAGCACATTGTGACACTGAATTGTGTCCCAATGGGTCCTATAACCTCTTGGGACACATTTGAGTGTTCCAATGTTTCAAAAGGGGTAATCAAAAGTCCCCATGACCCCTTTTGATACATCGGAACACTCAAGTATGTCCTAAGAGGTCATAGGACCCCTTGGGACATAATTGAGTGTTCTAATGTGTCCTCGGGGGTGAAAGAGGGACCTAAGAGGTCCTAGTACATGTTCGCATGCGTTAGGACCCCTAGGAAGATCTCATGACCCTTTTCGACACATTGGAACACTCTAGTGTATCCCAAAAGGTCGTAGGACCCCTTGGGACACACTTGAGTGTGTCAATGTGTCCCCAAGGGTCAAAGAGGGTCCTAAGGGGTCTTATTACACTTTCTCACGTGTTAGGACCCTTAAGAAGACTCCATGACCCCTTTTGACACATTGAAACACTCAATTGTGTCCCAACGGGCCCTATGACCTCTTGAGACACACTTGAGTGGTCCAATATCTCGAAAGGGGTCATGGGGACTTCCTAGGGGTCCTAACATGTGATAAGGTGTACTAGGATCCCTTAGGACCCTCTTGTACCCCCGGGGACACATTAGAACACTCAAGTGTGTCCCAAGGGGTCCTACAACCTCTTGGGATACACTTGAATGTTTTAATGTTTCAAAAGGGGTCATGGAGTCTTCCTAGGGGTACTAACATGTGAGAAGGTGTACTAGGACCCCGATGACACATTGGAACACTCAAGTGTGTCCCAAGGGGTCCTATGAAAATTCATTTGAAAAAAAAAAATTATAAAATATATATATATTATTAAAAAAAAAATCGAGTACCCAAAAAAATCAGGTACCTGATTTTTTTCGAGTACCTGAAAATATCAGGTACCCAAAAAACTCAGGTACCTGATTAGGCTTGTGCTTTGGTGTCAGGTTTGCCCAAGTGTACTGACACCCAAGCCTACTAAAAAGTCAAAAAACATTTTCATGCGCTTTTGGACGAGTGAAAAGTGGATTTTTTTCACATCGCCACTTTTTGGCCCCCCATGATCTTGCACATACCCAAGAACTACATGGAATATCTGATAAAATAGAAGAACAGACCAATTGAGGAGTCATCTTGGATTTCTCAATCTAAGTTGGATTCAATTTAGGTTGGACCTGACACATGATTCGGAGAATCATTTCTTTTAACCCCAAGTGTCTGATGCAGGATAATCTTGGATTCTTTGGCAATCCTGATCGACCGAAAATATGTTAGCTTTTGTTCTTTAGCTTGTTTGGAGGCTACTCGGTAAAGTGCTTGGTAACTGTTGTTTCTCGGTTACTTATTCTACCTTGCTTTACTGATAGGTCTCAGTAAATGTTGGTCACTCGGTGGTTTCTTTCACTGAGTTGTTTTTGTTGCTCGGTCATCTTCTTACCAAGTTGTTGTTGTTGCTTGGTTGTTCTTCACCGAGTTGTTCCTATTTCTTGGTTGGATTCTTACTGAGTTTTTTATATTGAAGTTGGATCTTCTGGCCGACTTTTTCATTTAGTTTCCATGGCGTAATTAATGTGGGATTTCTCATTGGGATGTGTGTGGACCTAGATCTGGGTCATTACTGTTCCCTATGTTGGATCTTTAGGATCTGAGTGCTGACCTCTTTGGTGGACTCTTGTATATATTTGGTTTTCTATTCTTAGATTAGGAGTTGTGGGGGTATGAGTTCATGAGAATATTAAGTGTTAGAAATTTGGATGGTAGGTTTGTGACCTCGCATGTAGGAAGTTTATTCTGTAAAACAGTTGAGTGTATATGGCCAAAATCGGAAAGGCCTTACATCCCGACATGTAATGAGTTTGATGAATTAATACAAAGTGTCTGCTTTTTCTTCTCTCCCTTGTTGTGTTGTTGCTTCTGTGTTGTTCTGCAAGTTGGTTTGGATAGCTGGGAGTGCCTTGGGCCCCTGTTCTCCATACCCTTCTTGTGTCAAGTTTGGTGTCAAAGGTATAATCTCCTCTATAGCTTGTACTTTAGTTTTGTATATAGGTTTCAGAGATCTAAGTATCTTCGCAATCACTTCTTCCTCACTATAATTACCCCCAGAGTTTGATGTCAGTAACCACTTCAATAATTCTTTGTGCATATGCCCTAATGATCTCACCGTCTCTCATCTTCATTGCTTCCATCTTTGTCTTCCAGTTTTGTAACTTTGCATGTTTAGTAAACTTATCTCCTATATATAGTGCTTCCAATCTTGTCCATATCTCATGTGTAGAGTCCAAGTCTTTTACTTCTATGAAATCACCTTCAAAAAGTGTGTTGATCAATGATTCCCTTATGACCATATTACATGAAAATAGCTTCTTATCATCTTTAGTAGCTTTCTCCAATTCATCCTCAGTCGCTATCTTTTCCTTCTTTTTTGTGATCATCCAGTAGTCAATTCCCAAACATAGCAAATGTGTTCTCATCTTGTTCTTCCAGCTGTCAAAGTTTTCAGGATCAAATTTCAGACTATCCTTCCTGTAGTAAGTCATCTCCAGGATCACCTCAAGTTGTTAAGATTTCTCTCTAAGGACCAGTACCTCTGATACCAATTGTTAGGAATAATAGTCCACAAACACAATTGAGAGGGGGGGGGGTGAATCAGTTGTGATACAAAATATTAAACTTTAAACTTTATAAACCAAAACTTCAATGCAAATGATAATATAGTAAATGCCAACATAATAACACAATACTTTTTGTCGAGGAAACCCCGTTAAAGGTAAAACCCCGGTGGGAATTAGCACCCACAAATGATGTACTAATAGTATAGTATCCATGTTAAAATATTTAGCCTTGTTAGGAGCTTATTACAATATTACAGTACATAGTCCGTGTTAAAGGATAGACCATGTTAAGAGTCAAGAGTAATAGTGAGCTCACTGCCCAGGCACACTGCCCAAAGAAGGTTAAAGCCACCCTCAAGGATTAACAATTCAAAGAAGTGTATATAGAGAATATACAATCTAGTGAACTGTCTGATAGCAACTATCTTTCCTTGGTCAATTCCAATGAAGTATTACAATCACAAACTCTGCTTTACATCCAGCAGTAAAACAAGCCTCATAGCTTCCACACTTTTTTGTATTCACAATTACCTTCTCATCATACATACATCTTTTCAAAAGAAAAGATCTCACATATAAACCCTATTACAATAATTGATTAGGTCATCTAATTAAGCTTTCCCAATATACAAATAATTATTTAACTCCTTACTAAGATATACAAGGTACCTAAAATAAGTAAACATCAATTACAATACATCAGATATACTCCAAGATCCGCAATCCATGCTCACAATCCATAATATACGCTACATCTCTGAAGTCAGACACCAAATGGGTCTCCTCTAGAATACATGTCATAGCTAACTTCACCTACATGTCCACGACTATCGATTAACAACGAACATTCCTCAATATGTCTTCTATCATCCCTTAAGCTCGCATCACTTGAAACATATTCTCCTATAAGATATACCTAAAACACAAAGAATTTCTCTGCCAAGCATCACTATCACAGTCCAGAAACTAGTCTTCACTATGTTGGAAATGAGTTTAGTAACTGAGAGGGGAGGGGTGAATCAGTTACCACAAAACAAATCCAAGTCCCTTAGATGTCTTAATCAAACTTATGACTCTTCTCAGTTAATAAAATATATTCTGCTATTACTCGGTTAACAAAGCAATCTTAAGATATTAAATGTGATTAACCTTTAGTGATAAAATGCAGAAACATAAAGCATAAACAAAATAAAATGTACACAGATGACACCAAAATTTACCGTGGAAACCCAATTTGGGAAAACACCAATTGCAACTAGTTATTGTTTTTCACTCTTCTGAACTGAGCCCTATTAGGAGCCAAACCTGTTAAAGGTTACAAAACACACTGTTAGGTGTGACCCTGTTAGAGGATTTAATCACCCTATTACAAGTGGCCTTGTTAGAGGTCTTCAAACACTTCAATGTAGAAATGTCACCTTGTGAGAGGATTTATGAAATACTGTTAAGTCTACTCTGTTAAGAGATTTGGATCACTTGCTACAATTTTTAGAGTAATAATGAGTTGAACTAATTGAAGAAGCAACTAACTTTGCAGATTTAGATCTTTGTACTAGTTTTAACTAGATCCTTGCTGATCAAATATTCTTTTGCAGCTCGCTCTGGATATTTTGTCCTTAATCAGAATTCCTTCTTATTTCGCCTTCACTCTTCATATCAAAACTCTTCAAATTTCTCTCATATTCAATCCAAATTTGACCTTGTATATATATGCAAGGCCTTGTCAAGTCTGCTTGAATACCCTTCCAAATAAACAATAAAACTTAAGTCTATCGACTGCAATTAACCAATTAAACATAAAGTGTAAACTGTTGTTAGTCGGATGACACTAAATGCATAACTCGGTTAACACTATAATCCTTCGATGCCCAACCATTACTCTGTTGAAACTAGACTTACTGTATAGCCCGAGTGAACTTGGTTAAATATAGAATTTCCTTCATTAACCAACAGAGCTCGGTTAATATAAAAAATCACTTTGGCTGATACTGGAGTCTTCTTCAATGCTTGAGAGAGCTTGGCATACACTGACTATGCTCAGTTAGGTTTAGATATTTGTGTAACATCACTGCATTTGTGTATACATAAATGACAATACATAATTAAATAATTGTCTTCAACAATCTCCCTCTTTGGCATTTATGGCAACACAACATGTCATTATACAAAGAATTTTAGAGCAACAGAAACAAGAATAAAATTTATAATGTCCTTAGCTTCATTATGATTCTCATCCAAAAAACTCCCTCTGTCTTCACAGTCGCTGAAATATAGATTTATCCCTCTTACATCAAACTTTGTTTCTGATAAAATTTCTCGCTCTGATATACTGATTTCTTTGGCATGACATCAATAATCTCTCCCTCTTTGACATCCAATTCCAAAGACTCCATCCAATGAAGTTGTAATGTACTTGATGTACTAATTCATATGCAATAAGCTCTGACAATCTGCATCAACTTGTTAGATCTTCACTATAGCTCGGTTGATGGATCACTAATCTGTGCTTTAGTGAGCATCAGTTAGGGGAATCACCCATAGCTTTCCTCTAAGATACAATAATTAATCCTTAGGTAAAGGTTTTGTGAATATGTTTTCAATTTGTTCTTTAGTATTCACATATTCCAATCTGACTTCCTTGTCTTGAACCAATTCTCTCAAGAAATGATACTTTATTGCAATATTCTTAGTCTTAGTATGCATCATAGGGTTCTTTGAAATGTTAATAACACTAGTGTTGTCATAGTAGATAATAACTGGATCTTTGATTTCCTCCTTCATACCTGACAACAGTTGTTTGAACCATATGATATTTGAACAATTTGCTGCAGCACCAACATACTCTGCCTCTGCTGTAGACTGAGAAATGCAATTCTATTTCTTGCTAGTCCAAGAGACTAATCTCTTTCCAAGAAAGAACGCTCCACCACTAGTGCTCTTTCTGTCATCAACACTTTCTGCCCAATTAGCATCAGTAAAAGTCTTCAAATCAAAGTTTCCTCCTTTCTTATACCATAATCCATAATCTTCAGTGCCCTTAAGATATCTCAGAATCCTTTTGATAGCCATCAAATGATAATCTCTAGGATTAGTTGAAAATCTTGCAACAATACCAACTGCTAATGCAATATCAGGCCTAGTGTGAACAACATATTGAAGTTTACCAATCATGGATCTGTAGGTAGTTTGATTTACCAACTTTGAGTCGTCATCCTTAGACAACTTAGGTCCACTAGACATAGGTGTCCCAACTGGTTTGGAATCTTCCACTCCAAATTTCTTCAGTATCTCTTTGATGTATTTAGACTGAGTAATGTAGATACCATCCTTCAAATGATGAACTTGTAAACCAACAAAGAATTTGATTTCTCCAAACATAGACATCTCAAATTACTTACTCATTGCTTCAAAGAATGCTTTGCATAAATCATCATGTCCAGTGAATAGTATATCATCAACAAATATCTCTGCTAATTGTATCTTGTTTTGAGGTCCTTTTTTGATGTACAAGCTACTATTGTCATTAGTTCTCTGAAATCCAATACTTACTAGGTAGCCATGCAGTCTTTCATACCAAGCTCTAGGAGCTTGCTTCAGTCCATACAAAGCTTTGTGCAATTTGTAAACCATATTCTTTTTGTTAGGATCAACAAAACCTTCAGGTTGCTCAATATAGACATCCTCTTCCAAAATTTCATTCAAGAATGCAGATTTTACATCCATTTGGTATACCTTGAATCCTTTATGTGATACATATGCTAGAAGAGTTTTTACTCCTTCAATTCTTGCAACAGGAGAAAAAGTTTCTCCATAATCAATACCCTCTTCTTGAGAATATCCTTTATATACTAATCTTTCCTTGTTTCTAGAAACTTCACCTTTCTCATTCAACTTGTTTCTAAAACCCCACTTAGTACCAATCACATTCTTGTCTTTGGGTCTAGGCACAAGAGTCCAGGTCTTGTTATTTTCTATCTACTCAATCTCTTCATTCATGGCTTCTATCCATCTTTCATCATTCAAAGCATTTTTAATGGATCTAGGTTCAAATTCACTAAGCAAACATGTACCTTTAAGTGTGTTCCTTGTCATTATACCTTTTTTCTGATCTCCAATTATTTCCTCAGGTGCATGATGTCTTCTGACATATTTGGCAAGTACTGGTTTCTTCTTCTTTGATTCTGGGCTTGCTCCACTTGGTTCACCATGCTGAAACATTTTGTTCTGCTCTTCTGATTGAGAATCAGGTTCCTCTATCTGAGACTCGGCTGCCTTTGTCTGTGACTCGGTTGTAACTATTAGCATCTCGGGTTGCACAGGTTGTAACAAAGTTTGTGCTGATAAATTCAGTGGTTGTCAGGTTCATAATACACAAAGTTTCTGTAGTCCAGGCTCTTTAATGCTCTACTCTTCACTTCTCTCTGCAAACTCATCAATCTTTACATGTACACTTTCTATGACCTTATGAGTAGCAAGATTCAAGCATCTATATGCTTTGATTTTACAGGAGTTGCCTAGTAATATGCCTTCATCACCTTTTACATCAAATTTTCCATTTCTTGCTTCGTTCAAGATGTAATATTTACTTCCAAATACTTTGAAATAATGAACATTGGGTTTATCTCCATACCATAATTCAAAGGGTGTCTGATTAGTACCTTTTTTCAGTTGAACTCTATTCAAGGTGTGAACTGCAGTGCTGATAGCTTCCTTCTAGTATTTGGTTGCAACATTCTTTTCAATCATTAAGGTTCTTGCACAATCCATAATAGATATGTTTCTTCTTTCTGTTATTCCATTTTTCTATGGTGTACCAAGGGTAGATACTTGTCTCTTGATTCCTCTTTGATTACAAAATTCATTGAACTCATTAGAAATGAACTCACCTCCTCTATCAGATCTTAGGCACTTTAGTTTCTTTTATGTTTCCTTCTCAACTTTGGCAAGGTACCACTTCAACTTCTGAAAAGCTTCTGATTTTTCTTTGAGAAACATAACAGCCATCATTCTGGAATGATCATCAACAAATAGGATGAAATACTTCTCTCCTGTGTAACTTTTTGTTCCAATTGGTACACATAGATCAGTATGCACTAACTCTAAGACTTCTTCAGTATTGTAATTCTTGCTCTTGAAACTAGTTTTTCCCATCTTCCCAATTTGACATTGTTTGCATATTGCCAACTCAGGTTTCTTCAAAATAGGAATACCTCTTACTCTTCTATTATTTCTTATGTTGACCAGGTTATCAAAATTCACATGATACAATCTTTTATGCCATAACAAACTTTCTTCTACTTGTGCAATAAAACATGAACTATCAATGAGATCAAAATAGAATAGATTACCTTTTATTTTCTTTCCAGTTCCAACTAGGTTTCCTTTACCATCTAGGAGCTTGGCCTTACCATTTATGAATTCTACATTGAAACCAATGTTATTCAACTATGCCACACTTACTAGATTACGCCTTAGTCCTTAAACCCAATAAGAATTATCACATTTGATTCCTTCAGTTAGAGCAATACAACCTTTACCTTTCACATAGCAAGGTTCATTATTCCCAAATCTGACACTCCCACCATCATAGTGCTCAAGATGTTCAAATTTTGTTTTATCACCAGTTGTGTGGTGAGAACAACCACTATCAATTATCCAAGTGTCATTAACATGAGAGAAAAGTGCAGTCTTTTCATTTTCTTCATTATCTGACTCATCCTTAATAGCAATGTAAACCATTTCATATTCATCTTCATCACTATCAAAATCTTTTTCAATATAACAATATTTCTTACCTTTGTCCTTGTAGCTTTTGTAACTTTTGAAATATTTATTGCTTCTGTACTTGTTGAACTTTCTCTCATCTTTGTTTTCTTTGTTTGGACACTTAGCAACAATGTGGCCAACCTCGTCACATGAAAATAAAATCAATGGTATTCTTCCTTTTTACTTTCCTTTTCCTTTGGAAGCTCTCTTTGCAAGTAGTGCCTCAATGATTTCCATATCTTCATCATCACTATCATTGTCAATCTGGTTTTCTCTTGAGTTTCTATCCATCTTACCAAGGCTTAGTTTGGCTTTGAATGCAGACTCAAAATTGCTAGGATTAGGAGAATAATTGTCAAAATTATCCAATTCAAAATTTGTTAGCCTTCCAACCAATGCATCTAGAGTTATATCATTACTACACCTCATCTCTTGAATAGCTAAAACTTTTATTGCATAGATAGGAAGTAAATGTTAGAGTAATCTTTAGTTATTACTCTTTAGTGCTTAAGTTTCACTTAGGCAGTTTCTATTTCTTAGAGTTTCCCTTTTAGAGTTTCGGTATCCTTTATAAGGAATGACCGCTTTGTATTTCAGAAGGAGATTGTATTGTAATTTCATTTTGTTAATAGAAGCTTATTTCTATCAAGATGATTTTCCTGTCTCTGGCCTATTGGCCACCATAGCTTTTTGTTTATCTTCTGTCTCTGCTTCTTCTCGTGACAGTGTTTGCATGTAGGTTTCTTGGGTTGATTTGCAGTTCAGCAAATCTAATATGGTATCAGAGCTCACCTGTTGTTCGCTGTTTGAGTTTCGTTGAAGCATGCCAGAAGCAGAAGGTTTCCAAGGGTTTCAGATTTTTTATGTATTCTTTGTTTTGGGTTTTGTTTCTGGTCACTTTGAGCTCAAACTGACATCTCCATTGAGCTCAGAGCGCCCAAAAACCCCAGAATACATATAAAACTTTTCCATTTTGGACATTTGGACTCTAGAGGTAAAAAAAATTTGGTTTTTGTGCCGTACGGCACAAAAACCGAGGTCAAATTTAAAAAAAAATAAAAAAACCACTTTTTATGTGGTTTTTCGCTCATTTTTTAAGCGCAGCCAGTGAAAAGTCTTCAGCGTCGCCCGCGCTCCGCCCAGCGGGCACCACGCCACCCGCGGTCCGCTGGGGCTCCACCGACGCCTGCCGCGGCCACCCGCCGCCGGTCTCTACAACCCGCCTCTGGCCCTGTGACCCACGCCGCTCCTCTCCCCGGTGCCCTCCTCTCTGCGGCCTCCGCTCACTGCGCAGCGGCCCCGCCGCCCGAGCTCCGCCCTCCTCCGGCTCCGCTCCGCCGGACAGCCGCTCCGGCCCTGGTGGCGGGATTTTTGGCGCCCCCGCAGGCTTAACTATATGCTAGGCGGTCATATTGCCGACCAAGGGCTGTAGCCCAACCCTCGGCGCGCGCCATGCGCCCGGGGGCCAATTTTTTTTAGCCCCTAGGGCTCATTTGTAGCTTTTTTGGTTTTCTGGGGGTACCTGGGCCTTTTTCGCTCTACAGGGAGCATACGGAGATCTTTTTTGGACTTCTTTATATCGTCGAAAAGCTCTTTCCGAGCTCTTTCCGATAATGGTGGTTTGGTTTTTTGGGTCTACTATTTCAACAGCGTTTTTTGTTGTTGAAGTCTGATGTCTCTTTTTACCTTTCGGGAGTCATATCTGGCTCATCCAGACTCCTTTTTTGGAAAATGAGATATCGTCGGAAAGCTGGTTCAGTGTACTATTCAGTGGCAGAGGTATTTTTTCTAGATTCTACTCCAGGTTTTCACTCCTCTGCGTTTGGCAGTTTATGCCCTCTGGTGGATTGCTTGGTTCTACAGGTCCTGGGATCTCTTCTTCTGAGTTCATGGCTCACTCTTCTTTCTGACTTCTGAGCTTGTATGCTCTTCTGATGCATTTTTGTTCTGTAAATGCACTGAGATAAAGTGCCTTCTTTTGCTTTTCTGGGATCTTGTACACCTTGTTCGGTTTTTGTACTCGCACTCTGTTATAAAGTGCCATGGGGGGTTATGATGTTTTTGCCGCTTTAGGCGCATCCACTTTTGTTAAGTGAGCGTACCTTCCATGACATTAGCCCATGTTATGTGTCTGTGACACCGCCCTTTATCCTATGTGTGTGCTTCTGTTGCACTGTTGGTGTTCCTGGTTCTTCTTCTGCAGATGTTTTTGGCATTGCATTTCAGTGTTCCTGTCACCTCTCCCAATTCAGCATTATGGGGGGGGTTCACCTGTTGGTTCTATTGCTTCCTGGTTCGATTGATCATCTCTTCAGACATTTGTCTTCTCTACCTGGTCATGCACTTCAGTGGGGGTGCCAGCAGTATCTTCTGACAGAGTTTTCAGACATGCTTCGGAGATGCTTCTTTCTCTATTCTTGTTCCTCTCTCTGGGACATCTTTTCCCTTTATGTTTTGGGTACCTGATCAGGCCTTGTTGCCGGGACCCATCTTTCCTGCTTTCTACAGTAGTTTATCTATTTTGCTTCTCCCTAAGTTACATTTAAGGGGGGTGTTAGAGTAATCTTTAGTTATTACTCTTTAGTGCTTAAGTTTCACTTAGGCAGTTTCTATTTCTTAGAGTTTCCCTTTTAGGGTTTCAGTATCCTTTATAAGGAATGACCGCTTTGTATTTCAGAAGGAGATTGTATTGTAATTTCATTTTGTTAATAGAAGCTTATTTCTGTCAAGATGATTTTCCTGTCTCTGGCCTATTGGCCACCATAGCTTTCTGTTTATCTTCTGTCTCTGCTTCTTCTCATGACAGTGTTTACATGCAGGTTTCTTGGGTTGATTTGCAGTTCAACAAATCTAATAGTAAAGTTATTAATACCTTACTAACCACTGTTTTGTCTTGAATCTGTCCATGAGAAACTCTGATGGCACTGATACTTTTCTTGATTCTTTCACTGTATTTTTTAATGTCTTCTCCTTCTTTCATTTTAATCTGATCAAACTAACCTCTGAGACTCTCTGCTTTGACTCTCTTTACATTGTCATCTCCTCCATGGATATCATGCAGTTTCTTCCACATATCATAGGCAGTAGGGTAGTCCTTGACTTCATCAAATTTGAATAGCTAAGTGAAGAAGCTATGTCAATAATCATTATGTTGTGATTCTTCATGTCCACCATCTGATCCACAGACATAGGTCTAGGTGGTTCCACATACTTGTGGTCCAAGAATTGCAAACCAGTATGTCCAAATGTAGATAGATGTAGCCTCATCAATTCTTGCCATGCAGGAAAGTTGTATGCGTTAAGCTTGGGGATCTCCCTTTTGTAAGACATCTTTGATCTTTATCTTAGGCCTTGAAACCTTCCCTAGAAGCACCAAAAGCTCTGATACTAATTGTTGGAAATGAGTTGAGTAACTGAAAGGGCAGGGGTGAATTAGTTACCACAAAAACAAATCCAAGTCCCTTAGATGTCTTAATCAAACTTATCACTCTGCTCAGTTAATAAAAGATATTTTGCTGTTACTCGGTTAACAAAGAAATCTTAAGATATTAAATGTGATTAACCTTTAGTGATTAAATGTGGAAACATAAAGCATAAAGAAAATAACATGTACACAGATGACACCAAGATTTACCCTGGAAACTCAATTTGGGAAAATCACCAATTGCAACTAGTTATTGTTTTTCACTCTTCTGAAGTGAGCCCTATTAAAGGTTACAAAACACACTGTTTGGTGTGACCCTATTAGAAGATTTAATCACCCTGATATGTGCTATAATTGTGTCACACTTCTATGAATCATTCCATTCAAGGTTGCTAAAGAATGAGGCGTAAAATATCGATCCATAGCTCTCTAGTCATGGATGTGTAAAAATGTAAAATGAAGGCCCTCAGATTGACCTAGTTGTGTCTATTGTAAATACACCATGAAACGAGAGATTCAAATACATGAAAATAAAATCTAATCTAAATGATAACAATGCATATTAGTATATGAAATGAAATATGAATGCAAATCTAATCTATGGAAATAAACATGATTCTAATCTATATGAGGAGCCATGAATGCAAGAATAAAGAAAATAAGAACAGAGCTTGAGTGCTCAAATTCTCTGTTAGGGATTTTTCTTGTATGAACCACAATGCTTGAAATGTCTATGTGAACCTTGTACCTTCTACTCCTGATTCAGAGACAAGAAAAGCCTAATTGCTAAGGACTGGATAAGGTCCTTCTTCATTTTTGAGCTCCACAAATACTCAGGTAGGTTTTACCTTTCAAGATGGCTGTTAACACAGTATTTGTTGATGTGGACACTGGTTAGATATGTATCTTTATTGAAGCAACTTATGAAGTATCTTGCTAATGACCAAGCATAACCATAAACAAGATATTACCATACAAATCATAGTTATTAACATAACAATAACCAGTGATATAAGGATTCTCATCCTTCTTCCTTTTCTTGTAGGAGGGACAACCTAATTGATTCTCTCTTCAAGGAATCAATAACATGGACAATGTCTTGCTGACAGAGGTCCTTCACAAGTTCAGCTTATATGTTCTTAGTAACAGAGTTTTAAATTGATTTGGTTTTGATAACTTGGAATATCTGAGACACAGATAGATAATCAGATACATTTCTGAACCAGTGCCTATCCTTAGGGCTGCAGAGTCAATAATAAGCATAGAAATCACAAAAACAATATACACTGAACTGCCTTACAACTCAAACAATTAGGATAACTTGCCTTACAAACTATCTTGTCACCTCAAGACCACTGTATCAGATCCTTAACAAAGTAGTATGCTTCTTGAAATCATTCACAACATTTAATTCTCTCCTTGAAAGAAA
>MU228477.1:259756-279289 GCA_018584345.1 Thuja plicata | reverse complement strand
CCTTGGGACCTACATAATCTCTTAATTCTTTTGGCATGTGCTTCTTCAATAAGCTTCTCGCCACACCGGCCTTGGTACTATATCTTTTTTCCTGCTTCTTCATGTCAATTTTGGTAGACATGGTACTTAATAGACCAAAAGCTTGCATAAAAGAATTCCTATTCAATATCAACAAGGCAGTACCATCCTCTCTTTTGATGGTCTTTGTAAGGGCATCATAATGGTTTGTCAGGTCCAAAAATAGGTCAAAATCCAGAAACACATCAGGCACTAATAACCTACCCAAACCAGATATCCAAGGGTTTGAAACAGGGATAGGTTTATTAGAATTGTTATAAAAGTATGTAAAGAGAGAGAAACCTGTTGTGCCCGGGGTTGAAGCATCTCTGATGTTCCTGAAGTCATCTTTGAAGACACCAGCATCAATCTTTTTGTTTTGTGTTGAGCCTGGTAGCAGCTGTAAAAACTCGTCTGAGAAGCTAGGTTTTCCTTTTTGCTCCTCTCCACTGCCTCCACTGGTAGAAGCAACGCTCACAGCTCTACTCATCTTTGTGATAGATTAAAATTCCTTGGCTTGAACAGATATTGAAACAAATCTATCCTTCAATATTAGCTATCTGTTCTGAACACAATTCTCTGTAACTCTAAGAAGTTTCTTATCACCTTTGAAAATACTGCACTTGCTCTGAATATCACTTTTCACAGAAAATAATCAACTTAGCTCTGAAATCTGAAAGCACGGTGAACAAGAATAAATGCACAATCATCAGTTTATAGGCATTTTGATTCAGAGTACATGGCTCATAATTCGGAAACATCAGTTCTGCCATTAAGTTTCTATGCCGTGAGCTTTCAAAAACCTAGCCGTAGTTGCACGAAGTTGACAGAAAAAATTGAATTTGAAATTATGAATCTTTGGCGCAATCATCAAACGTTTAAGACAGCTGACATGGCATCTTTTGATTCGTCCTCTGTCATACATCTCAGCTACCTTTTGTGCACAGTAATCAAAAATCAAGTATCTGATTGGCCGCCGAGAGATCCGTTCTGTCATGTCATCCACTTGGCGCCGCATTTTAGATCTCAAGATCTGGCGACCTCGCGACAACAGGAAGTCTCATTGTCGCGAGCCCTTTTCCTTAACCCTGGTCTGATCTCCAGACCTGGCGACAATGCACATTCTTTACCTTGGCTGACTCAAGTCCATCTGGCGATCAGGCGACAATAGTGAAATCAAAGTCGCATGGGGTTAACACTAACTCATCATTCTTCTCCAGACTTGGCGACAAACCGTTGCTTTTTTACCTTTTTAAGTTATCGCTAAGTCGCTGGATCCTCATATTCCTTCTTAAGACCACACGACAACCTTAGTCGCTGAGTCGGGTGATAACTTAAATTTGATCTTGTCATTAAAACATACCCTTTCTGTTTTTGGCGACTTTGCGACATGAAGTGAATCGCGAAGTCGGGAGGACTTTTTCCCTGGGGCACTTTTATCTCTAGACATCGTGACCACCGTCAGATCCTCTAATTTCTTCATCAAACGATTGTCGTTTAATCGCTGTATATTTCTTCATGCCCTTAAGTCATCTGGAGACCTTGCGACTAAAGGTAAACATACCTTAGTCTCTTTATCGCGTGATCCATTTCCTCCTTCAAGCGACCACCCGACAACCATTCGTCTTATGACAGATGTCATCTGTTCTTTTGTCCATTCGATGTATACTGAAAAGCTGAGTCATTACTCTTGTTCTGACGACATCCCGACTGAGGGAAGTCACTAACATCAAACAGTTAGTCACGGAATCGGGGCTGTTATCCCTTAACCATCATTTGATCACGAGACCACGCGACTGAAGAAATACTTAACTGTTTATCATGGCCTGATCTAGCAACTATGCGACATGAAGTGAATCGTGAAGTCTGATGACATTTCTTTGACCTTTTGACTTCTCTTGCGATCACCTAACTGAGTAGTGGGTCCCATTCTTTATAAAGCTTATAACACAAAGTTCATGCGACTACCCGACTGATAATATATCGCTAAGTCTTGAGAAGCAGAAGGAATATTCTGTTTTGTAAGGAGACTACGCGACACAAGGCAAAAGCGAAGTCGGGAGAGGATTTAGCATATTCGTTCTGGGTAACACGATCAAGCGACCTAACCTAAAGCACATGTCTTAAGTGACTGAAAAAGGTAACGTTAAAATATAAGACATGACCTAGGGTTTTCAAATGCATCGTTTAACACTTAGTTGCTAGGGTTTTTCAGGGTTTTAGCAATTTTGACAAGGTTTAAGTATGAAGACCTGAAAATTTTTAGAGAGCAGGACAAAGAACAAGACAGAGAAGCAAAAACAGGAAATACAACCAACATTCTCCTCCAAAATTGCTCTCCAAACCTGCAGCATAACAATATTATAAAAACCTAATATATGAAAATAAAGGAAAGAGCTCTCCTTTTATAAGAAATGAGATGAAATGGACCACTGAGATTAAGAGGCAAAAGTCTTAATCAAGGGTAGAGAAAAATGGAAGCTTGATCCTTGTGCACAAATATCCTCTAATAGGAAAATAGGAGTTGACTTTTGTGTCCCACATAAGACAAAAAGTGTTTTTTCCCTTTTTATAAAATAAGAATAATGTTTTATTTGTGCAACATAGGATAAGAAGAAAAGTGGAGATTTTTTATTTAAATAAAAGAGGAGGAAATTCCTTTTAATTAAATAAAGGCTTAGGATAAAGTGATTTTATTCTTTAATTAAAAGAGATTTTTAATTAATTAAAAGAGAGCACGTTCTCTTAATTAAATAAGATTTTTATTTTTATTTTTTCTATTTTAAATTAAATAAGGCTCAAACCTTAGGAAATATTGAATTGATTATGATTTGATCAAGGAAATTGATATAATTGATATTGTTGATATTTGAAAATATTGATTCAGGGATTTGATAAATTGAGAAATGGGGCCCAAAGTCTAGGTGACCATTTTAGGGTGCATACAGTTAGGAGTGGCCTTGTTAGAGGTCTTCAAACACTTCAATGTAGAAATGCCACCTTGTGAGAGGATTTATGAAAGACTGTTAAGTCTACTCTATTAAGAGATTTGGATCACTGCTACGATTGTTAGAGAGTAACAATGAGTTGACCTGATTGAAGAAGCAACTGACTTTGCAGATTTAGATCTCTATGTTGGCTTTAACTGGATCCTCACTGATCAAATATTCTTTTGCAGCTCAGTCTGGATATGTTGTCCTTAATCAGAATTCCTTATTATTTCGCCTTCACTCTTCATATCAAAACTCTTCCACTTTCTCTCATATTCAATCCAAACTTGACCTTGTATATATATGATAGGCCTTGTCAAGTCGGCTTGAATACCCTTCCAAATAAACAATAAAAATTAAGTATGTTAGATGCAATTAACCAATTAAACATAAAGTGTAAACTATTGTTAGTCGGCTGACACTAAATGGATAACTCAGTCAACACTATAATCCTTCGATGCCCGACCATTACTTGGCTGAAACTAAACTTATTGTATAGCCCAAGTGAACTTAGTTAAATACATAACTTCCTTCATTGACCAACAGATCTCAGTCAATACAATGAATCACTTTGGCTGATACTGGAGTCTTCTTCAATGCCCAAGGGAGCTCGGCATACACTGACTATGCTCGGTTAGGTTTAGACATTTGTGTAACATCACTACATTTGTGTATACATCAATGAAAATACACAATTGAATAATTGTCTTCAACACACTAAAACATCTGTAACATCACCAATATGCAATATTAAGCCAAGCGACCTTAGGAATAAGGTCATCACACATCCTTCTTCATATCATTATCTTCGATCATTCTGATTCATCTGTACGGTGTCCATACACTTTTGTCAGTCAAATAACCAGTTTGTTCACTCCACAGAAATATATGTTGACATCAGTGACAAAACATGAATATCAACAACATTAGTAGTACCCAAATCTGATATCACCAACAGACTCTTGACATCTAACACCTATTGGAAGCTCATCATATGCTTTTGAAAACTTTTCATAAAACCAATATACTGATTTTTCCTTCCTCCTTCCTACCTTTTTCCTTAAAAGCAATATGCAATCCTCCTGGATGCTTTGATATACCTCATGTGCAATATCCTCAAATTCAGGATCCTCAATATCCTTTATCCACTTCCTGGTTTTCTTAATACATTATTCCTTCAAGGGGGCTGGCCAATTAGGAGAACAAAGTTCCAAAAACATTTTAACCCAAACTGACTCCTGAGGACAGAAAGGAATATGAAAATCCCTTATTGTAGCAGAAAAACTCTTATAAAAAAGAAGTGCAGATTCTCCCACCATTCTTTTCATTCTTCTTTGTAGTGACAAAATGACTTTTTCTTAGATCTTTTAATCTGATTTTTTTTAATATCTCCAAGAACCTCTTTAAGATCTGGCAAAGGTACTCCGAATCTAGACATAGCAGAAAAATCCCTATCCTCTATGTCCCCCATTTTTTCAACTAGTACACACTTCCTCTTGATTTTACAACTGAAATTCTTACCTTGAAGTATGCAAACCTCTATCCACATCTTATTCCTTCTCTTAGTGCTTAAATCACTTAACAAGGAAACATTTTATAGCCTTGAAAAATAAAATACCTGGATGTATTGTAGTAGCTGCAAAAAATATCAATTTGAAGTCACCTCCAAATCACCTTTTCAAAGACTTTGGTAGAGTCGCCACCTCTTTGCAGAGGAAAAGTTTGAACCAGCTAAGGAATCTTTCCCAACTCTGACCTTCTTCAAAACCAACAAACTCACAACACACCCCTATAATAGAGTCTCATATAGATTCCTCCTTTGACTATGCTCTCAGTCATATGAGCCCAAACATTTGCTTCATCATCACTCCAAGTCCACCTTTGCTTTTAGTCTTTCTCCAAATATGCACACTAGTACAATCAAAGAACTCAGAGTCGTCACTCACCACTTGTGAGATAATATATGTATATCTTTTAGGAACTTGGACTTTTTGGACAATATTGCAATGACAGACAAAATAAACCCTGACTCACTTTATAAGTAAGAGGAATGTTTCTTTGTAGCACATGACTCTATAAGTCACCATTTTGTTGGTGACTCGGATAGGCTAACTCAACTGAATAATGATTTGACTTATTGGTACCAGAGTTTCCAAGGTGATTTTAACATCTTTTTAACACCTCCTCCCCAATAGAGTTTCCATTTTGTTGGTGTTTTAAAATATTTCACGCTTTACAAGATACCAATATACATTTAGATAGATTTTGAAGAATGATTAGTTCCAAATATGGGAAAATCTAAGGTAATTGGACCAACTATAGGTACAAGACTACCCTCTGCACTTTTGGTTCTGCAAGACCAAGGCGGGTCACCTAATTCAGCTCAATATACAACACTTAAAACCTTTCTCTGGATTTAAACAACAGAAAATGGTAAGAAATTACTAAATGATAACCACTCATTCATTGACTCTCAATTACCATGAAGAACATATACTACTCAACCACAAAACTCTAAAGGATTCTAAAATGGTTTTGATTTAAGTTTTGCAGAATATAGCCAAATCCAATCAAACATACATATCACTATAAAAGGTAATAATTCCTGATCAGTGATTTATCCATTGGGCAATATCTCTAATGCAGATGGAGAACACAAGAACCAACTATTGTCAAAGATTCAAGGCCATAAATACAACTAACCCAGACCAAACACTTCTTATAAAATCCTTGTGCAAACCAAATGAACCCATGTCTTATCCAGAGCAATATTTAATTTGATCCTTTATCAAAACTAAACAATAACAACATACACATAGATAAACTCTATGCAATGAATCAGAAAATTCACAACTCAAGAAATAGGCACAAAGGAAAGACTTGAATCTGCAATAATTGTATTAAGTATGAAGAATCTTGTTCCTGTATTAGTCTTATTCAAAACATACACCACTTCAATAAATGCATGAGACCTGAGACTTTCTATTCTATATTGACACAGTCCAGATACAAATCTGTTATATTCCTGACTGGAAACAGGTGTGCAACTCAATGCTTTTCTGTACTTCCCAATTTTCCAACCCTTTCTAAATGATCTTGGAAATCCTTTTATAGAGCAAGGATTGCAACAAGCCTCAGATCATTTAGGTCAAGAGCCAACAACCAAAACCCTAATGACTCATATGAAAGACAAAATAAGCAACAGAACCAACAACTGAGTTATTACAAGCTAATTCTTACTGGACCATAGGGCCTTTGCAATAAATCCAAAATTGTTCCTATTGGCCAAGTAAAACCTGTCTTTTCCCTTTCTGCAAAAAAATCTGATTTGTAGTGCCAATCACCTCGAGATGTTGGAGAACAGTCCCTTAGTGTTAATAAAAGGTTTACAGATCTGATCAGAAACCTCAAAACTTCACTTCTCAACATAAATGCATTCTGAGTCATCAAGTTTGCACCTTAACAACATCCAATAACTGCATAAACACAACCCAGAAGATCAGATTTTATCCATCTACTCTCCTATAACATGAAACACAGAGCCACCACTTCAAAACACTCTGGAAAATATTTAAAAATTCAAATATCTGTTATAACGGTCATCCTTAGCGCGGAAATCACCATCAACAGCCCAAATAGAACTTTATACTTATCTTTAAAACGCAACCGTCGATCATCTTTTAAAACACCCGCGGGCCTGAGCAAATGAAACACATCAACGATTCCTTGGACATCCAAGTGGCACTACATTACTGGCCTTGGAAATTCTTTATCTTTCATTTATTTGCGTTGGCCGACCTAGACAGGTGTCATTCAGGCGTGATCCGTGAAGACTATCCATCGTGCAACTCGCGATTAAGGCATCACACCTACCATCGAATTGAAATAGATCTAATTTACCTTTATCATCCTTTGAAAACCCAGACCCACGATGTTAGAAGGCTACGTGTCAAACGGGCATGATTCTGCGATGAATATCTTTCGTGCATCTCTGCATCAAGGCATCATGCCATCTGTTGGATTTTCGAAGATCTGCATGACACTTTACCTTTCGGCCCCAGTTAGGCATGGACACCTGTCAACAAGGCGTGATCCCATGATAGATATCTTTCATTCATCTCCTATTCAAGGCAATACGTCCATCATTAGATCATCTTTGATCTGACCGCACATTAACTTCCTTTAGGCTTTGAAACCAACGACCCCACAACCTAGGTTGGACACATGGCATTCAGCCGTGTTTCCTTGAAGGATAGACATCATGCACCTCCTGTTCTAGGAATTAGGCCTACCGTCCGATTAAAATTGATTTGTCTGACCATTACTTTACCTTTAGCTCCGGGCAGGACCCACTATGTGCTACGTGGCACAAAGATGTGATTCCGCGGTGGATAAATAACAAGCACCTTTTGATTAAGGCATCACGCCATCCGTTAGATCAAACTTAATCTAACTATCCTTAATGTTCATTTGGCTCTACATTGGTCCCGCCACTAACATGTGCCATACAAGCGCGATGTCATGAAGGATATCCTCCCTGCTAGTTTTAATCCCAAAAACGCGTCAACCGTTGGATGAACTTAGATCTGACCCGACTTTAACTTGTCGCTGGCTTAGAAGGAGAGGGCCCCATGATCTGAAGATTGACACTTGTCATCATTCCGTGATGCCGCTATGAGTAACTTCGGCACATCTTATGTTCAAGGCATTACACCCATTGTTAGATCAAAAAACAACTTGCACAACATCTGGTAAAGTATAAAACCCCACGGGAAATCTTAGACTTAGGAAAAATTAAAACATACCCCGCTAGGACTTTAGGACATATTGAAAATGCAGGCCCCACGCATGATGACTTAAAAGACATGGGATAAAGTGATTTAAGTGGCCCAAAAAGGTAACACCATTTTATAAAAAACATGGAAGACCTAGAGTTTTTGACCAAAAAATGAACCAAGGGTTTGGAACAAATGACAAATAGGGTTTAAGAACCAGGCTTAAACATTATATAATCATGAGCAGGACTCAGAACCATGGAAAATTTTGCAGTCCTCACAGAGGGTTTTGTTAGAGTTGATTCTGCAGTTTTCTTGCCTGTGGTAAACCTGAGATTCTTGCCTAATTATGATGGGTATACTACAAATACCCCTTTCGAGATTGGTAATTAGGAATTGGGTATAGAATCTACTTACTTTTTTCCATATGTGCAGAGAGATTGTGGACAAGTACAACGAGGCGTTGATGGGTTTGGCAAGCAAGATGTTGGAGATCGTGTCAGAGGCACTGGGATTGGAACCCAAGGTAGTGACCAAGGCTTGCGTGGGTTCTAAGCAGTAGCAGAGTTATCTTCAAGGCCACCAAGGCAAAACGTCAAGGAAAAGCCGACACCATTAACAAAGAGAAAGTGAGCGGGTCTAGTAAATTTTTGTTGGCTGCTACTTCCTATTATGAAAAACTTGATAAAGAGAAACATGCCAAATATTTGGAGAAACTAAAATATTATGTGCTCGCATCTCCACCACTATGGAGAAAAAACCACCTTCACAGATCTTGGTGTCCTCTACCACTTCAGAGATCTCTCAATCATTGTTTTCAAAGAAAACTAAAGAGAAAAAGAAGGAGAAAGAGTATAGACATTTTGGGATATTTTTTCACAGATAGATTCTAAAGATTTTTATGCTTGTTACGTGACACTCTTTCACACATGCTAGCCTACAGATGTAATTCTGGATATTTCTTGTAACAGTGTTGTTCACAACTAGATTTCATTGACATTGAATCTATCCTCAATGTTTTCTCTATAATTGGATTTCATTGACAATTGGAAATTTTCTTTTACAATTTTATGATCGAACCGATCATTTAAGCAGTTAATTTTGCCTTTTGTATTGATTTTCACAGATGGGCTAGCTTTTATAAGAGCAATGTTGGAACTAAAGATGGAGAAAACTGCCTTCTCTATATTGATCAGAATTCAATAAATTTGGCCTCGAATTCCAAAAACTCGGGAGCAGGATGTGTGCCCGCAACCCTGTGGAATATACGAGGGCACAAAGCTCAACTTAAATTGATGATCGTATGAGCATTATTTTAATTTATTGACAATATGACCAATGTTTATGGGAAACTGTATCAAATGAATGTCACAATCTTGATGTTTGCTATGGAAAAAAGAAAAGTGCAGTTGAATAGGTTGACGTGTATAAGATTTGAAAGGATGGATTTGTAAATACATAATGGTTATTATTTTTTGGTTTATGCCTAATTGTCTCGGGTTTGTTCCCATCATATAGATTCCATGTCAGACATTGCACTTACATAGCAAAAAACTTGCAAAGTCCTTCATATGCTAATCGTTTCTTTGGGGAAATGGAATGGAACTAGTTTGTATGCCGTATGTGGAATTGTTATTATATAATAACATTTTAACAATAATTAATAAATTGAATAGTTTTTTTGAGAGATGGGAACCACCAAAAGATTAAAAAAAGGGGATAAATTGGAAGGCGACTCCTCCTTAAGTGATTTTCCTATTATGACTACAGTGGTCTCTTATCAACTAGTTTTAAACAAAATTCCACCAAAAAGAAACATTAAGAATATATTAAATAGCTAATAACAAGCAAAAAAATAATAATGAAATTTTAAACTCTAAACAATTAGAAAATAAATCACATTTTACGCTCCCCTTCCACATATCTTCAACATACCCGTTGAACACCAAAATACAATTACTAGTATTATTATTATTTACTATTGAAAAAACAGAAAGGTACATACTATCCTATAGCACATAAATGGGACAATCCGAAACGCGCTTTCAATAGGCAGGGTACATGGTAAAGAGAACCTTGGGAAAAACTTCCCTCCTCGTGTTGACTAGCCAATGAATTATTTGCAATTGGAATTGTCTACTGTGCACTGTCTCATACATATTTTTTCTTGCCACATGCGACTTGCTCAGGTTTGATTGCGGGAAATTACAAGTATCTCTTGTATCATGTTTCTGGTTTGAATTCATTTGCTTTACCTTTGTAAGTGCATCATGCAATAAATGATGATGAGGGCATTAACTCTTTGTGGAGTTTGGAATGACTGAATTTGAAAGTGCGTGCATTAAAGCTGCTGTGGGAAGACTAGTTAGGCAGGTCAAAAATAGATTTTTTCGATTGAAAATGATAAGCAGAAATAGTTTCTGAAAAACACTGGATAACTCACAAATTTGAGCAAAGTTGCAGATATATTGAATCAGTGACATGAAAAGGTCAACCATAAAATATATCCCAAAATAAGTTATTGGCGCCGATGATTTTTAACCTTTTCTCTATTTGAATATCCATTCCCAATACGCTATCATTATCAGTATCACCAATAATCCCTACAGGAGCATGACCCGTCTTTAAAATGATGGAAACGATTTGCATCCCTTACAATTATTTCTCTCTTAACAATCTTAGCAATGAATTTAGTTGCATTATGACAGTCACCACAAACACGGAGATTTTTTGTGATCCTAATAGGCATTCCAGGGCTTGTACTAATAAGCCCAAATGCTATTGCTAACTTTTCACTATGACTATATAGCATGTTCTCCTTCACCTCTTCCTCCACATCATGTAGAACGAAACTTGTGCTAGGCACATACCCTGCATCTTCCATCTCTCTAGCCAAACTTTTCAACATGGCATATATTTGCTCAGATTGAGGATGTGACTCGTCTCCAACAACAAATGCATGAATTTTGTTATTTACCTCTATTAGACTGCACCCTGGCGTCTTTTTTATACCCCGCTCTTTCATCAATGTTCTAATCTTTGAAACGTCATCCCACCTGCCAGAGGCAGCATATATATTTGACAAGAGCACATAGTATCCAGCTTTGTCAGGTTCTAAGTGAAAGAGGCGTTCTGCCACACGTTCTCCAAGAAGAACGTTGTGGTGAATTTTGCAGGCACCAAGCAATGCCCCCCACACACTAGCAGCAGGTTCATTTGGCATATTTTTTATGAAGTTTTCTGCCTCATCCAGACACCCAGCTCTACCAAGAAGATCAACCATGCATGCATAGTGTTGTGGTTCAGGTGTGATGCAATAATCTCGACTCATGCACTCAAAATATTCCCAGCCCTTTCCCACTAAACCCACATGACTACAAGCAGACAAAACACAAATAAACGTGATAGAGTCTGGAGTGATGTCAGTATGTTGCATTTGGGAAAAAAGCCCAAGAGCATCTTCACCCCGGCCATGCATACCATATCCTGAAATCAGCGTGTTCCAAGAGACAACATCTCTATTGAACATCTTGTTGAACATTTGATGTGAATTACCTATGCTGCCACACTTTGTATACATATCAATAAGGGAATTGCCAACAACAAGATTTGACTCAAATCCATGTTTAATTATGTAACTATGGATTGCCTTACCTTGCTGCATAGCAGCTAAATTGGCGCATGCTGAGGCCGCACTAACCACACTGACCATGTCAGGTTTCAAGTTCTCCTGTTGCATTTGATTGAAGAGTGTCACGGCCTCACTTGCATGTGCATTCTGAATATATCCAGCAATCATTGCATTCCATGAAATCACATTTCTATTAGACATATTGTCAAACAGAAAGCGTGCTATCTCTACACTTCCACACTTGGCATACATGTCTACAAGGGCAGTTCCTACAGCTATATCCAACTCAAGTCCACTTTTAATTATGTAACTATGAAACCGTTTACCTTGGTGCAGAGCTGCTAGATGCGCGCAAGCTGGGAGGATGCTTATCATGGTTACACAGTTGGGTTTCATGTCCGACAGCTGCATATGGTTAAACAATGTCAAAGCTTCAGTGAATTGCCCGTTCTGGACATGCCCAGCAACAATAGCATTCCAACAAATATCATTTCTTCTGGACATCTTATCAAACATCTTCCGTGCAATGTCCATATTGCCACATTTGGCATACATGTCTATGAATGCGGTGGTCAGAATCACATCAAACCGACAACCACTTCTAACTACATAACTGTGGAGACACTCACCTATGAGCGCAGCTGCCAAATGGGAACATGCTTGGAGCAAGCTCACCATAGTAATCGAGTCGGGAAGAATGTTTGAAAGTTGCATTTTTCGAAAGAGTTCCAAGGCCTCATTGGCATACCCATTCTGAGAATACCCAGCAATCATTGCATTCCATAAAACAAGATCAGTACTACACATAGAATTGAACAACTGGCGCGCAACCCTCAGATTCCCACACTTGGCATACATAGCCACGAGAGAATTGCTAACTTTAACATTTGAAATAAGACCACGTTGAATTATATATTCATGGATCCACTCACCCTGTTGCAGAGCTCCCAAACGACCGCAGGCCTGGAGCATACTAACGAAACAAACCTCACCTGGTTCGATCCCTGCAATTATCATTTCATCAAACAGTGTCAATGCTTCTCTCTCATGTCCATTCTGCACAAGTCCATCAATCAACGCATTCCATGAAACTACATCTCGTTCAGGCATTTTGTCAAATACTTGGCGTGCAACGTCAATCCTACCACACTTAGAATACATAGCAACCAGAGAATTTCCAACAAAAACACCGTCCTTAAATCCACTTCTAACGATACAATCATGTATCTTCCTTCCCTCTTGCAGATCTGATAGCTCTGCGCACGCTTTAAGCACAACGGGAAAGGTGAATCTGTCTGGTTGTATTCCAGCCTCTTGCATTTGGTAATATAGTGCTAAGGCTTCCTCACACGGTCCATTTCTAGCATACCCTCTAATTAAAGCATTCCATAAGTAAATATTTCGTATAGGCATTCTGTCAAACACTTGGCGCGCATAATCCATTTTACCAAACATAGCGTACATGATCACAAGTCTAGTACCTAAAACAATGTTTTGGTTCAGCCCAGCTATGAATATCTGGGAATGGATTTGGTTAAGCGATCCGATACTGTTACAACTCTGCAAAAGAGAAGAATATATAGTGAAATTATCTCTGTATATAGCGAGAGAATAGTTAATAGTACTGGGTTGTATACTCCAGCTAGAATTCCGTATCCCATTATCAGTGCTATGATTGGTTAGGAAGCGGAGACAAATTTGTTTACAATGTTTAACTCTGTAAGGTACTGGATGATTGACAACATAGGCTAATTCCAACGCTAAAGCCATTCAAAGGAAACCTGAGTGTTAGCAGAGAAACATGCTTATGCAGTCATGGTAGCGTTTATCATCCCTACCGCCATAGGCAGGGATGTTGCATTCACTTAAGTTTAATTATTTTAAATGAAAGAAGAAGAAGAATGCCATTACAGTTACAGCACTGCCAGAGATCATCAACAAATCATTCGCCGTTAATAAGCCGTTTTGGTTTAAGAGTGAATATATATATATATATAAGAGTTATAAGACGTCATCTAACTTAGATAGTAAATTTCCCATGAAAATGTTGTTCCACTATTGTTAAACCTGATAATTCTTATCAGGGGTTTTGGTTTAAGGGTGAAAAGTTAATTAGTTTGGGTGAGTTTGTTAAAGATGAGTTGTTAAGTATGAGATCTTAATATGATAAGGGGTGAGACTAGAATCGGGTTTTAAAGGACTTTGGTAAAACGGTTATCCTTCAATCTTTAGCTCTTAGCTCAAGAGATTTTAGTCTAAGATTTGTGCACAATTAAAATTAACAATAATTCATAATTGACAAATATAAGGTATTTTTGAGAGGGTGCCAAATTATGATGTGAGTATCTCAATAGTACACATACTTTTTTCAAAAGACAGAGAAAAAAATAGAAAATTAGAGTAGAAACACTACCAAAGGGTTTTTTGAAATCTTTTGAATTTGATTTCATTAACATTTTTTTTTATCAACATTTCCTATCATACTCCATGATTTTCTCTTCTCTAGCTCGCTTCATTTTGATGATAGGGTTATGGCATATGATCTAAAATGTGGTTTCCACACTGGACCAGGTCGACTCGAAGCTGCTAGTTCAACATCGTACTCAGTGGTTGGTTTACACAATCAAATCTAAAAGATTTTAGAAAAATCAATATTTTCAACCATGGAAAATTACTATTTTTAATTACCAAATGGTGATAACATTTGATTTATAGTCACAAATAACCCTATTACTAAATAATACGCATCTATATTGTTTTTGAAAAGCCAATATGTGTAGTGCTTTGTGGACAAGACTATAAACATTTGTGTAAAATGACCATTTGATAACATTTAGAATGTTGTCACTAATTTTTAAAGTATAATATTTGATAAAAATTAAAAGAAATCATAAGTTTTATTTTTTGTGACATATACATTGTTAGAATTCATAGAGATATATTTCTCAGGTGGTATACACTTTGATAGGTGTATCATCACATTTTGAACGCATTCAAAAGTTTTCATCACAATCCACCAACATACAATTATAATATATTATGTTGTGTTATTTTTCTTATCTTATATTAATTAACTTACATAGTTATTAAGATTTATTTTATTTCTTTTGCCTTCAACAACCAAGCTCAAAAATCATATAAATTGTATTGTTGAATAAATAAATGCTAAATAGAGGGTTTTGGATATGGATAAATCTCCATTTAGGAGTTTGTGATGAGAGCTTAATCTTGATTTTTATTAAGAACTACACCAAATTGGTTAGAAATTTGTCGCATGTCTTCTATAAATGTGGTATCTTCCTTCCACAACAAACTTTGAAACGCCTTATGAGAAGCATTTTATAATTGAAGAAAAAAATATTTATAGCCTTTTTGGACATATTTCTATTTCTCAAAAATATTTTATACTTTTCTTAACTAAAAGGATCTCAAATATTTTTGTGTATTAACTATTTCATGACACTCTTAGATGTTGTCTATGACAACCGTATAAATTTAAAGATATTTAATTTATTAATATTGATAATTATGTCCGTATGTACCCAACAATAAGTATCAACCATTAGAATATGGACAAATTTATGTTCATATTTCAAGTCATGTATCTTTCAAATAATATCATAGCTTTTTAATGATGCATTATGCAATATGATGTAAAAATATATATTATTATTAGAAATCAAAAGTACTTATAAACTTGTTTATTAAATCTAATATGTAAATTGGCAATAGCACCATCATGTATTAAATGTATCTGAATGTTTGATAGCTTCTTTATTATCACAATCTTCTTTTATGGAGCTCATCACATTAAAATGTACATAAAATTTTGCATGTAAGAATTGAAATATTACTATTTTTTCGTCTTCCTTTGGTGATCACAATCACTTTAATTTAATTTTTTTTAGAACCGTGATTGCAAGACATTTGTTCTTTTGAAAATGAGTTGATTATCATTGTTAAATTGTGATTTTGATTTATAAATTCTTACATTAGAAATTTGGTTACGCTAAAGCCTTTCTTCAATGAGGAGGTCCATTTCTACATAATAAAAGGCGGATTACAAATAAAGCTTATCTTATGTTGTTATTTTATGGTTATGCAGTCAAGTGTGAGTTGCAGATATTTTTCAAATTATTTTTGAATATGGATGTACTAAAGAGATGTGGTTTTACAAACATAAACCGTACTCATTAAATCTATAACTGGAAGACTCCAACTTCTTATGGAGAGCGATGTCGAGCATTCTCCCATAAGGACTTCAAACACTCTATCCTTTGTATTTCATTTTGTTATACTGTCACCTTCAGGATACACAATACACTAACTAGACATCACTACTAGACATGAGATTAAAATCTAAACACTCAATAGTAAACCTTATTTAGCTTCCCCACATCAGGTTGCATGCCTATTCATCATGTTGATATTAATGCAAATAGCTAGTTGACATCAATGACAACACTAAACACATATTGCTGACATATGCATATTTTTTCAGAATGATAGTGAAATAAGAGGGAATTGGTAGAACTCACAATTCACAATGTTGTAGAAGTTCTTTGAAATAGTTTTATCAGTTTATATCAACATGAAGTACAAGTATCAAGGAAGTGAATTCATGTTTGTACTTGAAAACATCCTTCCTCAAATTTTAGACACGAAGTTAGCACAGTTGGGACTTCTTAGTTTAAAAGTTTCTAGGATGGCATGGAAGAGCTAAAAAGGTATCATTTATCAAAGAAGATACTTGAAAATGATTTGTCTCATGCAATAGGTTTTCCCATATCATTCCAATGTTCAGATCTAGTTCTTGAGTGCATGAAGTCCTATAATCTTGAAACTAGGGAAGTTTGAATGATTGATTCAAAATTATTTTCCAAGTTGGGTAATGTCTCATCTAGCATCATTTTTCAAATCGCAAGCTAGGGACTAATTTAATGCACATAAACCAAGAGATTGCATGATAATATTTCCTTTAAAATAAAGATTAATTTCTCAATACTACTATGCAAGAAACTAGTTACAAGATCCAAAGAAAGGAAAGTTTCAATTTCCTAGAACCATGCATAGAACCCTCGCAAAATGGATGTACTTGTACATATATTTCATATGCAAAGGAAGACAATTTATTGACTAGGTAAGTGTCATTAGTGACAATTTGCATCATTAAATAGTTTATTTTACAGTATTTTTAACCCGATACGCTGTGTGGGAGCTTTGTTCCCGGAAATGACTTTTTCTTGTCGGATAGTTGTCAGCCCTCTTCCTAGATAGTTTTCTTTTCTGACTATGGAGAACACTTTAGTTATTTTCTCCGTGTTTGTTTTGTTAGAAATCAGCAAACGATTATGAAATCAGAAATAACAAGTTAACCTCTGTTTTCTTTTAGGCTTATCAAAATCCAAATTGTTTTTAGTATCATCTATCTATAAGATGATTTTCTTTTCAATTTTAGTTTGGTTTTTTAAATTGATTTAGTTTTTAGTTTTTTTTATTATTTTAGTTTATTTTTTAAATTAGTTTAGTTTTTTAGTTTTTTTAATTAGTTTAGTTTCTATTTTTTATAAATAGAATTTTTCTACTTTTTGTAGGAAGCTCTCTTTATTTGAAGCCCAATTTGATATATGAATTTTTCTTTGTTGATAGTGATGCTCTTGTTCATGGCTTTGATGAAGGGAATTTTCTTATAATTTCAGTTCAAATGAGGTTTTTAGTGAAAAATTAGAATTTATCATAGAAATGAATGTTATTTTGTGTTGGCAACAATGTAATAAATATATAAGATTTCATTTTTACTATTTCTTAACTTTTTTTTAGATTGAACAAATTTAATTTGCAAGAAAACCTCATTCCCTAAGGATTGTTACATATCATTTCCATAATTTTTTCTCTAATTTTGGCATTGTACAAAACATATCACTTTCTTGGAAATTAAAAATCCTATCAGTTCATTGTTGCACGTACAAAAGCATGCAACTGCTAGTTACATGACTTCTTTCCTCTTTTATGCAATTGTTAGCATGAGGACATGGTTTGGATTAAGTACTAGAGGATTGTATACCGATGTGTTTGAAACTTTTAAGAAATGGGGTTCAGGGGCGGAGCCCCTGAGAAAAAAATTTTGAGTCTTATTTTTGGCCAATTTCTTGACTGACATATTCTAACCCTAAAGCAACATAAATTTGTATAAATTGGCTTAGGGTTAGGGTTTCATTATTATGTTGTATGTTTTATGGCGGTTTTGAGCTGTGAGGGATCTGCACATTGCGATCTGATTGTAATAACTGGATAAGAATAATATTGGACTTTGCTATTTGGTGGACGTAGCCCAGGGATTGGGTGAACCATGTTAAATCTTTGTGTCTTGTGTTCTCTTCTGGTTTGGTTTATTATTCTCTGCTATAGATTATATTTCTACATGTAACTGTTATTTATGCCTTGTAAATCCTAACATTGTTAGCATGAGGACATGGTTTGGATTAAGTACTAGAGGATTGTATACCGATACTTTAAAAATATACAAGTTTTACCCTCGACTGCAATTAGGAGAAAGTTATAAACATTTCTTGAGAGTAAATGATGAATTCATAATATTGACAACAAGATCACTCTAGGAAAATGTTGGACTTAGGATTTCTCTAGAGGCAAAAAATATCAAAGGCAATATGTAAGGTATTTTATTCAACTTTAGAGGTTTACTTACTTGTGGGTTAATGGGTTTAATGGACATCCTTTTAAATTGTGAAGGTATGCAGATGATAAACTCATCATGTAGATAGCTTGTTGTGGTTCACAAAGAGCTCGAGAACAAAAAAAACCTAAGTGTGATGCGAATGACAGAAATTTATGAGTTCAATGAAGAAGAATGGATCAAAATTGTTTTAAGAAGAGTACATGATCAGTTCATTTGGATTGGTGATCATCCTATGAAGATATGTAATGAGTTAATCCATAACACAACTAGTTTGGATAACTCTGGTGTTATCCCTGTTACAAAGAAGAACACAAAGAAGCAAGTGGAAACCCTGACCCACTCTAAATAGGATAAGCGAGTGATGACTGTAGCTGACATCTTTCAACAAGATGTGCAACTAGTTTCAATAATATTAGGTTACAAACTTCATTATAGGGTGATCCCACAATAGTGGGTTACACTTTTCGGGAGGAAGGATTTCACCCCGAAAAGCGTGGCCCATGAAAAAAAAGAAGCATACTTTCGTTCGGAACAAGATAAAACTTTCAATCGAAAGTACCAAAAATGGGTACTTTCGATCGTAAGTTACTTTCGATTGAAAGTAGGTTAGGTATTTTTAGCGGCATTTAACAACCCGTCGAAACAATCATTTTCACTATTTCGCATAGGTTGAAACTGTGGGGGCTTCCAAATTTTTGAACGTCGCAAACAGGTTTTTGACATTTCTATTTACATTTTTTAATTGTTTTTTGATATATACTATTTGTATATATGCATGTATATTGTTTTTGATATATATTTTTTGTATATATGCATGTATATGTGTATATATGCATATATATGTGTATATATGCATGTCTTTGTGTATAAATACATGTATATATGTGTATATATGCATATATGTGTATATATATGCATGTATATATGTGTATATATGCATATATATGTATATATATGCATATATATATATATATATGCATATATATATGTGTATATGTGCATATATATGCATATATATATGTATATATACAATATATACATGTATATACATATATGCATTGAATGTGCACACACACACACATATATATATGATGTATATGTATATATAGATATATATGTACATCATATATATATAATATTATATATATATATTGTATGTAAATGTATATACATGTATATAATATATACATAGATGTGTATATGCACATGTATATATGTATATATGTACATGTGTATGTCATATATATATATATATATATGTGTACATGTCATATGCATGTACTTGTATACATCATATGTACATGTACATATATGTCATATGTACATGTAGGTATGTCATATGTACATGTATGTCTTACATGCATTATATACATGTCATATTGT
>MU228477.1:225118-245171 GCA_018584345.1 Thuja plicata | reverse complement strand
AGGGATTGAAGAATAAATTGATGCCCTAGGAGGAACATCCCAATGTGTTTCTCCATTCTTGGTTGGGACAGCAGAGTTTTGGAGGCCTAAATCTTCGAACCCAGACCTGAAATTCAGAAGTTAAGCTTTTTTAGACATTCCCCATCCAATGAAATTTTTTTGGAGCTTTTATGAGTTGTTTTGAGGGTACTTCCTTCACAAACTTGGCCTACTTGAGGGTTTCTAGTAAACTATTTTTGCCATAGTTTGTTGAAAGTTTCTTATGACCCATCCTCTATACTTGGGGTCTATCTAAACATTAAAAGGGGTTGCGAAAACTGACATTGGTCTGGGTTGGAGTCTTAAAGATTGAAATTTAAATGCTTAAAACCCTTCAGTCATGCTAGAAGCAATATTTGGCCTGTACAAAGCAAGTATATGAAGATTGCATGGAAGAATCATAAAACCTATTGGAAAATGTGTTATTGGACCCAAATGATCATAATCCATGCCTAATTTCATTCCTCAGCAACATTTCCTCAATTTGTCACATTAAACCAAAAGTTGCTCTTTTGGGTGTCCTAGGAGCAACTAGTGAATAGTTGTCTTCTTTGTGCTTGGGATCTTATGGATTGAGACCCATCAACCTAGTGGTCTATCTGACCTATAGGACACTTTTCTACATCAGTGATTGATTATCATAGGGCATTTTTCTTTAACCTTGCAATGATTGCAGGAAGAAGGTTTTTGAAGGACAAATATCTTCAATTTTGGGTGTACCACCACACCTCCATTGCATCAGGATGTAATTAGGTCCTAATTGGGTCCTAATTGGATCTAATTAGGTCCTAAAGGGTTAAATTGGATCTAATTAGGTCCTAAAGGGTCGAATTAGATCTAATTAGGTTATAAAGGGTCTAATTAGGTCCTAATTGAATCTAATTGTCCTAATTGGATCTAATTGTCCTAATTGTCCTAATTGGATGTAATTAGGTCCTAATTGGGTCTAATTGGATCCTAATTGGATCTAATTAGGTCCTAAAGGGTTTAATTGGATATAATTAGGTCCTAAAGGGTCTAATTGGATCTAATTAGGTCTTAAAGGGTCTAATTAGGTTATAAAGGGTCTAATTAGGTCCTAAAGGGTCTAATTAGGTTATAAAGGGTCTAATTAGGTCCTAAAGGGTCTAATTAGGTTATAAAGGGTCTAATTAGGTCCTAATTGGATCTAATTGTCCTAAATGGATCTAATTAGGTCCTAATTGGATCTAATTGTCCTAATTGGATGTAATTAGGTCCTAATTGGGTCTAATTGGATCCTAATTGGATCCTAATTGGATCTAATTGGATCTAATTAGATCCTAAAGGGTTTAATTGGATCTAATTAGGTCCTAAAGGGTCTAATTGGATCTAATTAGGATCTAACTAGATCTAATTGTCCTAATTGTCCTAATTGGATGTAATTAGGTCCTAATTGGGTCTAATTGGGTCCTAATTGGATCTAATTGGATCTAATTAGGTCATAAAGGGTTTAATTGGATCTAATTACGTCCTAAAGGGTCTAATTGGATCTAATTAGGTGGACTAAAGGGTCTAATTAGATTATAAAGGGTCTAATTAGGTCCTAATTGGATCTAATTAGGTCCTAATTGGATATAATTCTCCTAATTGTCCTAATTGGATGTAATTAGGTCCTAATTGGGTCTAATTGGATCGTAATTGGATCTAATTAGGTCCTAAAGGGTTTAATTGGATATAATTAGGTAGGACTAAAGGGTCTAATTGGATCTAATTAGGTCTTAAAGGGTCTAATTAGGTTATAAAGGGTCTAATTAGGTCCTAATTGGATCTAATTGGATCTAATTATCCTAATTAGATCTAATTGTCCTAATTAGATCTAATTGTCCTAATTAGATCTAATTGGATCTAATTAGGTCCTAATTGGATCTAATTATCCTAATTGTCCTAATTGGATGTAATTAGGTCCTAACTGGGTCTAACTAGGTCCTAATTGGATCTAATTGGATCTAATTAGGTCCTAAAGGGTTTAATTGGATCTAATTAGGTCCTAAAGGGTCTAATTGGATCTAATTAGGTCTTAAAGGGTCTAATTAGGTTATAAAGGGTCTAATTAGGTCCTAATTGGATCTAATTGTCCTAATTGGATCTAATTAGGTCCTAATTGGGTCTAATTGGGTCTAATTAGGTCATAGGGCTAATTAGGTCATGTAATTCTATGTCTTAGGGATAATTAGGTCATGTAATTAGGTCTAGAATTAGGTCTTAGGTCTAATTACATAGGGTTTCTAGGGTTTAGGGTTTAAGGTCTTAGGTCTAATTAGGTAAGGTTTAGGGTTTAGGATCTTAGGTCTAATTAGGTAGGGTTTAGGGTTTAAGATTTAAGGCTTAGGGTCTTAGGTCTAATTAGGTCTAATTAGGTAGGGTTTAGGGTCTTAGGCCTCATTAGGTAGGGTTTAGGGTCTTAGGTAGATAATTATGTCCTAATAGGTCTAATTAGGTCTTCTTTATCAAATTAGGTATTGCAATATCATGCTTACATGTTTCATTAAGAAAATTCATAATCATTAACTTAAAATATGGAGAGAGAGAGAGAGAGAGAGAGAGATGTACCTTCTTTCTTATGATAATATATTTCCTGAGCTTCTTCACGTAGTCTTTGTTCAGTCACTTATAAATAATGTCATGTACTCTTATTTAGCCTTCTTTTTTTATTTCCCATCACAATTTGCAAAATTGTCTTCCTTTTCCAAAATGTGAATAATTTTGAAACTTTAGAATTAATAAGATGACAAAAAACATATATTTATTTATATGTATTCGGTCTGAACCCAAAATGACACCTAATAGGCCGACATAGGTTTCTATCGAAAGTCATCTCTGACTTTCTATCGAAACTTATAACTTTCGATTCAAACTGCTTTGGTAAATGGAAAACAAACACCAAATCATGAAACTAATTTTGATAGAAAGTAGTTTTGATCAAAACTCAATAATTTCGATCGAAACTACTTTCTATTGAAAGTAGTTTCTATCGAAACCCTCTGAATATTGGCCATTTGCAGAGGTTAAGAGATATCTGCAGTTTTCATGGCTTCGGGGCTCAAGCGTGGGGCTCAAATGGAAGAATATGGAGACATCCTTTTCCATCCCACAAGTACTCTGAATGAGCTTTCTAATGAATATAGATTTGACAATTTTTGAATTCATTAGGTCTATTTTTTGTGACGTGCATCAAATGTAGGTTTTTTATCGAAAATAAACCTCCAAGTTTGACGTTCCATGAAAAATAGTAGAAAAGAGAATTTTTTTTTTGAAAAATAACATTGCCCTCCGGCTTCGAGTCTACTTTCTATAAAAAAAAAAGAATTTTGATAAATACACAACAAGTTATAAGCTATGCAGTCAAGGTATGTCAAAATTACGGTTTACTCTACTTCAAACGTTCATAAAATATGCAATAAACATGATAATGTTGTCAAACCAATTTCATGCCCTCTGTATGTATGTTAAAAAACCAAATTTGAAAGAAACGCATTGATATCTATTTTAGAAAAATAGTTATGCCCTATGAAGTCAATGTAACTTTTTGAAAAGACATTTTTAGCAACATAGCTCAGTTTTAGTGGGAGAAAAAAAAACTATTAAAATCAATTCAAAATATATATATATATATTTAGAATCTAGACAGAAAATCCTAAAAGACTCTAGTTTACTTCATCTTTCGATTTCAAACGGTTTAACGACAATATGCATCCGAATCTAAAAGTTTCTTTCAAAATGTAGACTTCATTGTCCGTTTAGGAAAAAAAGTGTAACCCACTATTGTGGGATCACCCTATAGCAGCCGACCTAACTCAGTATTCGTTGGATTTATAATTATGGCATATATAATGGTAAAGGAAAATGTTAAATACAACCTTTGTGAAGTACGTGCACAACAGTTCCTGCAGAATGTGAAGCAGATAAAGAAAGACAAATCTAAAGCATCCAAATTTGGGTCATTATTAATACATATATATATTCATATAGTATAAAAATTCCTTGGAATACACCCAAGAGCCTAGAAGGATAATGAACCTACTGGAATTCATATTACAAACAACTACATAAGACATAATAGTGATTGGGTAGATGGAGAATTATTTGGAATGATCAAGATTATATAGAGACAGAACACCTGAGGAAATGGTGGAGAAGTATAAGGATACATTATATTTCATGGTTGAAAATATTTGTGTGTGCTTTGAGGTAGTAGAACCGAGAAATAAATGGTGTTACCCTATGGGGTATAAGGCTAGTTTAGAGATCTTAACAATGCAAGTTGAGCATATATTATCTTCAGAGATTGATCCATCAGAAGAAAGATGGGGGACTTATGAGGAAAAGTCAGCTAAGATAAGAGAGGAAGATAACAAAACAACAAGGAAAAAGAAAATTGAGAATGTTGTAGATTATCTAGCAGAGAAGGTTGGTATTTCTAGAGAGGAGATGAAGGAGATAAGGAAGAAGATAACTGACAGGGATTTTGGATTAGTGAGCACTATTCTTGCAACCCTTCCACCACTAGAAACTGAGAAGACTACAATTCCACCTCCTACTATGGTAAAAGTGTCTGATAGTACACCAGAACAACCTGAGAAGATATCACATATAGTGGAAAAAATAGAAACCCCTACGAAGAGGACAAGGTCCTCCAAACAGAATTCACCACCAAAAAGATAGAGGACTGAAGTAAAAAAGAAGAAAGATGAAGAAAAGGAATTTGAAGTTAAGAAGGTAGAAGAGAAGAAAACAGAGACTAGATAGATATAAAAAATAGATCTAAAAATACTGGCAAAAAGTATCATAGAATAAGGAAAACTCAATCAGCTACCTAAATACTATGACAGGTATGATGAAAAAGATAAGACTCGGATTGAAGATTTTATCATAGATCATATGTTTTCATTTAAGAAAACCCTAATTGAAATGTAAGGTAGTATTCTGAAGGAACTATATGAGAAATTGGAGATTAGGAAACAACTAGCACCAACTGAGGATGAGCAGATTAGAGTGAAAGTAATTGAGGACATGCTGCCAGTTATATATAATGATGAACATGAGAGAATTATTAAAGCAATAAAACCATTGTTGTGGACTAAAGAAAGATTGATAAAAATAATGGGAAGGAAATATGAAGAGGTTATTGAGGATACACATAAAGCTATAGATAAGGTCCCAATGGAGACTGAACCTGAGAAGAATTCACCTCCTAATCCTAAGGTTGCTAAGATTAAAACTATCCTCAAGGGTGAGTCATCTAACTTAGCTGAGATAAACATTGATACATCCAAGGATGAAGAAGATAACAGTCAGTTTTTAAGTATAGTGAAGCAACCAGATTTCTTTTTTGTTGGTGTGCCTGTGTCATTGGACACATCGTAGGATAAAAAGACCCCTTTCAAGTAAATTTGGATACCGTTCCTGATATAGATGGAAGTAATGAAAAGGATATAGTAAATCCTACTGAGGAAGAACCATCTAATGGTGAACAAAGCATAGCTGAGGAAGAGAAAGAACCTGAGAGGAAAGTTGAAGTCAAGAAAAAAAACCTACACCTGTTTCTTCATATTTGTTGGAAAGTGGAGACAAAAATTAGAGTACTGATGTAGAGATCATGGATGAGAATGAGATGATGAATCTATCTTACATAGCCTTTGAAAAATCCAAAGAGAGATCTGAGCAGAGAACAGATAAAAAGTCTAGGGTGCTGGAAAGAGTAGTTGATACTATCAAAAAAATCCTACCCCTACCTTTCACTTTTCAATGAAAGGATACATCAAAGAACCTAAAAACATCATTAGATAAATTTTATAATCACTTTAAGTCTCTGAAGAAGATCGTAGAAGAAAGAGCTGACCAGAAATACTTGGTGAAGAAACTTGAGGAGGTATGCAAGTTTATCTCATGAGACTTGGGCATATTACGCAATACTATTTCTGAAGTGAAGACCTATATAGGACATGGAAGGAAGTTATATAACTACTATATAAATCCTATAAAACACCTTCAGAATATTGAGGACATCATTTCAAATGATTGGAAAACACTGGATAAGTTGGTACATAGTTGTGAGACCTCCTCACACACTATTGCAGAGTTAGACAGAGAAGTATCCAGACTATTGGATAAGATAAGTGTATTGGAGATCAAGAAAGGAAGAGTAGTGTGAAGATTTCATGTGTTGAAGATTTTAATCACTCCTAAACTATCAATTCTTTAAAAACACCTTTCTGACATGGAGACAACAGTGAAGGCACTCATAGATAACATGCTTACAAAACTTAAGGGAGAAAAAACTTCCTAGTTTGCATTGAATAGACTGATCCATTTGGGTCAGATTTTGATAGAGACATGGAATGCAGAGGCAAAGATCTTCAAAACCTCTTTCCAAGACATACTTCACGTTGATGACATGTAACTGATTAAATGTTTGATAATGTTAAGTTGAAGATGATGCAAAACATTAAACTAGTTAGTGGTTTGTATTTTCATTAATGTCAACTTGATATCATCTGTACAGTCATATACATAATGCAAAAGACTTTAGAGAATCAATGGAACAGAGGTTATGCTTTTAGTAATACATAAAATTCAAGTATTCACTAAGTGACAGACTACACCGACGGAGTGCACACCATCGGTAAAGACAGAGATAAAGTCACACTGATTCCCGATGAACAAGAAGACAATATTGCCCGACAAAAAAAATCCAATGGTGCCTGATGAACAAGAAGACAATCATGCCCAAAAATCAAGATCCAATGATTCCCAACGGATGGAGATCCCGAAGCTAACTGAAGTTACATCGACGAAACTGGTAGTTGTCACTGACGACGAACTGTAGAATTGATCGACAAAATAGAGAGATCAAAAAATGACAAAATATCTAGCTGGCAAAGCTTAAGGATAGACTTAACTGATTGTTTTATTTGTTTTAATCAACCACAATTAAGCAATTGATTTATATAGTTGGCAAGAAGATAACTATGAGATAAATCAGGAGTTAAAGCCATAAATCAAATTGGCTAGATTGTTTTTCACGCCAAGAATCAAGAATCAGAAATAAAGGAATATCATGTCTATATAAGAGACAAGCATAATTCATTTTTGCAAGCAATCAGATACACGGGGGAGTGAATCGAAAGAAGATGCTGAAGAGAAACTAGTGAAGGATAAACTTCATACAGTCCTGATCAATCAAGCTAAGGGAGAGCTAAAGAATTCTGCAGACACTGACGAACAATGAAGCACGACATCACAGAGAAGAAAGTGTGAAGAAAAAAGGAATTGAATTGATACATTGATCAGAGAGGTATTGTACGTAAATAGATATGAATATCTGCAATTCAAAGTTGCATTAGAAACAGGTCATTGTGTTTCAAATTAACCATTGAAGCATTAAGTCTCTTAACAGAGAAGGACTTAACCATCTTCTATAATTGAGGTATATCCTAATAGATTACCAAAAAGGTTGATTCATGATAGTAGCATCCATCTTACCTAAAGCCTATTGACAGTTTAAGAAGGAGGTTGATTCAAGGATGGTAATAAGATTAACATAAAGCTTATTGACAGTCTAAAGGCTGATTCAAGGATGGTAGCGTAGATGCTAGATACTAAGTGACAACCTATGTATAAAAATACTCTAACAAGGTCGCACTTAACCGTGTGTTTGTAACCTTTAACAGGGTTGGCTCCTAACAGGGCTCACTTCATAAGAGTGAAAATTTGGGGTACCGGTCCCAGTGGTTTTTTCCCTTAACAAGGTTTCCACGTTAAAATCCATGTGTTATGTGTGTATGGTTTATTACTTTATTGTTTTACATTTCACATATGCATTTCTAGATTGATTGGTTTACTCTTCATATTTACTGAGCTTCGGTAAATAAGTGTTACTGCTTATCAATAATCAAGGAGAATAAGGACAGACAAGGTAAACCGACAGACAGTTAATTATTTCAACTATCTCAAGGCATACATCTTGTAGGGACTTAATAATATGAGGTGTATTGATTGGTGGATTAAAGTTTAAAGGATAAATTTTTGAGGCCACTGATTCACCCCCCCCCCTCTCAGTTATTACTAACACACATGATATTAATTTCAGTGAGTAGATGTACAATTTTTTTTTATATATAGATACTAAATATTGGTATACCTTTTCCATTGACGTTGTCAAAGGGGGAGTAGAAGATATGAAAAATGTATAGAGGATATATATATACTTAGTCAATATTTTGGTATTGAGCACTTAATCATTTTTCACTAAGTATTGCGATCAATGCCAAAGGGGGAGATTGTTGGAATGTGGCCTAGTTTGGATTGTATAGAGGTTGTCATTTATGGAAACACTACTCTTATGTATGGTTTCTTGAAGTGAAACTCAGTTTTGATATTCAGCTCTACAAAATTGACTAAGTCCAGGAAGTAGTTTACTAGGTACAGAAGTACAATTTTGATCAGCGAGCACTTTATATGGTGAACTAAGTTATGAGAACTTAGTGGAAGGTATTTTTGGATATGGTAGACCTTTAGTTAAATTATCTTCTGTTTTGGAGTTCATTTGAGAGAGTTACAACCTAAAGTCATGCGAAGACAGTATAATAGCGAAACAAAGCAGTTGAATGGTCACGATGATTAAGGAAGTATAACATGGAATATAGAAGTGCTAAGTTGGATTTTGATTGGATCCTACCCCACTTTTGTTATAGTATGATCGCCGACTACGAAATTGATAATTGGATAAGTGTTGGACATGTTTGGAAATGTTCTTGAGAGCCAACTGATTATGAAATTGGGTATATATGAAGATGTTTTAAGATGCGAAGAGAGTGATGGAATTTGTAGATGCATTGTGATGTCAAAATCAGAAAGAAGTTGATGCGAGATATAATTGGGACTACTTGAGCATAATAGATGCTTGTATAGGTCACTTTTGGTAAAGAATTATAACTGAACAATTTTTCTGATTGTAAGAGAAGTGTTCTCGTTGTATACCCCTAACAAGGTTTTCTATTCCTTTAAAATGGAAATGTACTAATGTAATATTCAGCTCCTAATAGGGTTATGTCTCCTAATAGTGAAACTATATTTTTAGTGCATAATTTGTGGGTACCATCCCCACCAGGGCTTTCTCTTGGCCAGGGTTTCCTCATGAAAAAAATCATGGTGTTATGATTTATCTTCTTTATGTGTATGTTCTTTTCATTTCAGAAAATGTATGGTTAAGTTGAAAGTTATTAAGTTTGAATTTAAAGTGTTTAATACTGATTCACCCACCTCTCAGTATTACCTAATCCTAACAAAAAACTCTAGTATAAGATATTTTTATTTATAAAACTAAAATCAACTATAACATTGGATGTGTTTATTCTATTTAATAGTACTAAATTTAATCAAGCATATATATATATATTCATTTTCTTTTAAGAAACTTATTAAATCAATCAAGTTTTCAGGATATGCTTCCACACACACACACACACACACACACTTCGAAGATAAAGGTAAGAAATAAAACTCCTTAATCTAACATATATTGTACTTATAATTAATATCACAATCATGCATTTTTGGTGTGTGATAATCAAACTTTTATGATCACATCCTTTACTAGGATGCTAACCTCCTCTACCTAAAGCACACCCCCACCTTCAATCCTGTCAAATCAACTAAACCACTAAATTAATCATCAGTAGATTATTTTATAAATCTAAAATAATATCCATAAAATCATGATTCCATTATATTTTCATAATTAAACATCATAAATAATGAAATCAATCGAAGTATATCCTCCTAATTCCACACATGTCATTAAAAATATTAGGCATCAATATAGCATGATATTAACATAAGATCTAAAAATGTCAAATAAACCATAAAGTAACGACTAAAAATTCTTCAAACATCTATACATTAACAAATCATAATGACTTGAGGTCGAAAAACATCTGACCAATTCAACAAAAATCCACAAAGTCATTAACAAGTCCTAGAAATCAGGAGTCTAACTAGTCGGGTTATGACATCCCTCCCCTCTAGGAAGAGACATCGGCCTAATGTCTTATGAAACACATAAAAGTATCACTTTTTATTCAAATAACTTAACAACATAAATAACTGAAATAAGTCTATGCAAAAAACTGTGGAAATGATCTATTCATGTCTTTTGCATCCTCCCAAGTCGCATTGTCAACAAATAATTTGTCCCACTTGACCTTATACTGCAACACATCTCTGTCATGCACTTTGATGGTACATTGATCAACGAGGTGGGTAGGCTCCAATAGCACCAACCCCTGATCCTAAACCTACAATACACGCTAATCTAAGATATGAGATACATCTGGATGATAGGGTTTCAATAAGGAAACATGAAACACATTATGGATTCAGGTTAGAGAAGATGATAGAGGAAGTCTGTAAGAAATGAATTTGATAATATCTAAAACATCAAATGGACCCACATGTCTCAATGCAAGATTTGAATACTTTCTTAAAGAAATAGAGCTCTTATGTGGTCTCGCACGCAAAAAAAAAGTGTCCCCTTCATGGAACTGTCTAAGAGTATTGTTCTTATCCGCATAACTCTTCTAATGATCAGCTGCTTCATTCAGCTGAGCATGAATTAGAGTCATCTGTTCCTCCACCTCTCTCATAAAATCAGGACCAATAATAATCATGTCTTGTACTCTGTCCCAACTAATAGGAGTGCAACACTTCCACCCATATAGTGCCTCAAATGGTGTCATTCCCAATGAAGCATGGTAAGAGTTGTTATAAGAAAACTCATGGTAAGAGTTGTTATAAGAAAAATATACCAATGGAAGATACTCTTACCACTTGTATTGCTGATTCATGCAATATATACGAAGTAAATCCTCTATGACCTAATTTACTATCTCAATTTTTCCATCTATCTGAGGGTGATAGGTTGTGCTAAAATTCAAATGTGTACCCAAAGAAACATTCAAGGTTGTCCAAAACCTTGATGTCATCTGAGTATCTCTGTTAGATATTATCATCTCTGGCACACCATGCAATCTGAAAATTTCCTTCACAAAATTCTTGGCCAAAGCCAAAGATCCATCTCTCAAGCTCCCTAGAATAAATTGAGCTACTTTGGTTAGTTGATCAAATATGACCAAAATGACATCATGTATGTGTCATTTCATGGGTAAACCCTAGATAAAATCCATACTAATGACTTTCCATTTGTATTCCAGAATATCATGTGGGTATAGAAGTCTAGCTGGGTGGACATGCTCAGCCTTGAATCACTAGCATTCTAAACACTGGGCTGTGTAAGCTGTCACATCACGCTTAAGCCTTGGCCAAAAGAATAATGGCCTCAAATTAGAAATCATCTTGTTTACCCTTGGATGTCCTGCAAATGGAATTGAATGCATCTCCTCAAGTACTACTTTCCTCAACCCTGCTTGGTCAGGTATATAAATTTTGTTCTGGTACCTCATAATACCATCCTCATCAAAAGTGTATTTGTCAAACCGATGATTTGATGGATCAATGTGCAAATCTGAATTGACCATCTCATAGTGATCATCACCTGAAATATTCTATAACACATTATCTATCAAGTGTGTCCTAGAAGTAGAGATAGAATAAATATGTCTCCTCCTGCTAAGAGCATCCGCCACTCTATTATCTTTCCCCTTTATGTAATCAATGCCAAAGTCATACTCACTTAGAAAATCTAACCAACGTCTATGTCTAGAATTGAGATTAGGCTGTGTGAAGATATACCTAAGTCCCATGTGATCCATTTTCATCTCAAATGGCTTACCAAAAGGCAATGTCTCCACATCACTAATGCATGAACAATTGCAACCAATTCTAGATCATGAGGTGCATATTTAACCTCGTATTGATTCAATTTTCCTAACTCGTAAGCCACTACTTTACCATCCTTCATAATAAAACCTCGAATACCTTCACCTAAAGTGTTTGTAATCACTGAGAATTGCCCATTTGGATATGGTATAATCAAGATAGGAGTGGATGTGAGTTTTTATTTCTATAATTGGAATGCTCGCTCACATGTATTAGTCCACTCGTATCTTTTCCCTTTCCTCTAAAGGGATGTAATAGGAGCTTTAATCTTGGAAAATCCCTCCAAAAATTTCCTGTAATAACCTGTGAGTCCCATGAATCTTCTAACTCTTAGTAATAACTGTGAGGGGGGGGTGAATCAGTGTTCTCAAAAATATTCCAATAATCAACCCAAAAACTTAGTACCACAATATTAAGACTCTAGTAATCTTATTCCTATAAGATGAATGCCTCCAAATATAATTATCAAAATACTACTGCTCAGAATGCTTTGTTAAACCTTATACTGTATGTTTACCGAATAGAAGTCTGTTAATTTACTGAAAGACACTAAATTATCTAGAGTATACCGATCATTCCAAATTAGCTATGTGTAATGCAAAACACTAAAGTAATGACTTATAAACACATTGACACATGGATTTTTAACGTGGAAACTGTGTTAAGGGAAAAACCACTTGGGATCGGTAAACCAAAAATTTCACTCTTTTGAAGTGAACTCGATGAAGAGCCTACCCCTTTAAAGGTTACAAACACACTGTTAGGTGTGACCTTGTTGGAGGATTTAAAATTTTATTCTGTCACTTGATATCGGGAATCTCTATGCTACCTTCCTTGATCAAACACTCACTTGGCCTATAAATAGGTATCTGGCATCTCATGTTATCTTCATGATAAAACTTTTTGATACTCCTTGGGATGTATCTCAATATAGAAAGGATCTTTAAATCCCGATCAGTTAAGAGACTTTCTGAATCAATAGTTAAACTAAAACATTATGATCGGTTCACATATACAACTTATACTTGCAGATTTTGAGATCTATTGTAATCTCATAAAACTAATCTGATCAATATCTCTCTTTTAATACCTTTGGTCCACTTTGGTTCTTCTCGGTGATGTTGTGCTCTGTTGCTCAGTGTCCACAAAAAACTTTAGCTCTTTCCTCAACTTGATTGATCAAGACTGCATGAAGTTTCTCTTCATTAGTTTCTCTTCAACATCCTTTTTTCATTCATTCACCCACTCTTTTCGTAATGAATTAGTTTGTCTCTTTATAGATATGATATCACCATTGTTAGGTTCTTGATTTTCTTGATCTTGGTGTGATCCACAATCTTAGCCAACTAGATTTAAAGAAAAACTCTTGTTTTTTCTCACAGAGATCTTCTTGCCAAATGGACAAAACAACTTTAAATCCTTTACTCATCTGTGGCTTTATCTTGTCAATGAAAACAAAGACAACTACCAGTTAAGTCCATATTTAGCTCTGCCAGCTAGATATTTTTTTGTTTCTGAACTCAAGTTAATTTTGATGTTTTAACTCTTTGATAGCTTCGGTCAACACTCCACTTCTCCTTAGGATTCTCCATAAGCTTACACTATGTTTCTAGCCGTCAGTTATTCTAGTGATTCTTCTCATCGGTAATGTTTGTCAGTGTTCTTTCTTGAGCATCACTGTGACTTGACTTTCGGTTATCTCTATCTGTCAGGTTCCACTAGCCATCAAGTTGACATCAATGACAATACAATCCATTAACTAATTTAATGTCTTACACTATCTTTCTACATTTCAGTGATCAACTTAACATCTTCAAACATTCAATCAGTTACATGTCATCAATCTCTCCCTTTGAAATTGATGGAAACATACTACATTATCATACTATACTATCACTAATACAATATGAAATATAATAGTTTCATCAAGCTTTCCTAATGTAATTATTACAAATGTCTGGCTTTCGGTAAGCTAAAATAGCTTAGATTTGTTGCTTGCAGAATGATTGTCTTTAATATTTAATCCCTTCACTGGATAAATGTAGCATCTAATGTCTCTGTTCTGATATGTGCTCTGCCTTGATTGTTACTCTTCTTGATAATCTCTTTTTCTTTTGACAAAAATTTCTCTATTGTATTAACTCTCTCCCTTTGTTACTTCACTCCCTTAGATGGATATTTCATATGTAATCAATTTATCTCCCTTTGAATATTGATTAACTCTTCCTTTCTAATTTTCAGGAACTTCACTTCGTGGATAATGATATAATCTCTTCTAATAAATGAGATAATATCTCCCTTTATCATATCTCTCCCTTTATGATAATGGAATAATCTCTCCCTTTGACAACAATTCCAAACAAAAATCATCTATATCATGTTCCATCCCTTTACATAATATATTCCTTGAATTTTCCTATCCATCAACAATATAATGTCTTAGGTGTCCGGTTCATACTTGTACCTTATTATGTACAAATTTATCTGTTTCTATTCATCCCAGTGTTTGTGTCAACATGAATGATCTTTAGATTATGTGTAGGCTAATGCAATCCTCCTAGTCAGCTTACTGACCGATAGACAAGGGTTGCACCCCTAGTCTCTATCTTAGGTACTCAAATGTATCCTTTGGTAATGGCTTGGTGAATATATCAGCTAATTGTTCCTTTGATTGAACATATTCCATTGTATACTCCTTTGCTTGCACTTGTTCTCTCAGATAGTGATACTTGATAGCAATATGCTTAGTCTTAGCATGCATGACTGGATTCTTAGAAATTTTAATTGCACTGGTGTTATCACAATAGATAATTACTGGTTTGAGAATCTTCATATTCATACCTTCTAGCAATTGTTTGATCCATGCAATATTTGAGCAATTTGCAGCAGCAGCCACATACTCTGCTTCTATAGTAGACTGAGAGATGCATCCTTGCTTCTTGCTAATCCATGTGACAAGTCTGTCATCTATGAAGAATGCTCCTCTAGTTGTGCTCTTTTGGTCATCAATATTTCCAGCCCAATCAGCATCTGTATAGACTTGTAGCTCAAATTTTCCTTCTCTTTTGTACCATAAGCCATAATCCTTGATGTTCTTTAAATATCTCATAATTCTCTTGACAACAGTCATATGTGATTCTTTGGGATTAGCAGAGAATCCTACAACTATTCCAACTGCATGTGCTATATCTGGTCTGGTATGAACAACATACATTAGTTTTTCAATCATTGATCTATATAAGGTCTGATTTACCTCATTGGATTTGTCTTCTTTTGTCATCTTACATCCGGTAGCCATAGGTGTTCCAAATGGTTTGGAATCTTCCATCTTGAATATCTTTAGCACTTCCTTGATGTATTTGGACTGAGTGATATATATGCATGCATCTTGTTGAAGAATTTGTAGACCAAGAAAGAATTTGATCTCCCCAAACATAGACACTTCAAATTCTTTTCTCATTTCATTAGCAAAGGATTTGCATAACAATTCATTTCCCCCAAAAATTATATCATCAAAATTTTTTTTGGCAATCAAAATATTACCATCGGTATCTTCTTTTAAGTATAGATTTCTATTTTCACTTGTTTTAATAAATTTTATGCTAATGAGATAGGAGTGAAGTCTTTCATACCAGGCTCTAGGTGCTTTTTTAAATCCATACAAGGCTTTATGTAGTCTACATACTATGTTTCTCTTGTCTATATCAACAAACCCTTCTGGTTGTTCAATGTATACCTCTTCTTCTAGTATTCCATTTAGGAATGCAGATTTAACATCCATCTAGTATACCTTGAATCCTTTAAATGTAGCATACGCAAGTAAGATACTAACCTTGCTTTGTTTCTTGTGACTTCTCCATTCTCATTCAGCTTGTTTCTGAATATCCATTTGGTACCGATGACATTCTTGTCATCTAGTCTTGGTACTAGTGTCCATGTACTATTCTTCTCAATCTGTTCTATTTCTTTATTCATAGTACTAAACCATTCTTCATTCTCAAGTGCATTGTTAACATATTTAGGCTCAAAATCACAAAGTAAAAATCTTGTGTTTAGTGACTTACTTCTTTTTCTTGTTCCAGCCTTCTTGTCTCCTATGATTTGATTATGAGGATGATGTCTTCTGACATACTTGGCAAGTTTTGGTTCAGCTCTGTGTTCATCATTCTGATCATCTTCTTGGCCTTCGTTCTCATCTTCATTGTTCTGAACATCATATTAAGGATTTTCCTAATTTTTGGTAATTGCAGCCTGATGCTCGGGTGCAATGTTCTCTTGCTCGGGAGTGATACATAGTTTCTTAGGTAGAGTGTTAGGTTTTGTATAAACAAACCTATTGTAGTCCTCTAGTTCTTTTCTGCTTTCCTTATCATTCTTTTCTGTACATTCATCTATTTTCACATTTTCTCTTTCAATGATTTTGTTAGATGACTTGTTAAGACATTTATAAGCCTTGCTTTTGGTTGAGTACCCTAGAAAGATACCTTCATTTCTTTTGGAAGCAAGTTTTCCATTTCTATCATCCTTCAAAATATAACATTGACTACCAAAGATTCTGAAGTAACTTACATTGGGTATGAGCATACCAAAGCTCATAGGGTGTCTTCTTTGTGTCCTTCTTCAGTTGTACTCTGTTTAATGTGTAGACAACAATATTGACAGCTTCCCTCCAGAAATTTTGAGTGATGCTTTTCCCAATCATCAATGTTCATGCACAGTCAATAATTGATTTGTTTCTCCTTTCAACAATTCTATTTTGTTGTGGTGTTCTCGATGCAGAAACCTATCTTTTAAATCCATGCTCATTGCAATAGTTAGTGAATTCATCTGAAGTAAATTGCCCTCCTTTATCTGACCTTAAGCATTTCAATTTCTTTTCACTTTGTTTTTCTACCATAGCCTTATACCATTTAAACATCTTGAATGCTTCTGATTTATCTTTTAAGAACATGAATGTCATCATTCTAGAATAATCATCAACAAAGAGAATGAAATACATATCTCCATAGTATCTCTTTGTCCTTATGGGTCCACATAGATCCGTATGGACTAATTCTAGAATTGCATTAGATGTATGATTTTTACTCTTGAAACTAGACTTTGTCATCTTACCTTTTTGACAATTCTTGCACATGATATGCTTGGGCTTGGTCATGCTCGGGAAGCCTCTAACATTCCTTTTGTTTCTTATCTTTATCATGTTGTCAAAGTTAACATGACACAATATTTTGTTCCACAACCATATGTCTTTGTTTCTAGCCATTAAACAATTGGTGTTAGTGTCATCAAGATAGAAAAGGTTACCTTTTGTCTATTCACCAGTTCCAATCAACCTTCCTGATTCATTAAAAATCTTTGCCTTCTTATTTTCAAATGCCACTCGGTGACCTATATTATTTATCTATGAAACACTTAACAGATTATAATTTAGTCCTTTAACCCAGTAAGCATTTTCACATTTTATCAGGTTATTCAACATTATGGTTCCTTTACCTTCAACTGGACAAGGTGTATCATTTCCCATTCTCACTGAACCACCATTATAGTATTCAAAAGTTTCAAACTTTTGTTTATCACCAGTCATATGGTGAGTGCAGCCACTATCTATGATCCAGACATCATTCTTACTAAATTTAGATATGAGTGCAGTTTCTACACACCTTTCTTCTTCGTCGTTTGAATAATCCTTCATGGCTACAAATACCATCTCAATGTCTTCTTCTGATTTAGTGTCAGTGTCATTAGCTCTGTTCTTAGCTAGGTAACAAGCTTTCTTCCTTTTGTCCTTGTAGTCTTGGGTATCTCTTTTATCAGATTGACGGTTGCTTCAGTAATCTTTGTTATCACCTCTATCAAATTTATTCTCATATGATCTGTCATTTCCTCTGTCATCTTTTCTTCTATTTGGACATCTTGCAGCAAAGTGTCCAATCTCTTTACAATTGAAACATACAAGTGGTAATTTACCTTTGTATCTACCTTTGCCTCTCTGTAATCTTCTTACCATTAGTGCTTCAATCTCATCAAGTCCTTGATCCTCATTATCACTATCACTATCATTTCTAATAGCATGTCCATGACTTGAATTGCTTATCTTTAAAGAAGATTTGAATGTAGATTCTATAGATGGTAAGACACTATTATAAAAGTTATTCATCTCAAATGAAATGAGTCTACCAAATAGACTATCTAGAGTAACTATATTGTTTGCAACTGCTCTCATTTCTTGAATAGAAGAAAATCTAATAGCATATACAGGAAGTAAGGTTCTTAAGATTTTACTTACCACTGTCTCCTCTTCAAGTACACCTCCAACTCCTCAGATAGCATTGACTACCTCTTTGATTCTACAGCTATACTGAGTGATGTTTTCTCCTTCTTTCATCCTTATCTCATCAAACCTCCCTCTTAGGCTTTTTGCCTTTTCTCTTAGTATATTGGCATCTCCTCCATGTACCAGCTTTAACTTATCTCACATTTGCTTTGCAGAGGTGTAGGTTTTGACATCTTCAAACTTAGCATCAAAGAGTGATGATGCAAGTTCTATGATCATGCAATTATGCTCATGCTTTACTCTTAATTTCTTAAGAGTGTGAGGTCCTGTAGGAAACACATATTCAGTATCAAGGTATTAAGTAATATCATTTCCAATACTTGATAGGTGGAGTCTTATTCTTCTTTTCCATGATGCAAAGTTGTCTTTATTAAACTTGGGCACATCTAGTCGTTTGTTCATCTTGTGATCTTTTGCTTGAGCTGTTAAACTCCCTTTCTAAGAACACAAGCTCTGATACCAATTGTTAGTAATAACTGAGAGAGGGGGGTGAATCAGTGGCCTCAAAAATATTCCAATAATCAACCCAAAAAATTAGTACCACAATATTAAGCCTCTAGTTATCTTCAGCCCTATAAGATGAATACCTCCAAATACAATTATCAAAATACTACTGCTTGGAATGCTTTGTTAAACCTTATATTGTATGTATACCGAATAGCAGTCTGTTAATTTACCGAAAGACAGTAAATTATCTAGAGTATACCGATAAATCCAAATTATCTATGTGTAATGCAAAACACTAAAGTAATGACTCATAAACACATTGACACAGATTTTTAACGTGGAAACCCTGTTAAGGGAAAAACCACTTAGGACTGGTAACCTAAAATTTTCACTCTTTTGAAGTGAGCTCAGTGAAGAGACAACCCTGTTAAAGGTTACAAACACAATGTTAGGTGTGACCTTGTTAGAGGATTTAAAAGTTTAGTCTGTCACTTGATATTGGGCATCTCTATACTACCTTCCTTTATCAAACACTCACTTGGCCTGTCAATAGGTATCTGGCATCTTGTGTTATCTTCATGATCAAAATTTTTGATACCCCTTGGGATGTATCTCAATATAGAAAGGATATTTAAATCCCACTCGGTTAAGAGACTTTCTAAATCAATGGTTAAACTGAAACAGTATAATCTATTCACATATACAACTTATACTTGCAAATTTTCAGATCTATTGTAATCTGATAAAACTAATCTGATCAATATATCTCTTTTAATACATTTTCTCCACTTTAGTTCTTCTCGGTGATGCTCTGCTCTATTTCTTGGTGTCCGAAAAAAACTTTAGCTCTTTCCTCAGCTTGATTTATTAGGACTGCATGAATTTTATCTTCATCAGTTTCTTTTCAACATCCTCTTTTCATTCATTCACCCACTCTTTTTGTAATGAATTAAGTTGTCTCTTTATAGACTTGATATCACCATTTTTAGGTTCTTGATTTTCTTGATCTTGGCATGATCCGCAATCTTAGCCAATTAGATTTAAAGAAAAAATCTTGTTTTGTCTCGCAGAGATCTTCTTTCCAACTGGACAAAACAACTTTAAATCCTTTACTCATCTTTGGTTTTATCTTGTCGATGAAAACAAAGAAAACTACTAGTTAAGTCCATATTTAGCTCTGCCAGCTAGATATTTTGTCATTTCTGAACTCAAGTTAATTTTGGTGTTTTAACTCTTTGATAGCTTCAGTCTGTTGGAAATATTCAGGATTAACCAAGTTACTGAGAGGGGAGGGGTGAATCAGTAACACTTAAAACTTTAAAACATTTCTGCACTTTTATATTCTTTAACCATTCATTCATCTAATCTACTGCAACC
>MU228477.1:189128-207305 GCA_018584345.1 Thuja plicata | reverse complement strand
CCCTTAACTAGGTCAACTATACTACTGCATTGTATTGTACAACTCCTAACAGGGTTGAAGAATCTTTTAACATGGATTACTATAAACAGTATAGTTCTTTGTGGGTACTAATTCCCACCGGGGTTTTCACCATTTGGTTTCCCCATAACCAAATTGATGTGTTGTGTAATGTGTTATTTGAATGTATATTTACTTTGTATCAATCTGGATTAATAAGTACAAAAGATTTAAAGTTGCAGCTAACTGATTCACCCCCCCCTCTCAGTTATCTCTGAAGTATTCTAACACCAAGTGAAGATTAATCTAGAAGTGTTTGAAAGAAGATAATCTATGTATGATTAATCTAAAAGTATGATATTAATTCATTGCAAGTGATAACAAAATGAAAGCTTGAATTGCATAAAATATGAGTTAATAATTTAACAGCGGTTCGATGCTTCAACAATGCATTCTCTTTTTTTTTTTAATGAGAACAAGAGAGTTATTTTATAGACCTAGAGTCCGTTTAGAATAGGAATTTTCCTTGGAGAGAAACAGTCAATTGTTGCTTTTTTGAGCTTAACTAATTTGTTTCTCTTTTAAATCACAGTTAACTCCAAGTTTCTATTTTTGAACCGGAGAGAAGATTTTGGAGAGAACATTTAATTAAATAAATAGAATATGACCTCATACATGTATTTTCTCAATTATTTGAACAATTAAATTTAATTATTGAAATGAGGATATTTATTTAATAATTAAATATTATTTAATTCATTTTTATGTGTTTTAGCTAAAAGGGGTGAATTTAATTTAATTTAAGTGCTAGAAATTTATAATTAAATTAATTCGATCATTAGGTTTATTTAACCAGGTAATTGATATTTTAGGAATTAAATATAATGTATGATTAATGTAGATTTAGGGTTTTCTGCATTTGACACTTAGGTCGAGTAGAGTCAGTCAAAACTCATAATTGCCTAGTACAATAGGACTTTGATGATGATAAATGCAATAAAATTGGTTAGGGTTGCAAGATGCCAATTTTGGGGTGTTACAAGAATAATTTAACATGAAATTCTTAATAATAAATTTAAAGATGAGTTCACATCCTAGCTGTAGTAAAATAGAAGTTCTTATAAAAAAAGAATTGTAATCTACTAATCTGGTTAGGAAACAATCTTTTATTTGATAACAGAAGAAGAAGAACCCTGGAATGGATAAACACTATGAAATTTATATATATTTTTAAAAAAATTCATAAAATAATTCCCACAAGATTTTGGAATTACTCATTGGTGTAAAGGGTTTTAAATTTGACTTATCAATATTCAGTCACTACGAAATTTGGTGATACAAGTTTTTATTATGAAAGCAAAGGTAACCACTGAATTCATGGAACTAAACAACTTACAAGTTGTGGCAAAAGAAATGATTGGCCTTTGCTAAATTCAAGACAAAAGCATGGCCATATAGATTTCAAATCAAAAAAGATGAAGGAAAAATAGAAACAATTTACATGAGAGAGAAGAATTGAGAAGACTGTCTCCTAGCGTCTACTATTGTATAGCCATTCAAATGTTTACTAACACAAAATAAAAACCATATATATATAAAAGATAAGTTTTATGTATGGACAAGTATTACAAAAAGAAACAACTAAAGCATACTTAGTATTCACACTATCAACCATAGGAGGGTACGCACTTGAGAGAGATGAGATATTTTCTATAGGTTACAGTGACGGTACAGACCACAATACTATCTACTAACTGGAAGCTAGGACATCTCATACCCGTATGCCCAGGAATTTGGAATGAAAGATGCTTGGTACAAGTCTGAGATAAATTTACAAGAAACTGAGTCTTTTATATAAATAAACCGCAAGCTAGGAAATCAAAGTTGAAATCATGGGAGTAGTCTTGGCGTAACTTACACGAATTCTTAATCATTTAAAGAGAGAGAAAAATCAATTACAGGAGAAAGGTTGGAGCAAAGGGGGTCTGTGCAAGGATATATTGTGTAGGAAGTGAAATACTTCACGATTTATCCTGAAGACAAATAAGAATATGTATACAAAGAGAAAACAACGCTGCTACAACGATTTAATAATCCATATAATACATCATTTTCATGATTTTAAAGGAAAAGTAAAGAATTCAGAATTCATGTAAGAATTCTAATATCGACAAGGATAACTAAGCATATTTAACTTAGATAAGCTAAACTACATAAGCAATAAATGAAACAAATAAAAAAAACTTGGTATCCTCCCCAAGCTTCATATATTCCCTTCCAAATTGCACCTCCAAATCCTTGTATCCCCTAGCCTTCCTCTCTTTCCCCCTTTATTCCCTTTTCCTTTTGTCTTTCCTTCCTCTTTGCCAAGAGTCTATCATGCCATCCAAATAGCATTTTTATGGAGAATTTTTTCAATTTTCCTTTCTTGAATTTAATTTCCCACTCTTAGTCCAACCAAAAAATATATCTTTTGATGCCATATCTCCAGTTTACTCCCACAAAAACTCTAGTATAGGATATTTGTATTTATAAAACTAAAATCAACTATAACTTTAGTTATTTTTATTCTAATTTTATTTATAAAGCTTAATAAAGATCCTTTTTAACAGTACCAAATTTAATCAAATATATATATATATATATATATATATATATATATATATATATATATATATATATATATATATAAAGGAGTTATATATATTTGTTTTCTTTTAATAAACTTATTAAATCAATCAAGTTTTCAGGATATGCTTCTACACACACTTCAGAGATAAAGGTAAGAAATAAAACTCCTTAATATAACATATATTGTACTTATAATTAATATCATAATCATGCATTTGTGGTGTGTGATAACCAGACTTTTCTGATAACATCCTTTGTCGGGATGCTAACTTCCTCTACTTGAAACACACCCCCGCCTTCAATACTATCAAATCAACTAAATCATTAAATTGATCATTAGTAGATTAGTCTATAAATCCAAAAAAAAATCCATAAAATCATGATTTTCGTTATATTTTCATAATTAAACATCATAAAGCATGAAATCGATCGAAGTATATCCTCCTAATTCCACATATGTCATTAAAAATATTAGGCATCAATATAACATGATATTAACATAAGATCTAGAAATGTCAAATAAACCATAAAGAAATGACTAACAAGTCTTCAAACATCTATAATTAACAAATCATAATGACTTGAGGTCGACAAACATCCGACCAAGTCAACAAAATTCCACAAAGTCATTAACAAGTCCTAGAAATCAAAAGTCTAACTAGTCGGGTTATGACAGTTGGACAGATGAACAGTTTGACAAAATGCTATAACCAATATGATATTCCATAGAATGTGATGATTGCACAATACACACCAATTATGGGTATGTTTGCGACAAAAACACACTGACCTCACTCCCACAAACCATGGAGAAGATGAGATCTAGGCACAAGACAATGACCATTCATATGACAAAAAAAAACTAAAAACAAGATAAAGTAGAATACAATACAATTAACATGTATGAAAGGACTCTCCAACCATAAGTATTTGGTAGACTTGACTGCATAAGAGTGAAATCAACATCCCCTAATGTTTATTTTGACTAATATACCAACTCATGTAAATCTGCATATGTTCTTCTTATCTCCAAGTTTAATTGATTCGAACATGAAATTTATGACAAGTACTCATCGAGAAAAATAGGGTAGATGGAAATGCTACAACCTTTTCCAGTGGCCTACGTGAAAATGGGAGCTTGAAAATAGAAGAGATATGGCTTGAATGGAGAAGAACAACTCTCTAGTTGATAGAGCTAAACACATAATTTAATGTGGTCTCACAATTGTAAATGATTACATATTTAACAAGAAACTAGTACCAAAGAAAAGCCCCAAAATAAATAGAACACCCTCATGATCAATGGTGGATTTATTGAGGATGAAGAATACATTCTCTATGATACACTTCCATGCATAGATCGATTTTTCTTTGCAGCTCCCATTCAAACATTTTTTCTTTAGACCACCATGACTAAAAAAATGAATAACAAATCTCTAAACCACTTAGGACATAAATATCCCTCTAGAAAGATCAGTCGAGAACCCCCCTTATCCCTTAGTCTAATGGGAACTTAAAGAATTGTTCCATCAACTCCCATGGCTTCCTAAGTAAATGTGTTTTCCTATCCTTTGTAATTGCATACCTACTCGCCTTGAAGTAGGTGGAGATTGAATTTAAAAATAAATTGAGACCATTCTTTCAATGGAAGGGAGGCCATGCTCCTCACCACCCCTACCATACCTAGGCTATACCTCATTAATGCTTGACCATGTTCTTTTGTAGTTTGATTAATAAAGGCTATTGAATAATTTATTTAATTTGTTCAAGCCTATTAATAAGTACATTACAAACATGCATTTTCTCATAAAAGAAAATTAACAACATGTTCCAAAATGTTAAATTAATTAATATTTATTTGTAAATTTAAAAATAAGACTAAATCAAATTATAATTATTTTTCATTTATAAACAATATAGAAATTTATTAATGATTTAATAGTTTTCCTACTTATCTATTAATAAATGAAATAAATAATTAATTCAAAAGTTTGGGTTATGACAAATTTTAAACATGTGCACTTGATTTTTGAAGCAAGGTCTAGATAAATAGCTTGTATATTTAGATAATGGTTGAGTCAACTTTCCAATGCTTCTTAAATTTTGAAAATTTGGGTTCATATGCAAAAGTTATGCACATTTTTGGATTTTTTTTTACAAAAGTGGTAACTTGTACCATGAAATTTTATTTTTTTAATTATATATATGTTTTTTTTTACAACCCTAGCTCAACGAGCACCTATAGGAAAGAACCAGGTAAAGAAAACCTCTATTCTTGCTCATAAACTTAAAAAAGAAAGTCTCTAGAGAATGCAACCGAGGAGACAACACATACGCTTACAACAATCAAAGAAAAAACACCCCCCCCCCAAAAAAAAAAAAAAAAATGTATTGAGAACCATTCCCAATCCAATATCCACAACCTACATTTCAACAAGATATCCTACTTGAATCGATCCAAAAATGAACCTAGAAGCCCACCAAATAAACCCATCAAAATGAAACGAAATCCAAAATGATCCTAAGAACCCAATACCCCCAATACACCCGAAGAAGAGCCGCTGGGGATGAATATAATTGCAACCCAGAATACTTCAACATAGCATGTGTAAAGAACTAGGAGAAAGAAAATCCAGCTAACCTGCACATACACTTCCTCAACAGTATGCCAAGATCATTGTTAGTGACCAAGATATATGTAGAAATATATAAAATAATAACATTGAACAAAATAAACCGCATTATAATCATCCTAGAGAGAGAGAGAGAGCTTGTAACAAAAGAGTGAAAACCCGGGCATCAAATTTGAGAAATAGAAATAGATCAATAGCTGTAACCATGTTTGCCTTCATGAGAAGTGTATGAGTTTAAAGATTGTACATAACCTTGTACTCTAAATATAGCCAATAATCAAACTTCTCTGGGTGGATAGGATCAACATGAACAATTGATCCCATGCACCCCAAAAAGAATGAGAAATGAAGAAGTAATGTCCTTCAAATATAAAAATTGATCATCCTTCCCTAAGTGGATGTGATGAATCAAAACTATTGATCTCGTACAGGGGCATATCATCCAAAGTATAATATGATGAAATTAATTTTCCATTAGTATGAAAACAACACTTTCGGTAAGCATAGATCGAAAGACAAGACATAGAGAAAACCAAAAATCAGATATAAAGAGATCACCAAAAATGACCAAGTACAGGGAGAACCAAAAACACAACTTTGTGTGTACACCAAAAATGAAAAGTCAGAAGGATAAAGAGGATCCCAAAATGAAGGATACAGTTCAAATTGAGAGACAGTTAAAGAGAAAACTATGAAAACAAAACCGAAAGACAGTCAACTGATTACAGAGCATAACAGACAGTCAGAAACCGAGAGTCAGTTGCAGCCCGCAAAAAGTGGATCTGACTTCCACGTTAGATAAAGCATTCTTATTCTATTTACAGAATCTTGATTTGTTTTTAAATTCATTTCTTTAGGGACAAGAAACATGAATGTAGGTGCTTCAATTAGTCTAACTAATTTAAAACACATAGACTAGGAGATCTAGGTAAAAGTTGTAAACCTGATCTTAGAGTTAACATTATTTTTCGTGAAACTTGATGATATCAATCCATCTTATAAATAGATGATGCAATCATTCATTATAAAATATGTGAATATAGAAGAGAGGATGATTGAATCCTACGAGCACATCTATGGATCAGATTGAAAGTTTCAAGAACCAGAATAACAAAAGGTGAATTTGGTTAGCTAGAACTAAGAACAGAGGCTACCGAGAATCAGAGGTATTACTCAATCACATTAGGTGATAATATTATTCATGTAAACTTAAATGGATCTGTATCAGCAATAGGAGATTGCATTTACCAAGTCAAATTGTAATTTCCTATCATTCTAACAAGTGGAGCAAGGTGTAAAAATCTTTCAAGGAAGGTTGATTTAACAGTCCAACTACAAATCTCTTAACCGAGTGCACACTCAACAGTGTTGCTAAAGCTCTTAACCGAGTAGACTTTAACAGGTCTCCATAGATACTCTTAACCGGGTAGATCATCAGAAGTGTTCAAATTGTAAGCCTTAACTAGCCCCTTCCAATCTGCAGATAGTGAAGATTTTGTGGGTTCCATCCCCACCGCAGTTTTTGCTTCCTAACAGGAGTTTTCTACGATATCATATCTTGTGTTATGTGTCAATCACTTTCATGAATTTTTCTATGAGTGTTCACATGTATGTTAATGTTACAAATTGATATAATACACATCAAGATAGTATAGATCAGATGAGTGGATATACAATTGATTACACAAAGGTTAATTGATTAAAGGATACAAAAGTTTTAGAGGTATTGATTCACCCCTCCCCTCTCAGTACACACTTCTCATTAATTCCAACAATTGGTATCAGAGCTAAGTCTCTTCTTTGGAAAATCTTAAAGGATTAAGAGAAAAGATCATATAATGGAGAAGTTTAAACTCAACAAGAATATTGAAAATAAGAAGCTAGAAATTTAGATGTTCTATGAACAGTATAAAGAAGCTAGAATCAACATGAGACAACTGTTAGATGAAAGAAACATTATGGCATCTCATTGTAATGAGACAGATTATCATGAGGAAGAGATACCAGATTTCTTTGAGTCTTCAGGATCAACTACAAGGAAAGCATTAGATACATTAGAAGAAAGCATCACAAGCCTAACTGAAATCAATCAACATCTGGCTGGACAAGTTAAATCTCTACAAATCGGTCAAGAGACATAGATGGTAAGAATGATTGATGTCATGAACAATGCTAGACAAGATGAGGAAGAAAGAACACTAGCTATTGATGATAGAAGAAATATTATAGAAAAACTACAAGAGAAAGATTCTAAAATACAAAGACTTATAGATTATCACCATGAGATTACAAATTAGATTATTCTTATGAGTCAAGAGGAAAACATAATAAATGATGAACTCATTGAAAGAATAGAAGCTATCGGTGAGCTAAGGGATGCAAATGAAAAGTCAAAACATGAAATAAGAATTCAGCAGCATCATAATGAAATTATCAAGAAAGCTGAAGAAAGCAATAAAACAATGGATGATTTTATTGAAGGACAACGAAGAGTCAACAACAACACAAGTCTAGGTTTTACCGAGAATGGAGAATCATCAAATCAAACTGATCCAAAGAATGTCTATACAAATTCAAGACCAAGAAATCTTACATACAATCACTATGGAAAGCAAGGCCATACATCAAATGTATGTAGAGGCAAAATGAAAGGTATTCCTAAATCTACATCTTTATTCATAGGATTTTGTTAAAAATGTAATAAGAAAGGACATAAAGTATATGAATGTAAGTCTGAGATGAAACAACTAAAGAAGGAAACCTACATGGACAAATATTGTCCTACTTGCAAAATGAACAGGCACACAACTCTTGAATGCTAGAAAAAGAAAAGGAAAGCATGGAAGCCAAAAGGTCAAGAAACTCCCTATCAACCAAAAAGAGTCGGTAACTAGTATGTATGGGATTGCAACACTTGGACAAATTGTACAACATTTGGAAGTTTTGGTCACATTACTGCAAACTATATGAGATAGTGGACTAGAAAGTCTAGAGGCTGGACTAACCCTAGAATGACATGCTTACACTGTCATAAAGTTGGTCATCTCAAGAAAGATTGCAGAGATCAAATGATAGAAACCAACACATATCCCAATGGAAATACCATTGAAGACATCTGGAGGGCAAGAGACAAAATGTGGAGAAAAGATTCAAACAATGATGAAGTTGGACTGAGAAATGCAAATGGTGACACCCCATCTAATGGATCTGGTGACATCACCACCCCCACCTAAGAAAATCAAGTAAGTATGGAGCTGCATTACCCAAAGTTATTATTTTACATCAGTTCCATATTATGTTGATAAAATGCCAAATTAGCATAAGTAAAGATGCATCATGGTACTACTTGTTAAAATCTGTGATAACTATGCTATCGAGCATACATACCAAAATCTGTTGGTACACACTCAAAGCTGAGACTGCCTACACTTACCGAGAAGTGTCAGTTAAAAGAAAATTTGCTAGTATAAACCAAGCCTCATCGATAACCAAGCAAAGTGAACAAGTTGTTTGCAACATCGAAACTGGTCGGTAAAAGAAAGAGGTATAATGACCGCCCCAAAACATCATGTCGTCACCGAAGGGAAATTGAAGTCTTAATTGATGAACTCCATCTTCACACAATGAGGAGTTGGTAAGCATTTATGAATCACTTTTTAGGTCAAACGACTATAAAAGGGCGATGAAATGGACTCATTGTTCACCATGACTAGAGCAGAGCGACAAGAGCAATTTTTGAGCAAAAAGTGATAGGATCATAGAGAGACCACAACTCAACCACCAACACTCCAAAGCATATCAGAAACAACACTTGGTGTATACAGTAAGTTCTATGACAAATGATAGCTCTATTTCACACATTTCACAGAAAGTCCTAAATCTAAAAATGGCTACAACTTCAAGAACTGTGAAATCGAAGAACACCAAGAAGGATTAGTTCAAGATCATCAAGAATTTGGCATGTGAGGAACCAAACTACAATATTCACCCTAAGGTTTCCTCACAACCTGACGATGCTGGATCATTCTTGTGAATACCAGCTAGGGTTTTTCTTATCGAGGACATTCAAGTATTTATACACTACAAGATTGCAAAAATAGGTGATTCAGAGGTTGAACAAGCTTATAAGAAGCTATGCAATGAAGATGGAACTTTGAAATATGAGCACAAAAATATAGAAGTGAAAGGGCTCACTAATTCCCTAATGTTCCTGAAGGAATTCAAAACTGAGTTGATTTGGTTAGTACTGAGCTGAATGCACAATCATAAACTTTGGCTGGATGAACCGAAGATGATAACCTGAGATGTTATCCATGCTGTCACCGATTACCCTATAACTGAGAAGGTAAAATCATTAAAGCACCCACCCAAGGCCGAGACTAAAAATATCACAAGAGCCAAATGGGATGGTAGAGGATTGAAGGTTTCCACCATTACCGATGATGAAATAAAATTCTGTGCATGCATTCTAGGCTACAAAAGCTTTCAAGCCAGTAGGATGAACAACATAGCATCTGGTGCAGTAGACACAACTTACAAGATTGTGAAGAAGGGAACATAGTTGGACTTATCCAAACTTATACTAAACTAGTTAGAAGATAATTTTAAGACTATAAGGAATGCAAAGTCAAACACATGTAGGTTTGGCTCACTCATAATGTGCATTTTCTTCTACTTTCAAGAAACATTCCCATCGGTAGGAGATGCGAAATGGGATATCACAAAACTGGTCACCATGCAGATTAGTGAACACATATCCTCGTTGCGAGATAATTTTGAGATAGTCATGGATTAATACTTTACTGTATTCAAAGACCGAATGTAAAAGAGGGTAAGGATCCCCAAGAAACTCATTGAGAAGTAAAAAGTTGAAATATGTTTCATGGTTGATACAAACCACACCTATATCAAACCTGATGTACTGAGGACAACATGGCTTCAACCATTATAATATGAGATAAACATTGATCTTGCATCTAAAGAAATTGATGCCTTGTTAAATGAACCACTAGATAAGAAATAACCTAAGTTTGGAACTTATGAGGATGCCAAAACAAGAATAAAATCTAGCCTGGTTGTTAAGAAAATTGTCAAGAAAACGGACAAAATGGTAAAGAACCTCAAGAAGATACTCTTGGCAACAGAGGAAGAAAATGAGAAGGAGGAATAAACTAAAAAAGAGGAAGAAACTGAAGGACATCTACCTATCAGTGAAGCTAAAGAAAAGAATGACTCTAAGGCCATAGAGTCAGATTCACCACCTCCTCCACCAACCAAGAAGCCAAGGACAATATCTACTTCTAGAACAAGAAGTCAAACATCTAAGGATTCAAGTCCTGCACCTTTGAAGAAAGGAAAAGTAAGAACATACAAGAGGAAAGTGGCCACACCAAAAAGAGGGCCAAACAAAAGAGTAAGGAAACTCATCAAAACCCGAGAAGACATTGAGGACACCGAGCAAGATGAAGGTGTAGAGGCAGAAAATGTCAAGCTTAAAGCTCTAGAAAGCATTGATGACATATGAAAATCTATTGTAAATCTAGGATCTATTACAGATTCCAAGATTAGAAGATGGTTGAAACTAGATCCAGAAGATCAGAACAAAGTTTAAGACGCCATCATAGCCAATATGTACAAGTTCAAATATGTACCGATTTAGTTTGAAAGAAATAATGTACCAAGGGAAATCTTGGACACACTATACTCTAGATGGACATTTTCTTTGAAGAGTGATAAGGAAATAAGAGAAAGAGTACTTGTTATTCTCATGCCTTATGAATCCAAGAAGGAAGAAATTGATGAAATAATGGAGAACCACAAAAAGGAATTCTCACCGAAGTTAAGAGCCTACAAATTTCTTGAAGGGGAGCTTATAGAGCTTGAAAAAGAGAGCCATAAGAAAGGGTGTAAAATTCTAAACAGACCTACCAAGGAAGAAATCCCTGAGAAAGACCTATAATAGAAAGATGTTGATAAGGAAACTCAAGAATAGATCTTAATAAAAGATACAAAAGATGATACATCTGTTGAGTTAGACAAGGAAGAAGAAGACACAACCGGCAAAAAAAATATGGATGTTGCAGATGAGTCATGGCCTGACACCACAAAGGACAACATTATGGATAACACTATCATTGACATTACTGATGATCTAGTAGAGGAAGTAAATAAAGATGAAGATGCCAATGTTACAAAGGAAAAAACCGATGAGCAGGACACAACAGTTGATACTGCATAGGTGAACATATTAGGCAACATGCCAATATTGATACAAGCTATCAATATTCTACAAGAAAAAGAAAAGTCACCTAAAAAAGATACTCCTGAGGATGCAGGGGAAGAGGAAAATAAAGACAACATCGATGATCAGAAAGACATTGGAGACACTCACACAGTAATCGATACTGATAAGGTTACAAGAGGAGGTACAAAGCAAGTAGATGGAGACACAACAAAGAAGGATGCACAAGAAAAGACAGATGAAGTGCATAAGGACACTGATGAAGGAGATAAACCTAAAGATGACACTCTTGAGGAACCAACAAAGGTGCTACCAACAATGTGAAGGTTAATGTTGAGACGTCTACAGACACCCAACAAGCTAAAATCAATACAAAGTAGCAAAAAGAAGCACAAGGTAAATTCATCAAGTATGACAGACAAAGCTGAGAAATTGGCAATGGTTTTACATTCAAGTGAAACACAAAAGAAGAAGAACAAATAAAAGAAGAATAAGTTGGAAGTCACTTTGGATGAAATTATTGAGATACCAAAATGTGACCCAACAACACTTGATTATGAAGCATTAAAATAATATGGTGAAATATGCCAAAGGAAGGCATTACAAGAGAAGCTAAGAAAATAGCACCGAGACTCCATGGTATTGGAAACAACTAGGGAAATCTTGCACCAGATTGTACCTAATGTTGATATTGATCAGAATAAACCAATTCTTGATCAACTAGCCACTATCACTAAAGAAATTACCACTTAGAACATTGATGTAGAGAAGGAAATTGAAGAGAGAGCTGAGCAGAAGTACCAACAGAAACTAATTGAGAACATCAACCAAGAAGTGGAAGTCAACAAGGTAAAGCTTTTAGAATTCATTATTGAATTAGATCCAATTATAACTGAAGCTATTTCCTTGATCCAACAACTAAGCACATTGGAAAAGTTCACTAAAGAGAATAGTGACAACATAGCAAAGTTAGACACAGATCTAGCTAACAGTGCTCTAAGCTTAACCACTGATGGAGACAATGCACTAAATCTGCACTATGAGAAAATAATTGAAATAAAAAGGTTAAGGAAGGAACTTTGGGAAGTAGAGACACACTTTAGGGAAGAAGTCACCGAGCTCCAAGATCAACTTCTACCGAATCTAACACAACTTCAACAACACATCAGCTCAGCAAGGCAACTGATAGTGACCCCAGAGATGTCTGTAGCAGACAACATCTATGATATGAACTCCAAGATCACACTCAAGCACATGAATCTAGAGAAATTAAAGGAACAATGGGAGAAAATGATGGAAGACATGAATTCTTCACACTCCCACATTTTTGATAAGCTATAAGGTATAGACCTTTGCCCTTAATATCAAAAAAGGGGGAAAATGATATGTATTCAAATGAGAAAATGATATATGGAAAATGATATGTATATATATTCATATAGGGAAAATTATATGTACAGATAGGTAGGCACTATATAGTACTACTGAAAATAATGATATAACAACATATAACATAGGGGGAGTCATTAAATGACAAAGTATTATATATGTTGTACATACTTAACATTTTGTTAGTATTTTGTATTTATCAGTTTTTGATACTAATGTAAAAGGGAGAGATTGATGACATTAATTTTCCATTAGTATGCAAACAACACTTTCTGTAAGCATACACCAAAAGACAGGACAAAGAGAAAACCAAAAATCAGATATAAAGAGATCGCCAAAAATGACCAGTACAGGGAGAACTGACAACACAACTTTGTGTATACACCAAAAATGTAAAGTCAGAAGGATAAAGAGGAACCTGACACATAGGATATAGTGAAAATCGAGAGACAATTAAAGATAAAACTAAGAGAACAAAACCGAAAGAAAATCAACTGATTACAGAGCATAACCGACTGTCAGAAACTGAGAGTCAGTTGCAACCAGCAAAAAGTGGATCTGACTTCCACATCAGATAACGCAGTCTTATTCTATTTATAGAATCTTGATTTGTTTTTAAATCCATTTCTTTAGGGACAAGAAACATGAAGGTAAGTTATTGAATCAATCTAACTGATTTAGAACACATAGACTAGGAGATCTAGGTAAGAGTTGTAAACTTGATCTTAGAGTTAACATTATTTTTCGTGAAACTTGATGATATCAATCCATCTTATAAATAGATGATGCAATCATTGATTATACAAGATGTGAATATAGAAGAGAGGATGAATGAAGCCTACGAGCACATCTATGGATCAGATTGAAAGTTTCAAGAACCAGAACAACAAAAGGTGAATTTAGTTAGCAAGAACTAAGAACAGAGGCTATCGAGAATCAGAGGTATTACTTAATCACATTAGGTGATAATCTTATTCATGTAAACTTAAATGGATCGATATTAGCAATAGGATATTGCATTTTCCAGGTCAAATTGTAATTTTCTGTCATTCTAACAAGTGGAGCAAAGTGTAAAAATCCTTTCAAGGAAGTTGGATTTAACAGTCCAACTACAAATCTCTTAACTGAGTGCACACTCAACAGTGTTGCTAAAGCTCTTAACCGAGTTGACTTGAACAGGTCTCCATAGATATTGTTCACTAGTTAGATCATCGGAAGTGATCAAATTGTAAGCGTTAACCGACCCCTTCCAATTTGCAGATAGTGAAGATTTTGTGGGTGACATCCCCACCGCAGTTTTTACTTCCTAACAGGATTTTTTTTGCGATATCATATCTTATGTTATATGTCAATCACTTTCATGATTGTTTCTATGAATGTTCACATGTATGTGTGAGGCCTACCCCAGTCTAACATAATCTTAGCACTATCTTTCACTTATATGCTCTCTAGTCAATACTAATTTTTCTATAGGGGACTTTTGGGACACATGTATTACTTTATGGATATGTGGAATCCTTTTCTTGTATGTAACACTTGATTATGAAATCAGGGGATCTATTAGATATTTGTGTGAGTGATGCAGATTTCTGTTTAGGACTTAGTTTTGATGGTTTAGTATATTTGATTAGTAAGTGGATGTTAGACAATAGCAGTATGCAGATTTATAAGAGTTATGATTATGCATGTGGAATAGATGCAGATATTGTTAAGTTCAATAAATCTTTGATGCAAGTGTGAGTGAATGTGTGTTCAAACTTACATTATGTATTCTATTATTTTTATGTGTTGATTTATTGGACATACTGATGTGTGCACTAAGTGTGTAGGAAAGTTGACCATGGTTCTAATCAGGGATTCAGGAATGGAGCTATGTGAAAATCGTGATGCTAAGGCCCTCTCTATAAAAAGAGACATAGACCTCATTGTATTGTATTTTTATTCATACAAGTATGGTGTATGATTGTATTTTATTTAATTGAGTAAATGTGTAATAAGTCATGCTCATGTAAATTTTTGTGTCACTTGACATATGTGCACCTTGTGTGTTGGCATCGCTAGTAAATGTGACTAGCATAGGCTTAACTTTACCCAAGAGTTACCTAGTATGGTCCCAATGCTTACCCTATGGTTTAGGAAGATAAGATTGAGATGAGATTGAGTCAAGGAAGATAATGATGAGTCAAGAGAGATTAGATTGAGTCTTGGGGGTTGGATTTTCGAGAGTTAACCTAAGGTGGAGTTTAGGAGTGTCATTCAGACTCCTAAGGAGTAACTAGGGTCAAAAATAACTACCCTACTAGGTACCTTAGGGGTTAGGGGTCATTTTCAGCCCATTAAGAGTCTTGAAACTCATTTATGTCTCCCCTAAAGTCACCATTTTGGGAAGTGGCGAATTTGGAGAGTTGGAAGACTTTGGTTAAGTCATCCCTTCTTTCCTTGCAAACATTTAAGTCCATTTATGAAGAAGGCAAGTGGGGAGAGTAGATGGATTAGAGTCTTCCCTCCATTTATGACTCCTTATATTTTAAGAAGAATGCCTATATAAGGAAGGCCTTAGAGGGAGTTTTGGGTACACACCCACTCTCTACTTTTAGAGACAGATTCATTTTTGTAGGAGTAAGTCTTGAGAGAAGGAGGAAGGATTGGAAGGAGAAGCTCTTCACAAACCACCTTGTATTTTACATAGCTAGGATTTGAGGTGAGTTTCCTAATTAGCATAGTTTAGAGTAGTTCTTGCTTGCATATGTTCATAGATTGAGGAATCCATGAATGGATTTTATGTTAATGTTTTCAACTTCATGGTTTTCATGGAGTCTATGTGTTGAGTCTTGTATTTATTTTTTAATTGTTTGTTAATGGGGTTCTTCAAGGCTTATTCACCCTTGGGAGGGTTGGGTAACCTTGATGGGGTGAAAGTTAGTGATTTACCCAAGTAGTCTAGAGTATCCCATGTGTGAAGGGATGTACATGGGTATATGGGTGCCCATGATGCCACAAAATCTCAAGGAATTTGGGGTTCATAAGAAAAGATTGAAAGGCTTTAATCCATAACTTGTTTTATGAAAGAAAGGCAAATTTACTCCAGTTGTCGCCGTAGGGCTTGGAGGAGAAGGGTAGAAATTTGTTCATGAGTCCATGTGTGGCCATGGGACAAGATTAAGATATGGTACTTAGGAATGTTGAGTCCATGTGTGGCCTATTCCTAGTGTATGTATTTCTTATTATTGGATTTCTCCTCTTGTGGTAGTCCTCTTTCACCCCTTTGTTTTAGGTCTTTTGGAGACCTATGTATATCCTTGGGTATTGGGTATTTTCTTGTATTCCTATTCTCAGATTCATGGTTGTTATGTGTGTATGTATCCTGGTTCAGTTCTGGATCCCCTAGCTTGGGGGTGGCCTTGCAAAGGCCTAGGTTGGGAGGTGAGCCTCCATGGTCAACCTTTATGTTCTTGCAAGTTCAGAGAAAGCTTCTAAAATTGTAGCCGAAGTCTTGGCGTCCTGGATGAAATTTCTACCTCAAAGGCTTTTTCTGTTCAAGTTTCTGCCTTGTAAATTTTGAAAGGTTCTGGAAATTTTAACCTTCTTGTTTTGAAGACACTTATAAAATCAATGTATTTCATTTCTATTAATAAAATTATTATTTGGACCCTTATTTAAAATGATGGTTATTCCAAAATGAAAATTATGGTTGTTTTACCAAATATATAATAAACTATCAATTCATTTAATTTTGTGAGATTTGAAAAGGTGTAGAAAGAATTTATCTCCTATTGTTAATATAACATGTTTAAAGGAAACATAAGCTCAATAGATTAAGGTTTACATGCCCAGATTTTGGGGCATGACACTTGGTATCAGAGCTCTGGGTTCCACTCTAGGGCCTAGAGTTCACTATACTTAGTTTAAGTATGTAATTAATAGTAATTAGTTGGCTTTTTGGTTGTCCTCACTTTGTCCCTATTTTGTTTTCCTTTAAATATCTATTGTTAGGATGACTAAGCAATCCTTAAAATTATTACTTAAAGGAGACAATAAAGTATTACATTTCCCAAAGAATTCTTTATAGTAATTGTAAATAAGTATAAATCTAAGGAAAGATCTACCACTTTAATCATGCAATTAGTAATTGGGTTAACTACTAAAGAATCAAATTCTTTTATCAACTCTATTTGATGAGTTAGGTTAGATTATTATAGTAAGAATATGAGCCTCATTTTATATGCTTATCATAATTATATCTATAAAGCTATTTTTTCTTATTTAAGAAACAAGATGATACACTTATATAGCTAACCCAACTCGCAAACTATTCTTAAATATAGTTGTTTTAAAACCAATTTTAAAACTATATTAAAAATATATTGTACTTATGAAAGAATATAAATATATGTTTATTTTTGAATGAGTTGGGCATATATATAAACTTTTTAAAAAATTATTTAAACATTAAACAAATAATGTTATAAACATGTATTTATTCATAAATTACATTATTAAACTATTGCTAAGCAAATCTATGTTTATATGCATTTCATTTATTTTTATAGTCCAAATGCTATCTATTGTGTTACCTTATATATATCATATCATAACAAAACGTTGAAATTACATTGCTTTATTTCACTTTTAACAAAAGATGAACAAAAAAATAAAATATAATTTTTTGCGATGGTTGGAGTGGGTTGGGCGGGCCAAACCCTAACTCGACCCCTCTATTTTCGCAAGGGATGAGTGGGGGTGGTGGTCAAGCCCCACCACCACCCACTCCCTCCTCCCCTGTGCTCTCGCGCCTTCCCTAGTTACCACCACGGTGTAATAACAGTGGGAGCACCAGTCGAAGGCTGTGCAGCCCACTGTATTACACAGTGGGCTGCCGACCCTTCACCACAACCCTTCCCCACCGTCCGCCCCCCTCTACCATTTTTTGTTAAACTTCTCCTCCTCTGTGGAAACTCCTCACCTCGTGAGCCTCACTGCCCCAGCCTCCCCATCGTGCCCTCTTCCGGTTTGAAGCTCCCGGCCGATGCCAACATCTACGGTGGTGCCACCACTGCGGCCTCCGCCCCGCCTGTATCACCTTCGCCTGCCTTAAACCCTGGCTTCGCTACCAGAAGCATACACAACGTCACCTTCCCATTTCAACTGTTGCTTCATCATGGGCATGGCTAGGGTTTCAACCCTAGCCCTCTGCCATTAAAAACATTATAATATGAAGGTGAGAATTTTAAAGTTAGTGAATGGGAAATAGCTTCATTTATAAGTTTTAATGAATTTTAGATTTGA
>MU228477.1:173385-187764 GCA_018584345.1 Thuja plicata | reverse complement strand
TTAATTAGCTTTTAAATTATCAAGTAAAGTAAGATTAGTATATATGCACATTGATTTAAATAATTTACTTAAATAAAAGTAGCTTGTTGTAATTAAAAAGCAAACTTAAGATTATTTAGCATTTATTTTAATGTTTAAAATTGAGATTATCTTATAGCTAGAATGGAGACTATTGTATTCTTTTTATAATAAAGGATTATGTTGGAATATATAGTTTGATATAAGGAAGTAAATTATGTTAGAAAATATAGTTAATTCAATTAGTTAAAATATAAGTTATTGTTAGATCTAACTTATTATTTTAGTTTTTATTTTTTCATACTAAATCAAACAGAATTCCATCCAAAGATTACCCTAAGGTTTATTAAAGAATTAATCTAAGTGCTCATGAATACATAGATAATTTAATAAGGATGATATTATTAATTTAGTTTTGGAAACTTCCTTAGACCTAATCACCCTAGTTATTTTGTAGTTAATAGATTAGTAAATGTGTTATTACATAGAAATGCAACCCTTAAGATATATGTTTTTGAGAATGTTTGGTCATGTTGTTTAGCACACCTTGGACGCAAGGTGTCATATAGCTTCTACTCCCTCGTTGTGGCTAAGTGTTAGTCACTTTTTGTATGTGATTTGAGTTAATTTGATTTTCAGCTTTGATGATCTTGGAAGTGTTGTAGGGCTATCTTGAATTCTTTTGGTTTTGTTGTAATCATCTAGTCACCAATTTTTTTTTTATATCTATTATTAGGGTTCCTGTTCACATTTATTTCTTTTGGATTTTCTTAGCTTTTGAGTTTTGAATTTGAAATTTGTGAACCTTGATTTGAGATTTCTTATGATTTTTTTTCAGTGGCTATGATGTGTGTTTTATGTTTCTAGTCCTGTTTTGTGAAGAAATGTTCTCTATCTTGTTCAAAATGGAATATGGATAGAATGTTTAAGGGAGTAGGTTGCGAAGAACATACCATTATCAATCTTAAAATCATATTTTTCTTGAGATATGACTTATCAGTTAAGTAATGTTCAAATAGATTAACATGCACCTGGATATGACTTTTAGATATACATTTCATGAAATAATTAGCATTGATCAATATGCTTAATGTAAGATTTGAGACTATCAGTACGCAGTATAGATGAGGTTGCAATTCCCCCACCTCTTTGATGAAATCCAGGAGGATGTTCATGCCTAGAGGGGGAGGATGTGAGGCCTACCCCAGTCTGACATAATCTTAGCACTATCTATCACTTATATGCTCTCCACTCAATACTAATTTTGCTATAGTTGGACTTTTGGGACACATGTATTACTTTATGGATCTGTGGAATCCTTTTCTTGTATATAACACCTGATTATGAAATTGAGGAATCTATTAGATACTTTGTGTGAGTGATGCAGATTTCTGTTTAGGACTTAGTTTTGATGGTTTAGTATATTGGATTAGTAAGTGGATGTTAGATAGTAGCAGTATGCAGATTTATAAGAGTTATGATTATGCATGTGGAATAGATGCAGATATTGTTAAGTTCAATAAATCTTTGATGCAAGTGTGAGTGAATGTGTGTTCAAACTTACATTATGTCTTCTATTATTTTTATGTGTTGATTTATTGGACATACTGATGTGTGCACTGAGTGTGCAGGAAAGTTGACCATGGTTCTAATCAGGGATTCAGGAATTGACCTATGTGAAAACCGTGATGCTAAGGCCATGTCTATAAAAATAGAAATGGACCTCATTGTATTGTATTTTTATTCGTAAAAATATGGTGTATGATTGTATTTTATTTAATTGAGTAAATGTGTAATAAGTCATGCTCATTTAAAATTTTGTGTCACTTGACATATGTGCACCTTGTGTGTTGGCATGGCTAGTAAATGTAACTAGCATAGGCTTAACTTTACCCAAGAGTTACCTAGTATGGTCCTAATGCTTACCCTAAGGTTTAGGAAGATAAGATTGAGATGAGATTGAGTCAAGGAAGATAATGATGAGTCAAGAGAGATTAGATTGAGTCTTGGGGGTTGGATTTTCGAGAATTAACCTAAGTTGGAGTTTAAGAGGGTCATTTGGACTCCTAGGGAGTAACTAGGGTCAAAACTAACTACCCTACTTGGTACCTTAGGGGTTAGTGGTCATTTTCAGCCCATTAAGAGTCTTGAAACTCATTTATGACTCCCCTAAAGTCACCATTTTGGGAAATGGCGAATTTGGAGAGTTGAAAGACTTTGGTTAAGCCATCCCTTCTTTCCTTGCAAACATTTAAGTCCATTTATGAAGAAGGAAAGTGGGGAGAGTAGATGGATTAGATTCTTCCCTCCATTTATGACTCCCGATACTTTAAGAAGAATACCTATATAAGGAAGGCCTTAGAGGGAGTTTTGGGTACTCACCCACTCTTTACTTTTAGAGACAGATTCATTTTTGTAGGAGTAAGTCTTGAGAGAAGGAGGAAGGATTGGAAGGAGAAGCTCTTCACAAACCAGCTTGCATTTTCCATAGCTAGGATTTGAGGTGAGTTTCCTAATTAGCATAGTTTAGAGTAGTTCTTTCTTGCATATGTTCATAGCTTGAGGAATCCATGAATGGGGTTTATGTTAATATTTTCAACTTCATGGTTTTCATGGAGTTTATGTGTTGAATCTTGTATTTATTTTTTAATTGTTTTCTAATGGGGTTCTTCAAGGCTTATTCACCCTTGGGAGGGTTGGGTAACCTTGATGGGGTGAAAATTGGTGATTTACCCAAGTAGTGTAGAGTCTCCCATGTGTAGAGGGATGTACATGGGTATATGGGTGACCATGATGCCAAGAAATACCAAGGAATTTGGGGTTCATAAGAAAAGATTGGAAGGCTTGAAGCCATAACTTGTTTTATGAAAGAAAGGTAAATTTACTCCAGTTTCCACCGTAGGGCTTAGAGGAGAAGGGTAGATATTTGTTCATGAGTCCATGTGTGTCCATGGGACAAGATTAAGATATGGTACTTAGGAATGTTGAGCCCATGTGTGGCCTATTCCTAGTGTATGTATTTTGTATTATTGGCTTTCTCCTCTTGTGGTAGTCCTCTTTCACCCCTTTGTTTCATGTCTTTTGGAGACCTATGTATATCCTTGGGTATTGGGTATTTTCTTGTGTTCCTATTTTTAGATTCATGGTTGTTATGTGTGTATGTATCCTGGTTCAATTCTGGATCCCCTAGCTCGGGGGTGGACTTGCAAAGGCCCAGGTTGGGAGGCGAGCCTCCATGGTCAACCTTGATGTTCTTGCAGGTTCAGAGAAATCTCCTGAAAGTCTAGCCAAAGTCTTGGTGTCTTGGATGAAATTTATACCTCAAAGTCTTTTTCTGTTCAAGTTTTTTGCATTGTAAATTTTGAAAGGTTTTGGAAATTGTAACCTTCTTGTTTTGAGGACACTTATAAAATTAGTGTATTTAATTTATATTAATAAAATTAGTATTTGGACCCTTATTTAAAATGATGGCTATTCGAAAATGAAAATTATGGTTGTTTTACCAAATATAGAATAAACTATCAATTCATTTAATTTTGTGAGATTTGAAAAGGTGTAGAAAGAATTTATCTCCTATTGTTAATATAACATGTTTAAAGGAAACATAAGCTCAATAGATTAAGGTTTACATGTCTAGATTTTGGGGCATGACAGTATGTTAATGTTATGAATTGATATAATACACATCAAGATAGTATAGATCAGATGAGTGGATATACAATTGATTACACAAAGGTTAATTGATTAAAGGATGCAAAAGTTTTAGAGGTACTGATTCACCCCTCCCCTCTCAGTACACACCTCCCATTAATTCCAACATAATATGACACCCAAATCAGAAAGAAAATATGATCATGAGGATTTTACAATCTAGATCTTTGCAAGAGCTACAAAATAACCAATCCTTGTTGGGGCAACATAGAATACATATGTAAAGAAACTTCCAACTACAGTTTTCATGATGCAGTCTTTCATGTGTTTGCAATTAGGATTAGGAGGGCTAGCTTTAAACCCCCTAAAGACTATCCCCTAGGCACCATATGAATATAGGCTCTTAAAAAGGGGCTAAAATTTCAAAGGAGCTCCTAGTTGCACATACGAACATGGGTTGAAACCTGCAAAAAAATTAAAAAATAAAAGTTAAAATTTATTAATACAAAAAAAATGCTAAAAATATAAATTTGTCAAGTGATTTAACAAAGGAAAAAATGTTTTTTGTTTGGATTTTTTTGCAAGTGGATTGTTTAAACAGTCCATGCAGACTATGTAAACAATTGACACAAACAGTTTGCGAACTGTGTGACACAACCCCCATAGAATATGCAGCCTGCTTGGACTGTGTAAACACAATCTACACATATTGTGTCTTACACAGTGCGCGAGTTGTTTTCATTTTTGTTTAATTATTATTATTATTATTTATTTTGTTTATATATATATACTATATATATATTTTTCTTTTCTTATATATATATATTTTCTATATATATAAAACCTAAAAATATCAAAAAGAAATATATAAATGTAATGTTAATTTTTTTTAATAATGATTTTTTTGCAAAATATAAAAATAATAGGAAATGATGTGTTAAAACTCCTCTTTTGGCCCTCCTAAATGCAACCATGAGTTTTTTGGCTTGATTCAGGGCTCTTTGTAAAACTTGACCTCCAATAGCTCCTTAGAAAAGCCTTCAACCTACAAGCTCAAAACTCACAGAAACACTCAAAAGAGCACATGTTAGAATGGATTTTCACATCAGGTTCACAAAATGTATTGCATGAAAATGTCATAAAAGAGAATAAGCCACAAACTTAACATACTCAACAAGAATATGTAAACCTAAAAGTGTTGATGAAGAAATGTGGTTGCGCATTAGTCCAACAACATAATAATAGCACATGGAGATGTGTTTTGAATGGGGATAAGGCTCCAATTTATAGGCTTTAGAAAGCAATGGACGGTTGAGAGTTAATGGGGATGGAGGGCTAGGGTTTTATGGAGAAGGTTAGGTGGATTCCAAGTGACAAGGGAATTGACCATGCAAGAGCTGAGGTGTTTCTCACACATGTGTGAGAAAACATTGGGTAAATGTGGGAAAGTAATGAGTGAGGACAAGTAGGTGAGTAGACTGGATCAAGATGACTACACGTGTGTGAGTAGGGTGGATCAAGGTGGTCACACATGTGTAGGGTGGCTCAAGGTGACTATAGGTGGGAACAATTTAAAATTCAAGGAAGCTTCTCACATGTGTGAGACAATTATAAATTGTAGGAAATGTTAATGAAGTTGGGAATTAAGTTATTAGGCTAATTAATCAAGGATTAATTAGTGGGTATGATTTAGGATGAAATTAGGGCATTAGGTTAGGTTTAATAAATTTTTCATATTGTCTTGTAAAAAAGTGACTTTTCTAAATGCATGTAATAGGACATAAAATAAGCATTATTTGCATAAAGCCAAGAATCTGATTAACATGATTAAAGCTTAGTTTCTTTTGTGCATGATTAAATGGTGGTTACTAAGTTACTTTTAAAGTAGTTATAAGATAGTTAAGGACAATCTATATATACCAAGAGGTATTCATTGTAAATGAATTTTGGATTTTATTGAAAAAGAGAACATAAAGAATATTTTATTTGTACAAATCTACAAAGTAATGAAATACAGTTTTGGATGTGCATGGACATAGTGCTTTTATTAAATTCATTAGTAATATATTGTATGATAAGAATTGATAATGAGATTTATTTCTTGATAGCTCCATTTTTTAAAGCAACAGTCAGTCAGAAACTTTATTTGAATCTTTGTTCATTTCTTCGTACTTTGAAGTGAATTTTTTGTATGCAAGATGTGTATCTATCATTAACCATAGTTCTTAGTGGTTATGATGAAATCTACTCAGCCTTAAAAATGAGAATAAAACTTGTATATATATTTTTTATTTTAGGTCCTTTACAATAGAAAAAGGGAAGCAAAGTGGTTGATCCAATTTCCTATTGCACAATCGGAAGGAAGATGACCTAGTAGGCCCAATTATGACTTAAGTGCTAAATGAGTACAATGATCCTTCACAATAATGAATTGAGGGAAGTTGGATTTCAGGGGAAATGATGATGCAAGATATGAGGCTAAATAAGAAAATACAAAACATTTCAAAAAATATAGACTGACAAAAAATAGACAAGAAGTCATGATGACCTAAAATAAAAAAAACTAAAAACTGTACCAACCTGTAATTTGAATTTGAAGATGATTTTCCAAGTAAAAATTACTGTTGTTTGATCAAATTTAGGGTATGTAATTCTTTAAAATTTTATGAATATATATTAGATAAATTTACAATAGGATGCTATCTAATCTTAGATAGATATAAGTATATCTTGATAATTTCTCCTTAGAATATTATCTTTGTATATAATGATCTTCAAATTGATATTATATCAAATTAATTATTTTATATATATGAATATGAATATGAATATAATATAAATAATATTCTTATTAACTAATGTGTAGAGAGGAATATATATATATATATATATATATATATATATATATATATATGTCAAGAAGGTCTCACAAAGGGACATACCTCTTCGTGAAACATTCAAATTACTAAAATTTACCACCTTATCAACTTACATTATCGACTTGATATGTTTATCAAAGTGGATCTCCATAATCAACTTGTTATTGCCAACTTTCATGTTAACTTTGATCACTATACAAGCTAATCTGTATTGGCCTTCATTGTTGTTAAGACATATGATAATATCATGTTTGTTGATAATGATAATGAAGTTGATATGAATGTTTAATGATTGATTAAGTATGATTATGATTATCAATAATGATAATCACTGTGATATCATTATCAATAATGAAAAATCAATATCACAATTTAGATTCATAGTCGATACCCTAATCAACATAAAGCAATATCATGTTTTGATCGATACCATAATCGATACTATTATCAACTCAATGATTGTAATTAAGTTGATATATTTATCAACTTATAACAAATGTGATAACAATATCAACTACATCATTGATATTACTTTTACTCATATTAGTTATCAATAATAATAACTATGATAGTTATCAATTATAACTATTATAGTTATCAAATAATTATAACTATAGAATGAATCTTAATAAGATCATCAAATATATAATGATAATGTATATAACGTATAATTCTCATTTTATCTAAAGAAGGAGATATATCAAATACTTAGGTTAGAATAATCTGACCAAAGCTACAAACATTAACACTCCCTCTTAGCTAAGGAAGATTAATTATATCCTTCATTAAATCTACAAGAGAAATATCACATCATTGTGATATTAGGAGAGACGATAGACTCTCAAATATCAATTCACATGACGTTCATCAACACTCTCATATGTAAATATATATGATATGTGCACTGACATCATTTCACAAGATGCCTATCATAAAGATATCAAGTCATCGTATAAGGATATTATTCAGACATATTATCCACCATGATAGTTTTAAATACTATGGCTTATCCATAGATATCAAGTATCATGATATCTACCATAATATTTTATTCATCATCATGATATGTCCATGGATGTCAAGTCACATGATATCCATCATGATATTGGGTTTACATAAGTGTTTATCCTTTGAAAAGTCATCACCTTTCAATAATATCCCAGGGCTCATAAAGTCATGGAGTCACACACATGACAAGTAGATTTTACACATTAAACATCTTAATATAAGTACAATGAATACATATTAAATTTAATAATTACATTTCAAACATTCCAAGTTTCTTATAGAAATGAATAACTTTTGCCTAGGCTAATGGTATGGTGAGAATGTCTACAGTCTATTCATCTGTACTTACATGTTCCAATCGAATCACATTTCTACCTACCATATCTATGACATAGTGGTATGGAATCTCAATGTGTTTTGATCTGTCATGGAATAATGGATTCACTGAGAGTTTTATACAACTCTAGTTGTCATAATTAATAATGGTAGGATTCATAGGTTCACAAAAAAATCCCACTAATAGTTTACAAATCCATATTGCTTCTTTTTATCCCATGGATCCTACAATATATATGGCTTTTGTAGATCATTGTTCCACTAAGATTTTTTTCCTATTGATCCATGAGATCATAGTTGATCCTAAACTGAAGCAACACCTCTTTGTACTCTTTCTTATCTATCACACAACCAAACCAATCTGAATCAGTGTACCCATGAAGGTTTAGGTCAACATTGGTGTACTTGAGACCATACTTAATTATTCCTCAAGAATACCTCATAATATGTGTAATTGCAACTAGATGTATCTACTTTGATTCACACATGAACTAACTTAAGGCATTTACAAAATATAAAATATCTGGTCTTGTGTTAACCAAATACATCAAGGATCCAATTATGTGTTGGTATAAAGTAGGATCTACATTTTTCGAGTAAACTTATGTTGTCTTTAGCTTGTGCAAAATTGTTTCCATAGGTGTTTTCATGGACTTACATTCCATCATTAAAACCCTATTTAGAATGTCTATAGTGTACTTCCCTTGATTTAGAATAATGCTATCTTCTTTCTCCCACACTTCTAACCCAAGGAAGTAATGTAAAAGTCCTAAATCCTCCATGTCAAATTCTAATGCAAGATCTTTCTTACATTTTTTAATTAGTAAATAATCAACATAAAGTACATGAATTACCATTTCACCATTGATTACCTTGTAGTATAATTTTGGATCTGCATCATCCTTAAAGAATTTTAGACCTAGAAGGTATTTATCAATCCTTTCATACCAAGCTTAGGGAGCCTGCTTAATCCTATACAATGCCTTCTTTAATTTGCATGCATGTGAATTGTTGTTATGTATAAAAAAACCCTTCAGGTTGTTCCAAGTATATTTCTTCTTCTATTATCTCATGAAGGAAGGAAAATTTACATCCATCTGATGAATCTTACATCCTTTAGAAGCAGAAATAACAATAATGGTCTTGACACAGGTGTATCTTTCAACTGGGAAAAATGTTTCCTCATAATCAATACCTTCCTTTTGAGAGAAGACTCTAGCTACAAATCAAGCCTCATATTTCTCAATTTTTTCATCTGTAGTATGATTGATTTTGAAGAGCAATTTATAAGATACTACAGACTTGTCTTTTGGTCTAGGCACAATATCCCATCATTCTTCATAATGGACTAATACTCTTCTGACATGACATATTTCCAAGCTTGACTTTTCACGGCTTCTTCAACACTGAAAGGTTATGCTTCAATGATCTCACTCATTAAGGAAAAATAATTAGAGTATCCACCAGGTTTCTTCCTTTAACTGATGGTTCCTTCAGATGTAACATATCTTTCTTTCTCTTGAATCATCTTCTTTCCAAAGGTGGTCTCTTCTATTTACATTAGGGATTTAGGTTCATCCATAGATTTAATTTTGACATTCATCTTTAAGAGTCTCCCTCTGGATCTTAGGAACATTATCCTCTTCTATTTTTGAGGTGTTTTAGGATTCTCTGACTCATGAATGCCTTTTAAACTTCTAAAGAAATGTCTTTTCTTAAGTCACTCTAACTAGGTATAAAAAAGTTTTGGATACTTTTAATTTTTTTACTCCTTAATCTCAACATTTACACATTTATCAGAAGAATATTTCCCTTATGTTAGTACTAAGAAATTTCTCTTCCTAGATATATTTTTATAGATTTTTAAATTCCTTTAACCTTATATGGATTTTTTCTGACTCAAAAAATATATCTAAGACTTCTTAGAGAAATTATTTACAAAAGGTAACATATGTGTGTGTGTGAATATTGTACCTACAAATCTGCAACACAACACTTCAATATGTAATTATATCAATGGTTAGAAGCATCAAATTCAATTGCAAAGCATAATAAAAGAAAAGAAACTAACACATTGTTTCCTATTTAGAAAGAGTATTATCTAAATTATGAATTTTCTCTCAGATTATGCATTAGATCAGTGACACATTCAATCCTAAAATGGAAGGTTCAAATGTAAATGTAGCTAGTTAGTATGAAATTCAATCCTAAGACATGATTCATTGATTCTTTAAATCATAATTGAAATTTTCTCTAATTAGTTCTCAAAAATTGAAATCAATTTGACAGCATAAGATTGAAATAAGAATTCTAAAAATTGGGGGTCCTTTGAGCTCAAAATTCAGTCCTTTTATGGAGAAGAATGAGAAATGGAGGGTTGAGATCAATCCATGAGGAGAGGTGAGGATTGAAACTTAGTTGATCCATGTGAGTGAACTCTCATTGGTCCATGGATTGACTTTCCATGTGCAAGTGATGAGTTGTTATTTGAGAGTATTTATTAATTCCCTTTTAATTAATTAATTTAGCCAAAGAATTTAATGGGATTGATTTGATTAAATAGGCCAAGGTAATTAATGTGAGATAGTGATAAAATTACTTTGTTTTGAGGGATTATTTTGATTTTGATGAATTATGCCAATAATCAGATAGTTGGATTGACATAATTGAGGGTATGATCACATTTAGGGAAAACATGATCCTTGGTTAGAGTAGACCAATTTAGGGTGGTTACATTTTCCCCTCTTTGAATTGATGTACGATCAACACATTGATTCAAAGAATGTCTGATGTTGAATTCAAATTTTTTTGAGAATTTTGAACTTGATTGAATGAAATTTAGCTGATGATACCAGTCTTGAACTTGATTGAACTAAGACTGATAGTATCAACTTCAAACTTTATTCAATCAAGGTCGATTGAAAATTGATCTAGAGATATTAATTTTGAACATGATTGAACTAGAATTGATAATATTGACTCCAAAATTGATTGAATGAAGGTCAGTAAAGAATCTTAATGAGATCTTAAAGATATCAATTATAAACTTGATTGAACTAGAATTGAAAATACTGACTCCAAACTTGATCGAACGAAGGTCAGTAAGAAGCTGTTGAGAGCTTGCTAAAGATCTGTGAGATTGTGGAGATATATATCTGGATTTTTTTTGTGTTGAAGCCTTTTATCCAATAGTCCCAACTTGATTGAAGGAAACTACCATGCCCCTAGTCTTTTGATGATGAAGTTCATTTTTCTTTTGAGCAAGAAATTGATTGATTTTAGGTGTGATCATGCCCCCTCGGGAACAAAATTGAATGGAATAGTGACAAAATACCTCTATAGATTGAAAATATCCATGATAAATTGATGGAAAACTTGATTGGATCAATAAGAATCAATTAGAATACATGATGACATGGAATTGTGTTAAGAGGAAACACAGTTTTACCAAGGCTGACTACTTTGAAACATTATTATGATCATGGTAAAATGATGTTTGAATAAGATTTGAAATATGTACTATGCAGATTGTGAGAAATAACTATGAAAAACTATTGCGTAAAGCTTGCAAATCATTTTTGACATGTATAGATTAATTTGGCATTTGTTGGAGACTGTCGCAAAATTTTTATTGTGTTGTGATTAATACTGTCTGTGTGTTCGATTTCATTCCCGATAGATCAGAGAGGAAAAAAAATAGAGTATTGATAGTATGCTTAGGGTTTTAGAACTTATGTTTATCCCTAAAAGATCAATATAAGTCTCAAAAATGACTTTTTACCCACTCATTTGCACTTTTATCCTTTGTAATTTTCTGAGCTTTGGAGAGAAGATGGTGGTACCCGTCGAGAGGCATTGATTTGAGCTTGCACATTTTCATAAGTGGCCTACATGTTACACACCCCTAGTGAGTACATCGAGACCTTTATTTTTACGCTTTATGTTTAAAAAATTTATTCTTTTTGCACTAGTTATAGCCAAGTGAACTTTGGATCACATGTGGGGTTCTAGATCGCATCCAGTGAATCTAGTGTCATATCTGGGGAACATAAAATTTCTTGATCGTATCTTGTGTAAATAGGATCACATCTCATCTTTCACCATCCATTTGCATGTGGTTAATTTTTTTCCAATGCATGAATAAAGTTACATCCTGTGAAAACAGGACCGCATGTGGTTTTCCCCATCGCATTCTGTAAAAACAAGATTGGATTCAGGATGCGAGCTCACATCTAGGAAAAAAAGGATCATTTCCAGTAAAAAGTGTTGTAGAATATCAAAATGACTGGATTGCCTCTGTTTTCTGAAAGAGACTAGCTTTTAGATCTTGTGCATGTTTTTTTAACTGATATACTGATGTTAGTCCTTGATTTCTGCCTGACAGACTAATTTTCCTATTGTATCTTTCTAAGTTCCCTAGCCTATACATGTTCTTCATTTATTGACCTCCTTTAATGATGTAGAGTGAGAGATTGTTGCCTAGGTCTAGGATCCTTGGTCGATTTACTTGATATGAGGGTGAATCAAGGGTTGTTGACTAATCTTACCGAGAGATGGAAATCAAAGAACAACACCTTCCACCTTCCTATAGGTGAGATGATAGTGAATCCTGAGGATGTGTGGCATATCATGCACATTCCTTTGATGGGTTGTGAGGTTCACTTCAAGTCACGCTCATGAGTGGCTATTTCAGATGCTTAGAGATTCTTTACAGATCCTTCCATTGTATGATACTATCTTAAGTGGGATTATATGTTAACATAGTATGAGTGCCTTCCTATATTTATGACTAGACTCATAGGAGGTATTCATATGCCTGGTCGAGGACAACATGGCTTTATGTGTGGATGGGTAGGTATGCTAGAGAAGATGATTGGATCCAATGATAGACTTGGATGGGGTAGTTGCATTCTAGCCCCATATATAGAGAGCTATACAAGATTGTATATGAGTATTCTTGAAGTATGACTATTGGCATTTTGAGTCTTCAGATCTAGGCCTTGGAGCACATCCCAGTTACATGACCACTTGTGGATAGACAATAGGATCCTGAGGATCCATATGTATATATGTATTCAGGTTACATCCAATAGCCCCACCTGGGTAAGCTGGAGTATTTATGCCAAGTTTTGGATCATGTTACAGAGGTTGAGTGATGAGCCTACCTTGACTATGAGGAGTGGGGATCAGATCATCAATAGATGCCATATTTTTTCAAAGAATATATTTGATTGGGCATACTAGATACATCATTGAGAGATTTGTTGTGACCAATGTGTTGTGATAGTATGGCATAGTGCAGTGTGTTCCTTAGGATCTTACAGTGCATGCCCAAATTCAAGATGAGGAACCATAGTGGGGTGCTCACTTATCCTATGAGACTTCTCAGAGAGATCCTTCAGATGGTTGCAATTGGTTGGGATTCTCGGGGAGACATGGAGGATGGAGGGGTTACTGATGAGTTCATATCTTACCTTGCACATTATCCATTCCCTTGGTTTACTTATCTTACCTTGCACATTATCCATTCCCTTGGTTTACTTCTCTAAATGATATTACATCACGCATTGAGGATGTGCTAGATTATCATTCTGCCAATGACGGTCTTGTGAGAGGTGGAGCAAGAGTAATCAGAGGTTGAAAATATGGGAGAGGTTGTAGGGATGGTAGGGGAGAGAGAGGTGGTAGAGGTCCTCCTGCAGATAGAGGTCAGAGACATGACTACGATGATAGGGGAAATGAAAGAGATGTTAGGGGATAGGGCAGAGCAGAGGGAAGATGCAACTATGTTAGATTCATACCTTCATGCAAGGATCCAGGTCCACTATTGACGAGGCAGCAACAATAGAAGAGACCTCTAGGATAGAGGTAGATAGGTGAGAGAAGTGGTGGTAGACCACCTAGATAGGATCCTCCCAGAGACACTGGAAGAGACATAGGTAGAGATGGAAATCCTTTGTAACAATGTGTGTGTGTGTGTGTGAGAGAGAGAGAGAGAGAGAGAGAGAGAAGTTGAGAGCTTGCATTAATACTCTAGAGAAACTTTTAGCAGATAGAGACGGGAAGTTGGATATGATGAGATATAATAGAGATCAGAAGGGGGACATGTTGAGAGTAGAGAGAGACTTGCAGGTACACACTGCTATTTTGGAAAGTGATCAATTTTTTGTCTTATGATTCACTTTTTGGTTGTCATTTATGGAAACACTTATGGCATATTGGTCGATTGATCTGGAGTTAATTTATGGTAATTCTATTCTGAAATCGACTAAGTATAGAGAAAAAAATACAGAGGTATTTTGGGTATCAAAGATCGAGATCAATGAGTTAAGATGAGCGAGATTAGAGGGATATACTATGGGGTATTTATGATCTACATCTAAGATCAATTTTATTTTGGTAAAGTTTACAAAGAGTTACTGTGAAAATGAAGACAGGCGACACCAGACAAATAGTGATACAAAGCAGTTGAACTGAAGTGGTGATT
>MU228477.1:139897-173110 GCA_018584345.1 Thuja plicata | reverse complement strand
ATATATATGAGGAATTTTTGAAGAGCAAATTGTGAATTAATATATTGGATGAATATGTGATATAAGAGATGTGAATGGAAGAGCAGAGGGTTGACAAAGATCATTGAAGAGCTATGACTGGAACTATCTAAGCATTGAAGATGCTTGTTTTGTTCATTACTAAGAACACTTTGTAACATAAGTATATTGTAATATTTGTAAGCTCAGTTGGCCCCTAATAGGGTGTTGTACACCTTTAATAGGGTTGTATTTCTCTAACAAGGAATTATACTATGTAATATTCAACTCCTAACAGGGTTAGGTCTCCTAATAGGGACATTATAATTTAGTGCATGCTTGTGGGTACCATCCCCACCGGGGTTTTACCTTGGCCAAGGTTTCCTCGACAACAAATAATGGTGTTATGAGTACTATGTTATTTTTTTATGTTCCTTTGATTTTAGTATGCTTGTGGTTTATGTTGAATTGGTTTAAAGTTTATTTTAAGTGTTTTTATACTGATTCACCCCCTCTCAGTATTACCTAATCCTAAAAATTGGTATTAGATATTTTGGCCCTTGGAGAGAAAGCTTAATAGCTTAAGGGAGATCAGAATGGATTCAAATAGTTTGCAAGAAAACTTTGAAGCTGCACTTGAAGACCTTCATAAGGAAAAATTAGAAAATGATGACTTGATATTCAAATTAAGGAGAAAATATGGATTCATAAAGAAACTAAAAGAATGGCTTGAAATTTCTAGAAATCAGAGACAAGATCTTGTGGTTTAGATAAAAGAAGATTTAGACAATGATAATTCAGATCAGATAAAGAAACTTGAAGAAGAGAATGACACCTTGAAGCTTGAGAATGAAGCCATTGCTAAATAAATTCAATTGGAAAGAGATGCTAAAAAAAAGATTGAAGAAGCTTTGAAAAATGAAAATGCTTTGATGGAACAAATGAAGAATGAGGCTGACCATTACAAGAACAAGTATCTAGAATTGGAGAAATACAATCAGATCATAAAAGGTGAACTTTTTGAGACAAAGAAACACATTGAGAAACTACACATGAGTAGTGACTTGATTGATGAACAAAGGGACAGAAATAAACCTAAAGGAGATATGACTGGTATTGGGTTCAATGAAGCTGAATGTTCCAAGAATCAAGAAGAGAAACCAGATGCGAAGATTGATGCATAAAAACCTACTCTTGAAGAACCTAAAGAACATATCAGACCTTTCAGAGGTATATTCTTTGGTTGTAACATGTTTGGACACATGGAAAGAGACTATAGAGGTAATGCCCCTTTTAAGACTTTTTTTGGTTATTGCTTTAACTGTAATACATATGGACACAAGAAGGCAGAATGTAGGAAACTCAATCAATCTGGATATAGACAAGACAATAGAGGAGAACATACTGTAAAACCTAAATTTTACAAATGTAATAACATTGGACATAGTGTAAAGTTTTGTAAGCTAAAAGTAAATCAGGATAGAAGACCTCCTATATGTTACAAATGAAACAATCCAGGCCATATAGAAAATTTTTGTTGATATAATGGAGTAAAAAATAGAAGAGTACCACCTCCTAGGAATACACATAAGAATGAAAATGATACTGGTTTCAAGAAGGCAAAAGATAACAACAATGGAAAGACATGGAAGATCAAAGAGACAAGTGAGATATTGGTTCAGGGAGAGATAATAGATGCTACTGAATCTTTGGCTGATGATAACAAAGCAGAATCAACCTAATTGGCCGATCATGTCCTTAGGGGGAGTATTGGATAAAGATATCAGAATATATCCCGCCCCTAATTTTGAGGAGTAAGCTCTAGAGAGATTAGGTATGATCATGGCCAACATCATGGAATATATATTTAAGAGCACAACATTATACGATGTATATTTTTTGATCACAAGATTTATGACTGAATGGACAACATTGGATAATGTGAGATTTCAATAACTTAACATTGTATAAAGCACCAAATGATTATCTATTTCCTTACCATTTGACAAGTAGCAACCTAAGGAGATCAAAGAGTAGAGAGATTCAGACTATCTAGCAATTACCTTGCATGATCGATCAAAGTGAATACTCAGAATTCAGCATGTGAAAGGTATTTACATTATCTACTTATACAAAAACTATGGATGTACCTGTGATATTTTATGTTGTGGATAGACCAACATATAAATTCAAGAAACATCCTTTCCAATCCCATGAAGAAGCATTTTCCTAAACACCTCACAACGACTTGCATGTAGAAGACATTAGGGCATATATTCATTGCAAGTATGACATACTAGGTATCGATGACATTTCTACTAAAATGGAATACATGACTGATAATGGCATTATGAGAGATTAATTCAAACATGTTAATGAGTTAAACATTATGAAAATTCTAGATTTACACAAATTCAATGAAGAAGAATGGTTTAAGATATTGTTGAGTAGAGTACATGATCTATTTATTTGGATAGGTGAACAACCTGTGAAGATATGTAGTGAATTGATACATGAGATTACTGGATTGGACAATACTAGAATCATTCCTATGGAAGTGAAACATGTTAAGAAGCAAGTTGAAACACTAAGAAACTCAAAATGGGATATGAAAACTATGACACTGAATGATATCTTTCAGCAAGATGTGAGATTGATTACTATGTTACTTGGTTACAAATGCTACTATAGTAGTAGACCTAATTCTATATCTATTGGAGTTATTATTATGGCCTATAGAATGGTGAATGAAAACATAAAGTATAACCTATGCAAAGTGTTGGCAGAATAGTTTTTGGAGAATGTGAAGTTGATAAAGAAAGACAAATCCAAAACCTTCATATTTGGTTCACTTCTAATGCACATGTACATACACATTAAGCACAGATTTCTAAGAATGCACCCTAGTGGTTGGAGGAAAGGGATACCTATTGGTATTCATATTTCACAGAGTTATCAAAGATAGAACAACACATGGGTTGATGGAGAGCTATTTGGAATGATTAAAATTCTTCAAAGGCAGATGAAAGAAAGATACATGATCCCTAAAGACTTAGTTGAAAATTACAAGGATACAATCTATTTCATGGTTGAAACTAATTGTGTATGCTTTGAGGCAGTTGTTCCAAGGAATAAATGGTGTTATCCTATGGGATATGAAGTGAGTTTAGAAATACTAACTATGCAGATTGAACATGTTCTGGCATCTAAGATAGATACATCTAAGAAGAGATGGGGTACTTATGAAGACAATTCAACTGAAGTGAGAGAAGAAAAGACCGGAGGCTTGAGGAAAAGAAAAGTGGAGAACATCATTCATGAATGTGGAGTTAAGGAAGGATTTACTGAGGAAGGTTTGAGGGAATTAAAGAGGAAATTGGCAGAACGATCTTCTAGATTGGAAAGTGCTAGTACTTAATTCATTCCACATCTTGAAGTTTTGATGACAGCTATGACACCTACTATAGTCATTGATGTAGAAACCCCTTCATCATCTTTGAAGACCTTGCATGTAGTGAAATTGGTTCCTAGAGTGAGCACTAGATCCACCAAACAAAAATCACCACCTAAAGAAGAGAGGATTGAGAGAGAAGAGAAGAAAGCTGAAAGTGATAGAAAAGTATGGAAGCCTGACTTGAAAATGATTAAGAAGAGAGATATTGAGCAGGCAAAACTGGTTACAATAGACAAATACTATGACAGGTATGAGGAATCTGACAAACTTAATATTGAAGATATTGTAATAAATCATTTACTTGTTTTCAAGAAAAATCTATTGGAGATTGAGGTTAGTGTACCTGAAGACTTGTATGGAAGATTGTAAATAAGAAAAAAGTTAGCACATATTGAAGATGAGACTATCAAAAATTAAGTGATTGATAAAATGCTACCTGTGATATCTATGCAAGAGAGAGATAGAATATTCAAAGAACTAAAACCATTATTGAGGAATAAAGTTGTTGATGAAAATTATTCAATTATGTATTGTCATTGATGCATACACAAATGTAGTGATGCTACACAAATGTCTATACCTAAACTGAGCACAATTAGTGTATGCCATGTTCTCTTAAGCATTGAAGAAGACCAAAGTTATTTTTAGTTCTAACTGAGTTCACTCAGGCAATGTAGTAACGGTCGAGCATTGAAGGATTAGAGTGTTAACTGAGTTATGCATTTAGTATTATCCAACTAACAGTTGTTTACATTTTATGTTTAATTGGTTATATGTAACCGATATACTTAAGTTTTATTATTTATTTGGAAGTTTATTCAAGCCGAATTGATAAGGCCTACCATATATATACAAGGTTAATTTTGGATTGAATGTGTGTGAAGTAATAAGAAGAAATATATGACAGAGTTTTGATATGAAGAGTGAAGGCAAAATCAAATGGGATTCTGATTAATAATAGGACATCTAGACAGAGCTATAGTAGAATATTTGATCAGTGAGGATCTATTTTAAAGCCAGAGCATAGATCTGAATCAGAAAAGATAGTTGCTTCAACAAACAGGTCAATCCATTATTACTCTCTAACAATTGTAGCAGTGATCCGAATCTCTTTATAGAGTAGACTTAATAGTCTTTCAGAAATCCTCTCACAAGGTGACATTTCTACTTTCAAGTGTTTGAAGACCTCTAACCAGACCACTCCTTACAAGGTGATTAAATCCTCTAATAGAGTCACACCTACCAGTGTGTATTGTAACCTTTAATAGGGTTAACTCCTAACAGGGCTCACTTCAGAAGAGTGAAAAATAGTAACTATTTGGAATTGGTGGTTTTCCCAAATTGGGTTTCCACATTAAATATTGGTGTCATTTGTGTACATGTTATTTTATTTATGCTTTATGTTTCTACACTTAATCACTAAAGGATAATCACAATTAATATTTTAAGATTGCTTTGTTAACCGAGTAAGAGAAGAATATCTTTGTTGACCGAGTAACAGTGATAAGTTTGATCAAGACATCTAAGGGACTTGGATATGTTTTTGTGGCAACTGATTCACCCCTCCCTTCTTAGTTACTCAACTCATTTCCAACAATTGGTATTAGATCATTTGGTGATTTTAGGGAAGATTTCAAGGCCTAAGCTAAAGATCAAATATGTCTTATAGAAGGGAGATACCCAAGCTTAACAAAAACAACTTCACTGCATGGCAAGATTTGATGTGGCTACATCTATCTACTATTGGAGATATTGGTTTACAATTCTTGGATCACAAGTATGTGGAACCACCAAGACCTTTGTCTATGGATCAGATGGTGGACATGAAGAATCATAACATAATGATGATTGATATAGCTTCTTCACTCAGCTACTCTGAATTTTATGAAGTCAAGGACTGCCCTACTACCAATGATATGTGGAAGAAACTACATGATATACATGGAGGAGATGAAAATGTAAAGAGAGAAAAACCATAAAGTCTCAGAGGTGAGTTTGATTAGATGAAAATGAAAGAAGGAGAAGACATTACAAAATACATTGAAATAATCAAGAAAAGTGTCAGTGCCATCAGAGCTGCTAGTGGAACAATTGAAGCCAAAAATGTGGTTAGTAAGGTATTGAGAACTTTAATTCCTATATATGCAATTAGAGTTTTATCTATTCAAGAGATGAGGTGCAGTAATGATATAATTCTAGATGCATTGGTTGGAAGGCTTACATCTTCTGAGTTGGACAATTTTGATAATTATTGCTATAACTGAAGGAATAAAATCTAATAATGCTTATTAGGTTGAAGGAATAAGGCATAGTATACTAAGTGTGGCACAACTGAATAAAATTAGTTTCAAGGTAGAATTCATGAATGGAAAGGCCAAGCTCCTGGATGGTAAGGGAAATCTAGTCGGAACTGGTAGGCAAATAAAAGGTAATCTACTCTATCTTGATCTCACTAAAAGTTCATGTTTTATTGCACAAGTAGAAGAAAGTTGGTTATGGCATAAAAGGTTGTGTCATGTGAATTTTGATAACCTGGTTAGCATAAGAAAGAAAAAAATAGTAAGAGGTATTCCTATTCTGAAGAAACCTAAATTGGCAATATGCAAACAATGCCAAATTGGGAAGATGGGCAAAACTAGTTTCAAAAGAAAGAATTACAATATATAAGAAGTCTTGGAGTTAGTGCATATTGATCTATGTGGACCAATTGGAACAACAAGTTACATAGGAGAGAATTATTTCATTCCATTTCTTGATGACCATTCTAGAATAATTATTGTTATGTTTCTCAAAGAAAAATTAGAAGCTTTTCAAAAGTTCAAGTGGTACCTTGCCAAAGTTGAGAAGGAAAAAGGAAAGAAACCTAAATGCTTAAGATCTGATAGAGGAGGTGAATTCATTTATAATGAATTCAATGAATTATGCAATGAAAGAGGAATCAAGAGACAAGTATCTTCCCTAGGTACACCATAGAAAAATGGGATAACACAAAGAAGAAACAAATCTATCATGGATTGTTCAAGAACCTTGATGATTGAAAAGAATGTTGCAACCAAATACTAGAAGGAAGCTATCAACACTATAATTCACACCTTGAATAGAGTTCAAATAAAGAAAGGTACTAAGCAGACACATTTTGAATTATGGTATGGCTATAAACCCCATGTTCATTATTGCAAAGTATTTGGAAGTAAATGTTGCATCTTGAAGGAAGCAATAAATGGAAAGTTTGATGTAAAAGATGATGAAGGTATATTCCTATGATACTCCTGTAAAAGAAAAGCATATAAATGTTTGAATCTTGCTACTCATAAATTCATAGAAAGTGTGCATATAAAGATTGACGAGTTTGCAGAGAGAAGTGAAGAATAGAGTAGTAAAGAGCCTGGGGACTACATAAACTTTGTGTATTATGAGCCTGATACTATACCTAGGACATAGGAAATGGTGATTGGACAACAACCATGTCAACCACTAAATTCATTAGCACAAACCTTGTTGCAACCCACGATGCTAGCTGAAGAAAATGATTCTCAAACTGAATAAACTGAGTCATAGACAGAGGGAACCAAGTCGTAGATAGAGTCACTTGAGTCTCAGACAGAGGCACCTGAGTCTCAGACAATGGAGCCTGAGTATCAGTTGGAAGAGAAGAAAAAATTATTTGAGCATGGTGAACCAAGTGGAGGAAGCTCAGAATCAAAGAGGAAGGAACTTGTACTTGCCAAATATGTCAAAAGGCATCATGCACCTGAGAAAATAACCAGAGATGGACATAAGGTATAATGACAAGGAACAAACTTAAAGGTAGATGTTTTCTTAGTGAAATTGAACCAAGATCCATTAAATATGCATTGAATGATGAAATTTGGATAGAAGCCATGAATGAAGAGATTGAGAAGATAAAAAAGAACAAAGCTTGAACTCTTGTACCTAGACTAAAAGACAAGAATCTGATTGGTACTAAGTGGGTTTTCAAAAACAAGATGAATGAAAAATGTGAATTTTCTAGAAACAAAGAAAGATTAGTGTGAAAAGGATATGCTCAAGATGAGGGTATTGATTATGGAGAAAAATTTTCTCCTATTGCAAGACTTGCAGGAGTCAGAACTCTTCTGGCATACACAACACACAAAGGATTCAAGGTATACCAAATGGATGTAAAATCTGTATTCTTGAATGGAATTCTGGAGGAGGAAGTCTATATTGAGCAACCTGAAGGTTTTGTTGATCCTAAAAAAAGGAATATGGTTTGCAAATTGCACAAAGCCTTGTATGGACTGAAGTAAGCTCCTAGAGCCTAGTATGAAAAATTGCATGGTTACCTAGTAAGTATTGGATTTTAGAGAATAATCACAATAGTAGCTTGTACATCAAAGAAGGACCTCAAAACAAGATACTGTTAGCAAAGATATTTGTTGATGATATATTTTTTATTGGACATGATGATTTATGCAAAGCATTCTCCGAAGCTATGAGTAAGGAATTTGAGATGTCTATGTTTGTTTAAATCAAATTCTTTGTTGGTTTACAAGTTCATCAAATGAAGGATGGTATCTACATTACCCAGTCTAAATACATCAAAGGAATAATAAAGAAATTTGGAATGGAAGATTCCAGACCAGTTGGGACACCTATGTCTACTAGACATAAGTTGTATAAGGATGATGACTCAAAGGAGGTAAATCAGACTACGTACAGATCCATGATTGGTAAACTTCAATATGTTGTTCAAACTAGACATGATATTGCATTAGTAGTTGGTATTGTTGCAAGGTTTTCAGTTAATCCTAGAGAGAATAATTTGATGGTTATCAAAAGGATTCTGAGATATCTTAAGGGTACTGAAGATTATGGATTATGGTATAAGAAAGGAGGAAACTTTGATTTGAATACTTTTACTGATGTTGATTGGGCAGGAAGTGTTGATGATAGAAAGACCACCAGTGGTGGAGTGTTATTTCTTGGAAAGAGGTTAGTCTCTTGGACCAGCAAGAAACATAATTGCATTTCTCATTCTACAACAGAGGTAGAGTATGTTCCTGCAGCAGTAAATTATTCAAATATCATATGGTTCAAATAGTTGTTGTTAGGTATGAAGGAGGAAATCAAAGAACCAGTTATTATCTACTATGATAACACTAGTGCTATTAACATTTCAAAGAACCTTGTGATTCATGCTAAGACTAAGCATATTGCAATAAAGTATCATTTCCTGAGGGAATTGGTTCAGGACAAGGAAGTAAGGTTGGAATATGTGAATACTAAAGAACAAATTACAGACATATTCACAAAACCTTTACCTAAATATGCATTCTTGTATCTTAGAGGAAAGCTAGGGGTGACTCACCTAACTGAGGCCCACTAATGGACAAATTAGTGATGCATCAAACAAGCTACAAAACAGATTTAACATGTTGATGCAGATTGTTAGAGATTATTGTATATGAATCAGTACATCAGGTACACTACAATTTCATTGGATAGAGTCTTTGGCATTTGGATTTCAAAGAGGGAGAGATTATTGATGTCATGCCAAATAAATTATTAAAGGGAAAGATGATTTATGAAAGAGGAAGAAATTTTATAAGAAACAAAGATTGATGAAAGAGGGAGAAATTTGTATTTCAGTGATTGTGAAGACAAAGGGAGTTTTCTGGATGAGAATTAGAATGAAGCTAAGGACATTAATAAAATTTTATCCTTGTTTCTATTGCTCTAAAATTCTTTGTATTATGACATGTTCTGTTTCCATCAATGCCAAAGAGGGAGATTGTTGATGACAATCATTCAATTGTGTAAGGTCATTGATGTATACACAAATGTAGTGATGTTACACAAATGTCTATACCTAAACTGAGAAAAGTCAGTGTATGCCATGTTATCTCAGGCATTGAAGAAGACCAAAGTGATTTTTACTTCTAACTGAGTTCACTCGAGCAATACAGTAATAGTCAGGCATTGAAGGATTATAGTGTTAATCAAGTTATGCATTTAGTATCAGTTGACTAACATCAGTTTACATTTTATGTTTAATTGGTTATATGCAACTGACAAACTTAGTATTTATTATTTATTTGGAAGGTTATTCAAGCTGACTTGACAAGGCCTCCCATATATATACAAGGTCAATTTTGGATTGAACATGTGTGAAGTAATAAACAAAAATATATGATAGAGTTTTGATATGAAGAGTGAAGGAAAAATCAGATGGGATTCTGATTAAGAATAGGACATCCAGACAGAGCTGCAATAGAATATTTGATCAGTGAGGATCTAGTTTAAAGCTAGAGAAGAGATATGAATCAGAAAATATAGTTTCTTCATCAAATAGGTCAATCCATTGTTACTATCTAACAATTGTAGCAGTGATCCAAATCTCTTTAGAGAGTATACTTAATAGTCTTTCATAAATCCTCTCACAAGGTGACATTTCTACTTTGAAGTGTTTGAATAACTCTAACTAGGCCACTCCTTAGAGGGTGATTAAATCCTCTAATAGGGTCACACCTAACAGTGTGTATTGTAACCTTTAAGAGGGTTGGCTCCTAACAGGGCTCACTTCAGAAGAGTGAAAAATAGTAACTAGTTGCAATTGGTGGTTTTCACAAATTGGGTTTCAATGAAAAATCTTAGTGTCATTTGTGTACATGTTATTTTCTTTATGCTTTATGTTTCTACACTTAATCACTAAAGGATAATCATAGTTAATATTTTAAGACTTCTTTGTTAATCGAGTAATAACAAAATATCTTTGTTGACCAAGTAACAGTGATAAGTTTGATTAAGACATCTAAGGGAATTGGATTCATTTTTGTGGTAATTGATTCACCCCTCCCCTCTCAGTTACTCAACTCATTTCCAACATAAGGAAAGGCTAGTGAAAATCATGTCAAGAAAGTATGAAGATATTACCGAAGAGACTCAGAAAGCACTAGATTAGATACTTATGTCAACTATTCCTGAGAAGACTACACCTACTAATCCTGAAATGCCTACACCCTTAGGAATGGGAGAGAGTTCAAAAATAGCTGAGGAAAGTATTGAGAAGAGAGAAGATGACATGCAACTAGATTTCTATGTTTCTGGTGTGCCTATAACACTTGAGACTTCTCATGATGAGAAACACCCTTTTAAAGGAAACATTGATAGTACTATGGATAAAGAGGAAGAATAGAAAGAGGAATAACATAAGGATGAAGAACAAGAAGAGGAAGAACAGAAAGAGGAAGTAAAGAAAGAAATGAAATAGGAAGAAGAAGTAAAAGATGAAGTTAAAACTGAGGTAAACACATCTTCTATCCTATTGTTTTCAAGAAAATAAAAACCTATAGATGTTGATCTTGATTGCATGGATGAGGATGAGTTGGTGAGCTTAGATTTCACCTCAGTTACTAAAGAAAAAGAGAGATCGGAGTAGAAGAGTGACAAAAAGACTAAGGTAATGTCTAGGGAAATTAATACTATGAATAAATTGCTTCCAGTACCTATTATTTTCTAGAGCAGAGATGATATATAGAACTTTAAGATGACACTTGATGAGTTAGATGGTCACTATGAGAACTTAGTGAAGATTACATAAGATAAAGCTGAGAAGAGCTACTTAGAGAAGAAACTGATTGAAGTTTTCCAGTGTATTGCATGGGACTTGGGCATTCTGAGAACTATTACAACAAATGCTAAGAGTTGGGTTGCACATGGCAGAAACTATCCAGTTATTGCATGAACCCAATTAGACATGTTCATAACATTGAGGACATTATTGCTAAGGACAGGGAAACCTTGAATAGTATGATGGATAGTTGTGAGACCTCTTCACAATCTGTGATGGATATGGATAGAAAATTAACAAGAATTTTGGATAAGATAAATGTGTTGGATATTGAGAAAGGGAGAGTCATGACAAGGTTTGGTTTTCTAAAGAGTTTAATCACTCCTAAGCTATCAATTCTTGAAACCCACTTATCTAACATGGAGAGGACTATAGAAGCACTGACAAACTCTATGCCCATAGAGTTGAAAGTAGTAGAGACACCATCATTTGCACTGAATGAACTAATTCATGTTATTTAGCTATTGATTAAGTCATGGAGTGCAGAAATGAAGATCTTGGAAGATTCTTTTCAAGATATTCTGAAAATGGTAAGCAAGCACTAGTCTTATTACTTTGTATGCACCTTTGTCATTTTTGTCAAAGGGGGAGAAGCGAAGAGAAGAAAAAAATTGGAGAAGAGAAAGGAAAAAATATGAGAAAAAAAAATGAATAGAGGAGAAGAGAGAAGTAATAAAATGAATAAGGGAGAAGAAGAAATATAGAGGAGGCATTATTTGTTTTTGTTGGAACACTTAGTCAATTTTTGTTAAGTGTTGCCATCAATGCCAAAGGGAGAGATTGTTGGAAAGTGATAAATTTTGTGTGTTATGATTCAATTTTTGGTTTTCATTTATGGAAAAACATATGGCATATTGATCAATTGATCTGGAGTTAAGTTTTGGTGATTCTATTCTGGAATGACTAAGTATAGAGCACAAATACAGAGGTATTTTGGGTATCAAAGATCGAGATCGACGGGTTAAGAAAAGAGAGCTTAGAGGGAGATACTATGGGGTATGTACAACCTACATCTAAGATAGATTTTATTTTGGTAAAGTTTACAGAGAGTTACAGTGAAAATTAAGACAGACGACAACAACATAACAATGATACAGAGAAGTTGAACTGAAGCGATGATTTGGGGAGTATGACATGGAATCCTAGAAAGCTAAGATAGATTATGATTGTTGATAATCTATATTTTGATTATGTAAGAGTGTCGACTATGTACTTGATATTTAATTTATTAATTGTATTTTGCATTGAGAGTTGACTATGTAATATTTGGTAAGAGAGCCGACTTGGTGATAATATATATATATATATATATATATATATATATATATATATATGAAGACATTTTGAAGAGAAAATCGTGAATTAATTTACTAGATGAATATGTGATATAAGATATGTGAATGGCAGAGTAGAGGGTTGATAGAGATCATTGAAAATCTATGACTGGAATTATCTAAGAATTGAAGATGCTTGTTTTGTTCATTACTAAGAACACTTTGTAATAGAAGTGTATTGTAAGAGTTGTAAGCTTAGTTGGCCCCTAATAGGGTGTTGTATACCTTTAACAGGGTTGTATTCCTCTAATAAGGAATTTTAATATGTAATATTCAGCTCCTAACAGAGACATTATACTTTAGTGCATGCTTGTGGGTACCATCCGCACCGGGGTTTTCCCTTGGCCAGGTTTTCCTTGACAACAAATAATGGTGTTATGAGTACTATTTTATTTGTTTATTTTCCTTTGATTTCAGTATGCTTATGGTTTATGTTGAATTGGTTTAAAGTTTATTTTAAGTTTTGTGATACTGATTCACCCCCCTCTCAGTATTACCTAATCCTAACATGCTACTCATTAGGGACAGAGGGAAGCATATTACTTTGCATTATATTGTGCAACTATTTCATTGCCTCACATGGAACTGTTGTATTTTTTCATAGCACAGCAGTCAGAGGGAGCCATGCCACTGCCACCTCCTACACAAGAAGATGCACTACCTCCTCCTCCTCCTAATCAGGCAGAGGGTGGGAGTCATTCATGATACTATTTGATTATCCTTGAGATTTTTGTATATTGATACTTCTATGATCATTCATTGTACCCCAGATACTTGAGCCATTTTTTGTATATTTTGAACTTGATCTCCTGATACTATTGAAACATTCATATTTTTTATCCAATATCCATCAATATATATGAGATGACATCTTTTGATTCTAATATGTGTTCATTATTTTCCTTGTGATAGCTATTGTATGTGACAGATGATCAGATTGATTCATACTTGATGATGTACTTGGTCTTTTGTGATGATTTATATTATATTCATGTGATGACATCATTTATGATCTTTGCTTTTCACTAATATATAGATTTTTTAAATGATTCTATGTTAATATGCATATGTATATTTTGAGATTTTATTTGTGCAAATATATGTATGGATGCACTTAGGATGTATAAATGCAATACCTAGATGATTTTTTTTTTTTTTTTTCACTTTCCTGAATATGAATGTAGAAATGAATGCAAAGTTATTATGCTATGGATATATGCAATGACAAGAATATATCACTAAAATAGATTAAGTATTCAAACTTGGATTTGAAAGAAACAAGAAATTATTTTGAGCTCAAGTACTTATGCTGCCAATTGAACCATGCAAACTCAAATGCAACTAAATAAAAACCTCTAGGACTGTCACTAATCTTTTTACACTAGCATTTTATCATCATAGAGCATTTGTATAAAAAACATCATCAGTCAGTACAACTGTCATTGATACCATGGAAGTATCATGATAGTATGAATACTACCTTAATTGGATGTAATGGAAAAAATAAACCTAAGGATCAATGCATAGAGGCCAGGATGACTTGTCAGTTATCTCCTTTTAATTTAAGAATCATCTTCTATTCATGTGCAATATAAGATATGTAACCCGCAATGACCTTTAATGTTGATATCCATGGGTAAATAATGTGTCGTACACCTTACTTAGAATTTGATTATAAATAGACAAGGAAATTGATTCAACCTCACCATAGCTTAAACATAATAAAGGATCAAGATATATGCAGCTATCCACTCATCTTGGAATATCTTGTCATAAACATACAAATTAGGTGAATTTTTTAGGATCATTGAAGAAATCACCACAAAAAGAAAGCCAAGAAAATGTTATGTCCCTTGTCCTTGTGACTCTTTGTCATTTAATAGACATCATTGAGTGACTCAGAAGAAATAACAAGGAACAATTGATAATCAGACAAAGAAAAATTCATAACCACTTATATGCCCCTAGTATGAAACATCATTGGAACTTAAAAAAAAAGGTCATGATCAAATAAAGATTAGTATATATGTGTTTATATGGTGTTTAGGAACACCTTTGATTCATCATTCAATCATAGAAGAGAAATCATCAATTGAAGCTTGAATTTTAGCAATATATATCTGTGTCTGAATCACTGAGATAAACAATATCAAAAATTGCAATCCAATGGAGTGTTGAGAAACACTATTTGATTAAAGTATTGAGAAACACTAGTATGATGTCTATTATAGGTAGGTGGTGTTTAAGAAACACCTTTATTTGTGATAGTGATAAAGTTGTTTTGATTCAAGCATTGAAGAAATACTATTTGTAGTGGCAAAATTTCCTAGACAAGGGTCTAGGATGACAAGGAAACCAAGAACCTTTTACTGATAGAACCAAGCTAACTACTAAAATTTCTAGGACACATGCCCCCAGTAAAGTAAGACTATTCTAAGACTCAAATATAGAAAAATTCCAGGAAAGGAAAGTACATTCTTGAAGGGTTCAGGTCCAACTAATGTCAAAGAAATGACCATGAAGGATAAGTACAAGTGATGCATTGATAGATGGAGCACTGAGTACAAGTGACACTTGTTTTCTAGGTTTTTACCACTTGGCCAACTTTTATTTTGCTACCAAGATGCTTGTTTGCCAGGTTTTTTCCAAGGCACTTTTTCTTGTTTTTCAATTTTTTTGTAATTTTCTCTTTTTCTCCTTTTTTGTGCTTTAGTATCAAGGCACCTATTTGCCAGTTTTTCACCAAGGATACCCTTTTCCAGGATTTTTTCCACTATTTTTTATTTTTCTCTTTTCCACTATTTTAAGTTTCTTTTGGATAAATTTTTCACTGTTATTGGTATTTTCTCAGGATCAATTTCACTGTACAAGCCCTTCGGCTAGATGTCACCCATAAAACTGTTTCAAGTGTACGATATTGATAGGATCAAGAAGAAAATATCCTTCATGTGTAGATAACTGATAATATCATGTCCCAAAAGCTGTTGCGATAATAAAAGGCCCAAGCCAGTTGGGTTCAAACTTGACTTTTTGTTCTCTATTCAATCGATTCTTAGGATTCTCTCTAAGAACCAAATCTCCCACTTGAAATTGTATTGGCTTTACCTTATTGTTATAACCTTTTGACATCCTTTTTTGATATACTTTTAGGTGATCAAATTCTTTTTGTCTATGCTCATCCAACATCTCTAGTTTGTGTACCCTATATATTTAATTTTGTTTGTCTGTGACAAGACCTTTAAGGGATACTTGAAAAGAAGGGATTTCTACTTCAATTGATAATACTGCCTCTGCACCATAGATAAGACAAAATGGTGTGGCTCTTGTTGGTATTCTGATGCTTTTTTTGTAAGCCCATAGTGCTAGGTTCAATTGTAAATGTCAGTCTCTGCCAGATTTGCTCACAGTTCTATGGAGGATTTTTAGAATGTTCTTATTTGAAGCTTCAACTTATCCATTACCTTAAGGATAATAGATGGAAAAACAATTCTGAGTAATGTGAAACTATGCAAAAAGGTCATCCATGTCTTGGTTCTTAAAATGCCCCCCATTGGATGTTACAATAGATGAGGGTATCACATACCTACAAATGGTGTAGTTCAAGATGAACATTGCTACTTGTTTTCCAATGGCTTTAATTAGTGATACTGCTTCAACCCACTTTTTGAAATACTCAGTGTTTTTGATGATGTATTTATGTCCACTTGAAGAATTGGGATATATTTTTCCAATAATATCAAAGGCCAATTGCTGGAATGACCAATGTGTGATAAATGGTATGATATCCTAGCTGGAGCATGGATACAATTTCCACGTGTTTGACATTTTTGACATGTTTTGGCAAATTGAATTGCCTCTTTCTCCATTGTAGGCCAATAGTATCTGACCCTTAGGATTTTTTTAGCTAATAAAAAACCATTCGAGTGAGATCCACACACACCATCATGGACCTCTTTTAATGCATGATTAGACTCTTATTTATATAAACATATAAGTAGCATTCCATCAAGACCACATCTATATAAGTTAGTATTGATGAGTACATAACGTGATGTTTCCCTAATTAAGGCTTGTTTTTCATTTTTGGACAGGCCATTGAATAAGGTTTGATTTGTAAATAAACATTTATATTGGTATACCTAGATTATTTTTGAACATTTAGAGCACAAATAACCTGGGATTCAAGTGTATCAAATGTAGGAAAGGATAGTTCTTCCACCAAGAAGTCATAATGGAATTGATGTTCCTCCAGTTGTAACATGGATTCTATCATTTCTATTGCGTCTACAACTCTATTTTTTGTTCTTGGAATTTGTTGAAACGTGATAAACACAAAGTATTTCTTCAAGTTATCTATCATCTTATTTTAAGGAATCAACTTCTCATGTTTTTTTTGGTATTCTCCATTTACTTGATTGATGATGAGTTGAGAGTCACCATATATATGTAACTATATAATTTTCCATTCAATGACTAGCTTGAGACCGTTTACTAATACTTCATATTCTGAGATGTTGTTGGTACATGGAAACATCATTTTGTATGTCATAGGTATCTTGTAACCTTGAGGAGTGATAAACAATACCCCTAATCTAGATCCTTTTTGTGTGAAAGAACCGTCAAAGTACATTTTTCATGCATGTTTTGTTAAGTTCATTATTGTCTCATCCAAAAAATCTATTATCATTGGTGTTGCATCTTGTAATGATGAATTAGACAGTTGATCGAATAGCACTTGTCCTTTAATGGCCTTTTTATCTACATACTCTATATAAAATTCATTCAGTATTAAGACCCCTTTTTCTATCCTTCTTGTTAATGTTGTCTTACTTAGGAGGTACTTGAGAGGATCAATCTTTGCAATAAGTTTCACTTTATGTGAGAGCATTTAGTGTCTCATCTTTTGGGACACAAAAACAATAGCAAGACAAGACTTTTCAATTACACTATATTTGAGCTCATATGATACTAATGTCGTGTTGATATAATACATTTCTCTGTCCTTCTTGGTATCATCCTCTTGTGCTATAAATACTCCAAGTGATGTATATGTAGTTGAGATATAGAGTAACAATGGATTTCCATGAAGAGGTTCCATTAAGATAGGGGGATTAGCTAAATAATCTTTTAATTCCTTGAAGATGTTTTCATAGTGTTCATCCCATTTGAAATTCACTCCTTTATATAACAATTTTGTGAAATATTGTGCTCTATCCGCTAATTGAGACATGAATCTTTTGATTGACTGGAATCTTACTTGGAGATTCCACATTTGGCTTATATTACGAGGAGGTGTCATTTTCATTATTGCTTTGAATTTTCCCAGGTCTACCTCAATTCCAATGGTTGATACAATTAATCCCAAGAGCTTTTCTGATTGGACCCCAAATGCTCGTTGAAATTGTTCCATTCTATCTAGTATCTTTCTCAAGTCTTTAATGTGAGTTGTTCTGATCTTTGACTTGGCTAAGGTATCATCCACATAATCTTCCATGTTCTTATGTATCATGTCATGGAAGATTATTGTCATAGCTCGTTGATATGTGGCTTTGACATTCTTTAGCCCAAATGACATTACATTCCAGCAAAATATTCCCCATGCACAGGAAAATCTTGTATTTTCTTGGTCTTCAAGGGCAATCTTTATTTGGTTGTAGCCCAAAAATTCATCCATGAGTGAATAGATTTTATATCCTGCCATGAGGTCTATGATCATATCAATGTTTGACAATGGGAAGTCATCCTTAGGACAAGCTTTCTTTAGATCCCTAAAGTCTATACAAATTTTGATAGACTTGTCTACTTTAGAAACTGGGACTAAATTAGAAATCCAGCTTGCATAAGAAATGACCCTTATGAATCCAACTTTTAAAATTTTTTCTAGCTCTGCTTTTACCAACAACGCTACATATGGATGCATCTTTCTTAATTTTTGCTTGACAAGTTTTATCCTCAGAGCTATAGATAAGTGGTGCATTATTAATTCAAGGTCTAGTCTAGGCATATCAAAATAGGACCATGCAAAGTTGATCTTTTTCTCTTTAAGGAACTCAGTGAACTGTGCCTTTTCTTCCTTTGATAAAGATTGTGCCAAATGGACAAATTAAGGAGTTTTATCTATTCCAAGATTGACTAGCTGTGTTGGTTCTGTTAGTACAGAGGATCTTGCTTGGAAGTTCTTGGGGATAATATCAAGAATCTCATACTTTTTCACCTCTAAGAGGTTTTCACCATTGGATACATCTTTTATTTTTACTTTTATAGAATCTGATACTTCCACAACGTGGTTTTTACCATCAGTCCTTTTCTTCTTTTTACTTTTCAATTTTTGAATAAGAAACTTTATATCCTCATTTGTCATATTCATGCTCCTTGCATTGTTGGAAGAGGGATATGGTTCAAAAGTATTCAAATAGTAGGCCAAAGTGTATTCATTGGAAACTTTTATTATAGTGTTGGGCTCTGACTCGGTCCAATCAATCATTTCAGGGTTTATCAAGGATAGCGATTCAGAGGGTTCTAAGGAAAACACTGCATTGTCGTTAAGACTATTAACTGATAAGACAAGTTATGTTAAGTTAGCTTCTATATTAAGTTAAGAACAAGAAGTAAGTCTCTAAATACAAGATGCCTTATTTGTGATTATGAGCCCAAATCTATCAATGTTGCACTAGATAATGATGAATGGATTAGTGCTATGAATGAGGAGATTGAACAAATAGAGAAAAACAAGACATGGACACTTGTACCAAGACCAGATGACAAGAATGTCATCAATACAAAATGGATATTCAGGAATAAGCTGAATGAGGATGGAGAAGTCACAAGTAATAAATAAAGACTAGTATGCAAGGGGTATGCACAGAAGAAGGAATTGACTATGGAGAGACCTTTGCACCTGTTGCTAGGCTAGAAGGAGTAAGAATATTACTTTCTTATGCTGTATATGAAGGATTCAAGGTATATCAAATGGATGTCAAGTCTATATTCCTAAATGGAATACTTGAAAAAGAGGTATACATTAAACAACCAGAAGGGTTTGTTGATCCAGACAAGAGGGACATGGTATGTAGACTTCACAAAGCCCTGTATGGATTAAAACAAGCACCCCGAGCCTGGTATGAAATACTTCATTCCTATCTTATAAGTATTGGATTTGTAAGAACTAGTGAAAACAATAATCTTTATTTGAAGGAAGATACTGATGCTAACACTTTGATTTCTGAGATATTTATTGATGACATAATATTTGGAGGCAATGATATGCTATGCAAATCATTTGCAAATGAGATGAGCAAAGAATTTGAGATGTCTATGTTTGGAGAGATCAAGTTCTTTCTTGGTCTGCAGATCATGCAACAAGGAGTAGGTATTTTCATTACACAATCCAAGTACATCAAACAAGTACTATAATATTCAAAATGGAGGAATCCAAACCAGTTGGAACACTGATGGCAACTGGATGCAAACTAACAAAGAAAGATAAGTCATCAGAGGTAAATCAAAAATTATGGAAAAATCATGTATGTTGTACATACTAGACCAGATATTGCACATGTAGTAGGAATAGTCGCTAGATTTTTTGCTAATCCCAGGGAATCACATATGACTGCTGTGAAAATAATCCTAAGATATCTAAATAATACTGAGGAATATGGCTTATGGTATAGAAGAGAAGGAAAATTTAAACTTCAGGTCTTTACCGACGCTGATTGGGCTAGAAATATTGATGACCAGAAGAGAACAACTGGAGGAGCATTCTTCATGGGTGACATAATTGTCACATGGATCAACAAGAAACAAGGATGCATCTCACAATCTACAGTAGAAGCAGAGTATGTTTCTGCTTCTAAAAACTGCTCAAATATTGCATGGATCAAACAGTTACTAGAAGGTATGCATATGCAAATTTTAGAACCAATAATTATCTATTGTGATAATAGAAGTGCAATTAACATTTCCAAAAACCCATTCATGCATGCTTAAAAAAAGCATATTGCCATCAAGTATCATTATTTGAGAAAACAATTTTAGGAAAAGGAGGTGATACTTGAGTATGTGCAATCAAAAGAACAATTGGTTGATATCTTCACCAAGCCACTTCCCAAAGATGCATTTGAGTACTTGAGAAAGAGACTAGAGGTCAGACCCTTGTCTACTGGTCAGTAAGCTGACTAGAAGGTTGCATCAGCCTACATATTATCATAATATCATTCATGTTTGTGCAAGGAAAGAAATGAACTTCAAAGCTAAATCTATATATAGACAGGTATATATCATCACCAAGAACCAAAGAATATTGTTATATTGCTGATGGATAAGGAAAACTCAAGGAATATATTATGGATAGAAAAAAAAATTTGGTTGACATTAATGTCAGATATCTGTGAGATATTTGTTTGGCATTGCTATCAAAGGGAGAGAGATTATCCATATTATCTCATCCTTCCAAAAAGGGAGAGAGATTGAGATAGATTATCCATTATCACATTACTCCAACAGGGAGAGATTATATCCTTAGGGAGAGAGATTGTATGGAAATCTTATACAAAGGGAGAGTTACTGACATGTGGAACATAAAACATCAAAAGAAAGGAGAACAGTCAAGGGGAGAGAGTTTGACACAAAAGGAGAACATATCATACCAGAGAAATAAATATTCTACATCCATCCAGTGAAGGGATCAAAGACAGATAGAAATCCTGCAAGAATCAAATCAAAGCTACTTGAGCTTACCGAAAACAAGACACTTTTAATAGTTACGTTAGGAAAGATTGATGAAACTATATATTTAATATTGTATTAGAAATAGTATAGTATGATAATATAGTATGTTTCCATCAATGCCAAAGGGAGAGATTGATGACATGTAACTGATTAAATGTTTGAAGATGTTAAGTTGATGATTATGTAAGGCATTAAATAAGTTAATGTATTGTATTGTCATTGATGTCAACTTAATATAATTTGTACAATCATGTAATTAATGTCAAAGACTTTAGAGAACCAAAGGAACCAAGACTGTGCTATCAGTAATGCATAACAAATCAATTATTCACTAAGTGACAAACAACACCGACGGAGTGCAGTCGACGGACAAAGAAAAAGAACTAAGTCACAGTGATACCCGACGAGGAAATGCACAACACTACCAATGAGTAGAATCATAGTGTTTCCTGATGAGAAAAGTACAGAGTAACCTGACGAAATAAGATACAGTGTTTCCTAACAGACAGAGATCATAAAGATAACTAGAGTCTCACTGAAGGAACTGTACGTTGTCACCTGCGATTAACTGCAGTAGTGACCGATGGAATAGAGAGTTCAGAAAATGAAAAAATATCTAGCTGGCAGAGCTAAAGATAGACGCAACTAGTTGTCTACTTTGTTTTATTTGACCAGAGATAAGTGATTGATTTAAAACTAATTTGTACAATTGGTAAGAAGACATCTGTGAGACACATTAGGAGTTATTCTTTAAATCTAATTGGTTGGATTGTTTATCATCCCAAGAATCCAGAATCAAGAACCAAGAAACAAGGAATATTGTGTCTATACAAGATACAAGCTTAATTCATTTACGAATGGGATTAAGGGGAGGGAATAGAAAGAGGATGCTAAAGAGAAACTGATGAAGAACTACTTCATGCAGTGCTGATCAAACAAGCTAAAGGAAGAGCTAAGGAATTTTGCAGATGTCGACAAACAGTGAGAACAACATCACAGAGAATAAAGTGTGGAGCACAAGGATTGAATTGATACATTGGTCAGAGAGGTAATGTACTTAAATAGATTTGAAAATCTAAAATTTAAGTTGCAATATGAACAGGTCATAATGTTTCAGTTTAACCATTGAAGCATCAAGTCTCTAAACTGAGTAGGACTTAATAGTCTTCTATATATTGAGGTACATCTCAAGGAGTGCCAAAAAGGTTGATTCATGAAAGTAGCATTGGATATGCCTGATGCCTATTGGCAGTATAAGAAAGAAGGTGATTCAAGGATGGCAGCATTAGATTCTTGATACTAAGTGACAACCTCTATGTATAAATTCTTCTAACAAGGTCACACCTAACATTGTGTTTGTAACCTTTAACAGGGTTGGCTCTTAATAGGGCTCACTTTAGAAGAGTGAAAATTTGAGGTACCGATCCCAGTGCTTTTTTCCCTAACAGGGTTTCCATGTTACAATCCATGTGTTATGTGTGTGTGATTCATTTCTTTACTATTTTGTATCTTACATAATTCATTTTGGATATATCGGTATACTCTACATATTTACTATATTTTGGTAAATTTATGACTGCTTATCGGTAAACATAAAGAAGAAGGTTTAACTGAGAAATTTGACAAGTAGGAAGTTGATATAAGTTATTCAAGGCATTCATCTTGTAGGATAGAAGACAACTTGAGAAATAATTTATGGTTATAAGTTTTGAAGGGTTGATTTAACTATTAATTTTTGAGGCCACTCATTCACCCCCCCCTCTTAGTTATTACTAACAAAAAGTCTCCACTTACCACATTTGTTTGATGCTAAGACCACTGGTATGACACATGGGCTAATTCTATTCTTGATTAGCCCTTGATCCAACCATTCTTGTACTTGTCTTGCAACTTCCAAGTTATGATCAGGAGTAAGCTTGTATGCTACCATATTCAACAATGATGCACCAGGTACAAAATCAATCTAATGACTTATGACTCTCTTTGGAGGTAAACTTGCAAGAGTCTCCTCACTAACTATGCCTTTAAATTTCTCAATAAATTATCTGATTTCCATTGGGAGTGGCTCTGGTTTAGGTTTCTTCACTTCCTTAGGCTTGATTAAAATGGCATAGCCTTCACTTCCTTTATCTCTAAGGTCATCTAGAAACTCCCTCCCACTGCTCAACATGATACTAGGTGTCTTGGATTGTGTTTCATATTCTGCTAACAGAGAATGAATTTTGAAAGTCCTTCCATCTTTCTTGAAGGATATGGAATTATCCTTTCCATTGTACACTACCCCTCTATCATATTTCTAAGGCCTTCCTAGCATAAAATTCCATGCATCCATTGGCAAGATATCACAAAGTATCTTATCCTTGTAGCTTGCTATAGAAAACTCAACCCAAGTTTTCTTATTCACCAACACACTCTAGCCCTTCTTTAACCATGTCACCTTATAGGGATTAACATGAGCTATATTTATCAACTTGAGCTTATTAAAAGCATCCTCTAATATTATGTTGTCTGTGGAGCGTGAATCCACTATTACTTTGCAAACGTTTCTAGAGATTTTACATCTGATCCTAAACAATTCTCTCCTATGCTTAGGTTCATCCTTGACTGGTTGTCTAATTAGAATCCTTCTGAACATTAATTTTTTCCCATCTCTAACTCAATGTGATCAACCTCTGGTGCTTTGACACGTGTTGTTTCCTAATGAGCATATTATATTCTCTCATTATTTCTTGAAGAAGTGGGCTTATTTGGGCACCTATAGGCAGGATGACCCAATTGTCCACAATTACAACACTTCATACTTGCAAAGTATGAGTTACTTCTTCCTGAACCCCTTCCTCTACTAGAGCCTCCTTGAGTACCCCTTCCTCTACTAGAGCCTCCTTGAGTACCTCTTCCTCTACTATAGCCCCCTCTTGGATTTCTTTCACTACCATGCTATGTCAGCTTGGACTCTCCTTGGTTCCTTTGATCATTACCCCTACCTTGATAACCACCTTTGTTACCACCTTGGTCTCTTCCTCTACCTCTTCCTCTGAGATTAGAATCTCCTTTCTTCTTTTTCCTTTCTTTCACCTTAAGAGATAATTGGTGGCACTTCTAAATAGTGTTTGGAGTCCACAAACTCATCTCTTGTATGCTCCACTTTAGTCCACCCAAGTGCCTAGCTACCTTCATAGGTTCCTCTTCTTGGATCTTGGATCTAATACATAACTTATAAAACTCCTCTATATAAGAGGCCACATCCAAGTCCTTCTATTTTAATCCTTGTCCCTTTCTATGAAGTTGAATTTCATAGTCCTCGGCAAAAATTGTTCTCCTTCACCCTGGTCACCATGGCTTTCCAATTGGCTATGGGTTGCTTAACCATCCTAACTCTTTCTTCTTGTAGATACTTCCACCATGTCATTTCTGATCCTTTGAGCCTTGAATTTGCAACTTGAATTTTTTGTGCCTTAGTGACACCTTCACATTTGAAATGGTTTTCCATTGCTTCAATCCAATCCATTATTGCTTCAATGTCCATCTTTCCACTAAAAAGGGGTATACCTTCCAATGCCTTCCCTCCTAGAGATTTTATGGCTTTTAGGAATGGTTCTTCATTCAAGAAAAGTTCTAGTTCAGGGATAACATCCTCCATTGCAATATTTTTACCTCTATTACTCCTTTCCGCTTCTTTTCCTTTATCTCTGGCATCAACTACTTCCTGTAGTTTGATCCTCATATCTTCTAGGAACTCCTCAAGGATTCTATTCCTCTCCATCTTCTCACCCATCTCCTTAGCTATATCTACATTAGTCAGCATGTTAATATCCCCTATTGATTCTCTAGTATTTAGAGACATACACCAACTCCCAAATATTTAACTTGCTTTGATACCAATCTGGTGTAACAACAAGTCTTTCTCTATACCCTATCTTCTTCTAGGGTATATTATAGACCACTTCTCTAGATTATTAGGGTTCTTATCTAACCCTAACCTTCCAAGGATTCTTTTTCTCAATCCTTTCCTTTTTTCAACTTGTCAACATTAATCAAGAAATCCACTCAACTCACTACATGCTCCATAGAGGTCTTCTTGTACCTCCTATGCCAATTGATCCAAAATTGATCCACATCAAACACTAGTGGAGGAGGAGGATTCTATAAAGACAATTGATTCCAATTCAATGTCCAAGAACACAATTTGAAATTAAATACTAATCGAGTTCTAGTTCACACTCCAAACTCACCCATTACAGGACTACAAGCATTAGGCCAAATTAGGCACCTTTCTGCATATAAATCCAAAAAAATCTAAGAAAAATAAAAAAATAAGTCCATACCCAAACATCCTTTTCAAAGATATTTAAGATTTTCTAGGTCTTACCTCCCCAATCTGTGCATACAGAGGGTTTCTACTTTCAAGCCTATAATTAAGGCTTTCACCATTTGATGGTTTTACCCACAAGGGTTTAAGTTTTCACTAGGAAGATTGGTTCACCAGAAATTACCATTGGATTTGGGACTTCTCCTTACACATATCCTACTCTATGTATCCCTTGATTGAAGCAACCAATGCTTTCAATCACTCCTTTCTCCTTTGCAACTCACTGTGATCCCTAGCCATGCATCTTTGGCTCGCCTAGGGCATCACTACAAAAATATCTTGCTTCCTTTCCAGGGCCCATCCTTCACTATAAAATATGTAAAAAGAGTCATCCTCCTAATCCCAAAGTCCCATATAGATTCTATAGTGGGAAGAGGACCTATGAGCCCATTTACAAAGCCTGCCTAGTTTAGACCAGCAACAGGGCTTGGAACAAAAGAATTTTCAAAACTATCTAAAACTAATCAAAATGATAAACGAATACCACAAAAAACTTAAATAAAAATTACCCTAACATATTCATGGGTTACAGTACCCAATCTAATCCATTAGAACTCATAATGTAAGGAAAAACACAAAACAATGCTCAGAAACATGATTCTCATTAATGGAGCTCATACTTCAAAACTTCATCCAACCCCATAAAATGGTTAAGAAATTCCTTATATAGTTGAACCTAACCCAAACTCAATGTTTCAGATAGTTAGAAACCCAAATTCTATGAATGGCATAATTGCAAGAAATGTTGTCAATGACAACATTGACAACTTTTACAACTTTGAGATTCTTGCACTCTAACTTTGTCAACACATCATGAAACTTCTCCAAATGAATTATTATGCCTATTAGACCATAAATTATCCCTTCTAGACTCTAAAAAGCATAAAATCCAAAGTTCCACCATATTTTGGAACATTTACCTAATTTGGGCAAAACACTACTTCTTAACCTCAAGTGACCTAGTTAGAACTCCTAACCAAATCAACACACCTAAGGACCCATTCAGTCTTATTATTTCACTAGTGGCTTGTCCAAGACCACTAAAAGACAAAATAAAACTAGGATCCTAGGTGATCAACTAGCCTTACCTAGGTGCTCCTGCACCAATAGGGTAGTGGACAAGTTTGCATGTAATGAGGCCTTGGATGCCCAATTGCATGCTAGTGAAGAAAGAGACACCTCATGATTAGGTTTTAGAAACCTGATTGCAAGTATACAGACTGAAAGGAAACATGAAATTGGGTTTTAAAAACCTAATTTCAAGTGTACATAGTGAATGAAAACAAACAATTGGGTTTTATAATAAGGATTAAATATGTGCAAGGGAGAATGGATTGTAATAGGGTTTCTAGAACACCATTGCAAGTGTGTATTCAATAACCAATGATACCTTGTAATTGGGTTTTATAAATTGGATTATAAGCCATTGAGTGAACTCCATGTTGTAGTTAGGTTTCTAAGACTTGATTACGAGAGACATATTTTATGGGACTTGCGAGCTTCTTAAAATCAAGGTTTAAAAACTATATTAACAGTGTTGGGTGTAATGTTTAACATTTAAATTGAGTTATTAAAACCCAAATACATGTTGGTAATGTAGAGAAATATGAGTTGATATTGGTTTTTGAATACCCACTTACATGCAAGTGATAATGAAATGTGCTAGCCCAATTTTAAAACCCCACCAACATCTGATGATTACAATGATGAATTATAATTAGGACTTCAAATCCTGATTACAAGGTCTGATAATAGAAGGGTAGAAGAAGGTGTTGATTGGGTTTTTGAAACCTAATCAACAAGTAGTTCTATGCAAAGGGAAATGAAATTCAGGGTTTAAAAAACTCACTTTTTATGGATAATGCAATCTGAAGACTCTTAATGTCAAGTTCTAGACCTAACTTTGCAAGTGCTAAAAGTTTTCAATTTCCAAAATTGAAAGAATTCTAGAAAATGAAAGGATTTCATAGAATCCAAACAAAGAGACTTTCCAAGGAAAAAAAATGCATGTAAGAGTATCTAGGGATTGCCCCATGCCTAGAGTGTGCAAGCTACCAAATAGAGAAATCTTGTGGGCTTATCCCATAATTTTTACCTAAAAACAATTGAGGATAACACTACCTATAGATTAAGTGAATACTTTTAATTAGATAATTTTTTCCATACCAAACATAGAATGAATTCAGCTAGACCATATGTTTGACCAGAATTATTTTTTTACTATTTTTAAAAAAATTAGTGCTAAAAAGTTGGTCAAAATTTTGACACAACTTTGTACTTTTAGTCATTAATAACTTTGAGCTTATCAAAAGTGAAAATAATATATTATTTATAAGATAATATTATTTATAAATATTGATTTTTAATTCCAAACTAGGGACTTGAGTCATATTTTAGATTATTTTAGCTGATAATTTAATAGATATCTTTTGGTTGTTTTATGGCATACATCTCCTATTTATTGTGTTTTAGATTTTTTTTATTAATTTTTTTGAAAGGTAATATTACACTACAATAATTCATTGAAACTTTTAGGTGGCTATACTCTTATAATAGATTAGAGTCTATGAGTGAATTTGGAATTGATGATTATTGAATTACATAAAAAAATGAAACATCACAGGAAAAAACAATCACTAAGGTTCAAAAGATAGATTTCACTATAGAGATAATTCTCTTGCTTAGTTAAATCAACTATTTGTGTAATGATAACAAAAAATTTGTGTTGGCATATTACAATAAGTTAATTGTTTAGTTAGTTTTTAACTATCGATGGTTATCACTATGGACCTTTTTGAACTATGTGATATGTTTGTTGTATTAACTTTTTTAAGGATTTATTTGCATCAATAATAAATTGTTGATCAATTTTTCTCATTTGATCCTCATGCGCACTCATTTAGTATAAAAGTTTATTTATTATGTGTTTGTGATGGAGATGATCAGAGTTTTGCATTGAAACCACTCAAATAAGAGTTGTAATGGAATGCTCTACCTTTGGATGCCACACTTGAATACTCTTCCTATTGATGCTGCACTTCATTGATGCTAGCCCTTTTTTGTCATGACTGTAGGGACCTTATAAAATTTTGAGGGGAGTTTCAAGATGAGGCCGAGCATATTATTTAATAAAATCTCTACAAAATATGATTAAGTTCAACAAAGACCGGTGTATCGCTATTATAGAAGGAAGATGGGTATTATTTTTGTAACATTAAATAATCATCCTATGTTTTCGTACGCCACTGTATATTGTGTTGAAAAGTGATGAGAGTGATAGAACAGAAGCATAGAGAAAGCGTGAGGAATTTGTATCCATTACATGTAATATTTTATTCACCATCTTGAAGGTGTTTTGAGAATGTGATTGTATCTCTAGTTGTAGTATTCATTTAAAGTTCTATTAATGGTTGGGATCCACCTATCCATGTTTAAAGTGACAAAGTTGCATAGTATTTTACCACATAAATTTTTGGACTATTAAAGTCTATTAAGAATATTTGAACAAAAAACACATTATCCATTGATAACACCTTGAATTAAAGGTCTTATCATCTCACCTTATTCTTGTGCTTTCGGAGCCAAATATCTCATCAATGGGAAGTTGATGAAAAATAAATCTCTTGCTATGATTAAAGGTGAGACATACTATGGTAGTTTTGTAGTGCATATAAAAGACTTATTTTGTTATGATATTGATGGAATATTTGTTCTTTAGAAAGAAACAAGGTCCCATAGGAGGCTGGGACAAAGGAGATAGGAGGTTTTATATCATCCCAAGATAGCTTCTCTCTTAGAGATGATTCATTGTATGAGAAGAATCCTATTTATGTCTCTAAAATGTGATAGCTTGAAAAAAATTTCCCTCAAGGAAAGAGGGGGCTTGACATATTTGTGACCCTAAAGAAAATACAGAGCTTGACATCATGATTATCCATTGAAGGAGGAAGGAGAGGTAAGGTTTGATTAATTATTTTCCAAGCACTTGAGCAGATGTTAGGCACACTAAGAGGAGATGTGGACTTTCAGAGGAAAGGCATCTCATGTGCATGCATGTCTATGGTGAATTGTGTAGCAGAGGTGAGGTTGTTTCAACAACACTTGAGAAGGTGTTAGATACACTTAGAGGAGATGTGTACTTTCAAAGGAAATGTGTCTCATGTGTGACACTAGAGAAAGAATTAGAAACTCTCAGAGGAGAGTTTTAATTTTGGAGGAAATGTATCTCATTGTGCATGGGATGTGGGAACACTCATGGTACGCAAACGATTTCAATTTCTATAGTTAGGGGATCCATTGATACAATTAGTTTGATGTCTCTTGGATAAGAAATGAAGTCGCAAGATCCAATGATATAGTTAGTTTGGTGTTTCTAGAATTAGTGAGGAGGATTGGTGAAGATGATTCATAAAATTATTCATAATGGTTAGGTTCAAAACCATTGCAATGTCCCACCCATGTCCTAATTATTGTAATAAGGAGGAGGCAGGAGGTAATGTTGGTGTATTACAATAAGTTAATGGTTTAGTTTATTTTTAACTATCAAAGGTTATCACCATTGGCCTTATTAAACTGTATGATATGTTGGTTGTATGTCCTTTTTAAATCCTTTTCTTACAAAAATAAAAAATTATCAATCAATCTTCTACCTATTTTGTTATCATGCGCTCTCAATTAGACCTACATCCACTAATTTCATTATAATATGTGTATATATGTATAGTTTTCTATGTCGTTAAAAGTAAAAAAAAATCTCTCCAACTGCTACATATTTTATATTAGATTATGTTCGTCTCAAATATATTTATTCATTATATACAATTACAATTATATTAATTTCCTCATGTTATATATTGATGTACAAGAAAAGAGTTTTATACTAATGCATTTTTTGTTACACCTAGTTAGTCATCTACCCTACAATTTTTCATTACAAATGATTGACTTTAGCATGAAAAAATCTAAAGTTGAACCATAATAAATAGAAATTCTAAAGAAACAAAGTTGAAAAAGAAGTTCATATTATTGTCGTTGCTATAAAGTGGCATGGAATAAAAACAACAATCTAACCTACATACATTTTTTCTTATTAGACTAAGTTTACCTTCTCTGACATTACATGTTTCATATTAGATTATATTCATCTCAAATAAATTTCTTCATTATAGATATTTCACTACATATATGTAAAAAAAATAAAAATTTAGACTAGTGTATGTCTTTTAGTTGCTACAATAGAACCCACAACAAAAAAATTTAAACCAAATCTCATCAAATAGAACTTGAAAGATTAAAAAGTTGTAAAAGAAGCAAAGATTAGTAAACACACATAATTTACATTCAAAAAGCTACTATACACATTATGGAGGTAAAATAAAGAGTAGGGCCCTAATCCTTCCTCCTTCTATATTATTAATAGGTTGGGGTTGGGGGTCTATAAATCCATATCCATCTATGCCTATCTCTACTTAATCTACAATGGGGTGGGGGTGGGCGTGTTATGTATGGAATCTATCTGGTCAACTCTCTTTCTATCCTGTTGCCAACCTGCCATACCGAGTTAGAATTATTGGAATGGAAAGTAAAATATAGCTAACAAAATATAACCTCATAAAATAACAAAATTAAATTCATGTTGATATCAAATGAATCACAACATGAAATAGATGCAATTTGTAATTTACAAATTTGCACTAAATGAAAATAATGCCACCCTACCATGTTTTTCTACTCATTAAACTTCATTTCTATTTATAGAAGATGTTTCAATGATAAATACATATACATATTTTCATCAAATAAGAATATATATCATTATCTTCTCTTTCTATCTCTTTCTAAACATTTGTTTGTCTACCTTTATATATTTATCGCTCTCCCTATCTCCTTATCACCCATCCACTTACCCACCCAATAAGTTTTAATACAAATATTAACCCATTTTAATCAAAGAAAATCAGACACTAGTAAAGATTGTAACACGGAAGAAAAAAAATGAAACAACCCCTTACATTATCTTTCTCAAAAATATTTCTAGGATATAGCACTCGCACTATATTTACATCAATAAGAAATAGTAGATCAATATTTTTCTTACTTTTTCCACATGTGGTCTCATTTTGGTATCATATCCTACTGATTATGTGTTTGTGATGGAGGTGATGCGAGTTTTTGAAACCACTGAAAAAAGAGTTGTAATGGAATTCTCTTCCCGTGGATGCCACACTTGACTACTCTGCATATGGATGCACCACACTTCATTGATGCTAGCCCTTTTTTTCATGATTGCGGGGAGCTTATAAAATTTGGAGGGGGATTTTGAGAGGGGGCCGAGCATATGATTTAATAAATTCTCTACAAAATATGATTAAGTTCAACAAAGGCCAGTGTATCACTGTTGTAGAAGGAAGATAATTATTTTTTCAGGCCTTTAAAGAATCATCCTATATTTTCATACTTCACTATATATTGTTTTTAAAAGTGATGAGAATGATAGAACAGAACCATAGAGAAGGTGTGAGGAGTTTGTGTCCATTGCACGTAATATTTTATTCACTATCTTGGAGGTGTTTTGAAAATGTGATTTTATCTCTGGTTAAGATATTCATTTAAACTTCTATTAATTGTTGGCATTCACCTATCCAAGTTTGAAGTGACAAAGTTGCACAGTATTTTACCATAAAATATTTTTGGAGTATTAAAGTCTATTAAGAATAATTTGAACAAATAATACATTATCCATTGATTAAACCTTGAATTGAAGATCTTTTTATGCCACCTTATTCTTGTGATTTTGGAGCCAAATATCTCATCAATTGGAAGTTGAAGAAAAATAAAGTTCTTGTTGCGATTAAAGGTGAAACATATTATGGTAGTTTTGTGGTGCATATAAAATACTCAATTGTCATGATATTGATGAAATATTTATGCTTTAGAAAGTAACAAGGTCCCACTAGAGGTTCGGCCAACGCAGGTAGGAGGTCTTCTATCATCCCGAGATAGCTTCTCTCTCTGGGATGATTCATTACATGAGAAAAATCCTATTTATGTCCCTAAAATATGACATGTTGGAAAAAAATTTCCTGAAGGAAAGAGGGGGTTCGACATATTTGTGTCCCTAAAGAAAAGAGAGGCCTTGGCATCATGATTATGCCTTCAAGAAGCAAGAAGGGGAAACATTTTGTTAATTATTTGTCAAGCACTTAAGGGGATGTTACACACACTAAGACGAGATGTGAACTTTCAAAGGCATCTCATGTGCATGCATGTCGGTGGTGATTTGTGCGACAAATGAGAGGTTGTTTTGACAAAACTTTAGGATGCATTAGACACACTTAGAGGAGATGTGGACTTTCGAACCTGAAAGGGATCTCATATGCGACACTAGAGGAGGCATTAGAAACACTGAGAGGAGTTGTTTAATTTTGGAGGAAATGTGTCTCTTTTTTGCATGGGAGGTGGGAACACTAATGTTATGCAAATGATTTCAAGTTCTATAGTCAGGAGATCCATTGGTGTAGTTAGTTCAAAGTCTCTTGGATAAGAAAGGAAGTTAGTAGATCCAGGGATGTAGTTAGTTTGGTGTTTCTTGAATGAGAAAGGAGGATTGGTGAAGATGATTCATCAAAGTATTCAGAAGGGTTAGGTTCAAAACCATTGTAATTTGTCACTCTTGTTCAAATTATTGTAATAAGGGGGAGGCGAGGGGGGGGGGGGGGGG
>MU228477.1:95838-137703 GCA_018584345.1 Thuja plicata | reverse complement strand
CTCCACACTCTGGAAGTCAATAACAATGCAGAAAAGAAGGAACAAGCTTAGCACCTGAAATCCTTTCATTTTCAACCTTAACAAAATAACAATCTGCTCAAACTATATCTGTGATGAAATGAGAAGCAGAGTGAGGCTTTTTATAGGAATTGTCTGAAGTTTTGAGAATATTCGTTATGCTATATGTGCAGGACAGATAGCTGCTGTTAATGTGGACTTATACGACTCACACGGGAATAGCTGGAACAGTCACCTCATACTTTCCCTCTCTTCTGTCGTGTTTCCGAAGTATTCACGTTCACTGCTGCGGCCGTGACTCATATCACATGTTACTTATTGTGACATGGGGAGCCCTTTTCCTACATGACAAGCCGCAGGAAATCCCGAATCAAATCACTCTTCAGGACAAGCCTGAGGAGATCCCGAATCAAATAACTCTCTCCTCCGAATCAAATAACTCTTCAGGACAAGCAATAACAAACAATAAACACATCAAGTAGCAAGAGTTATACATTCAATAACGAAAATAAATGTGAAAAAGCGCTTCATATTCACATACCTCTTTTTCTTCGTTTCACACTATTAGTCCTACCCACCAACCTCCTCATCCATGTCTTCAAAGGAAAGGCTTTTTCATACATTTTATAAAACATACAGTTATATTATCATTGTGCTATTGTTTATATGTGTAAGCTATATAGATTACATTGCACTAAATACTGGGTTTGGTACAAAGTGACCACATTCTATAATTCCAAAGATTTGTCTTTCTTTAATATTTTTTTATTTAATATGTTTGCTTATACAGTTTCAGTTTTTTTTTTTTTTTTTTTAAAAATGCATAGTAATTTTCTTTGATGTATAGAAGAATGAACAAACACTAAAATAGACGCTAAGTGTGGAATCATATCTCTTATAAATGTTTGTACAATTTATGATGCTACATCTAGCTCCTAGTTTAGTGAGATTATGCATCTAAACACATACTCACAATAAAGTAGAAGAAAGAGACATATGAAGAGACAGAGGTGATCATGGGAAAGACTTTAAAGGGGTAAGACATCAACCAATTCAAGAAAACAAGTCCCCAAACCAAGGATATTATTGCATACAACCATGTGCAAGGTCACATGAAATAAACGAAAGAAAAACTAAAACTTAAAATTACTAAGGCTCCAAGTTAACTAGTTGAAGAGACCTCAATAACTAAAACATCTCAACCACTAGTATCACACTCAAAATGCTATTTGAAGACAAAAAGTGGTCCCATAGGAAAAGAAAGAGTGCACATCAAATATGAGAGATGACTCCATGCTCAACCAATCAACAAGGTGTATAATTTATTTAGACATAGAAAAGAATAAAATCTACAATTATATTATCATTGTACTATTGTTTATATGTGTAAGTTATGGAGATTACATTGCACTAAATACTTTTTTTCGTAGAAAGTGACCACATTCTATAATTCCAAAGATTTGTCCTTTTTTTTTTAAATTTATTTAATACTTATTATTATACACTTTCTTTTTTCTTTTTTATTATTCTTGTCTTCTTATTATTATTATATTTGCATAGCAATATTCTTGGATGGATAGAAGAATGAACAAACACTAAAATAGGTGCTAAGTGTGAAATTATATACCTTAGAAATGTGTGTACAATTTATGATGCTACATCTAGCCCCTAGTTTAGCGAGAGTGTGAGTCTAAACACATACTCACAATAAAGTAGAAGAAAGATACATATGAAGAGAGAGGTAGTCATGGGAAAGACTTCAATGAGATAAGACATCAATCAATTCAAGAAATAAAGTCCCCAAACCAATTATTTTACCACATACAACCATGTGCAATGACAGATAAAATAAAACAAAGCAAAACTAAGGCTTAAAATTACTAAGGTTCCAAGTTAACTACTAGAATAGACCTCAATAACTAAAATTTCTCAACCACTAGTATCACACTCAGAATGCTATTTGAAGACAAAAGTGGTCCCATAGGAAAAGAAAGAGCGCACATCAAAGATGAGAGATGACTCCATGCTCAACCAATCAACGAGGTGTAAAATTTATTTAGACATGGAAAAGAATAAAATATACAATTGTATTATCATTGTACTATTATTTATATGTGTAAGTTATGGAGATTACATTGCACTAAATATTGGTTTTGGTACAAAGCAACCACATTCTTCTTCTTCTTCTTCTTCTTCCTAGAGGTCCCTTCCCTTTGTATCCCATTATTTTGAGAAGGTCATAACCTTTTCCATATTTTTTGGGAGATATCTCAACATGTTTTACTTCATTTTCTCCCTTTTCTCCTTTATAGAGTCATGCCAAGACTTCTTTTTCTTCATTGAATAAATATTTCTTTTGAGGTGAAAGGTGTAAATGATGGGAGGGTCTTCCATATGATCTTGGAGATACAGGAAGGTTAGACAAGGATGGCATTGTATCCAGTTTGTATTCCCCCATGCTAGTTTCTTCAAGTTTTAACATTTTTCCAAAGCTTCACATTACCATATTTATAGAGGTTTCAACTGGGACCCCTTTTGGAACTTCTTTATTGTGAGGAGTCATACTATCTACCTTGATGTTGTTGCAAATGTAGCTTGAATCTACAAGAATTGTTACTTCCACCCCATTGTGTGGGAATTTGATACATTGGTGGTAAGTAGATGACACCACTTGCATTTCGTGTATCCATGGGCTCCCTAGTAGTATGTTATAGGCCGATGGTAGATCAAGAACTTGACAGATCACATCTCATTCTATTGGTCCTATTCTTATTGGTAAAATAACTAGTCCTTTGGATGACCTTTCCTCCTCATCATAGGCCTTAATGGTTATCTCACACCTTAAATCAATTGTGTGTTCTGAGAATCCCAATGCTTTGACTAGGTTGAGAGTGTCTATTTAAACCCGCTCCTCCATCTATCAATACATGTTTTACATGGTGTTTATGGTTCAAAACCTCAATGTGCAGGGGCTGATTATGGGGATGAGTCAAATATTTATCATCCTCTTCTGAAAAGGAGAGGTAATGGGGAGCTGATATATGATTGACCATTGCTTGGAATTCATCTACATCTATGTCCTTTGGAACATTAGTTGTATGTAGGGATTACTCAATAATTTCCCTACGCACTAAAGAGATTTTGAATAACTCAAATATAGAGATTTGAGCTAAGGTTCTTTGCAATTGGTCCACTAGTTTTTAGTTAGGAGATGGTGTGGGAACCATTTGTCTTGATGTTGTTGTTTTTGGAATTGTGACTATTACAGGTGGTTTCGATGATGTTGTCTATTTGGATGAGGAATTCACCCCCTTAATTTTGATTTGTGCTTGACTTCATGGTACAACATTTTAGTGTGTCAACTTATCCTTGACACCTTTAATAGTGATCATATTGATTGATTCTCTTTTTATGTCCAACATATTGATCGCATTATCGTTGAGAGAATAAGTGCAGCTGACTTCATTTCCTTTTGATTTAGAGGATTATCCTTTTTCATAATTGGGAAATGGTTTATTAAAGGTAGTGTGATCTTTTATAGATGTGTTCCCTTCTACTTTAATCTTGTCTCCATCAATGAGATCTTGTATGACGTGCTTAAGTTTTACACAATCATTGGTCTTGTGTCCTTTATTTTTGTGGAAATCATAATATGCATTATCATTCCACCATCTTGATTTTAATTCTGGTTCCCATGGTTTTGACTCTGATAAAGTAAGGAATTTGTTATCCAAGAGAGTCTTCAAAACCATCTCAAGTGATTCTCCTAATGGAATAAATATCCTCTTGGGCATATAAATCCACTGCTTATTCTTGTTGGTATAAGTTTTTTTTCATGGTATTGTTGTTGTTTCCTTAGCCCCTTTGTTTTCTTGTAAACTATTGGTAAGGTTAAACACTACTAGTTTAACATTCGTATTAGATCCCTCCTTCACTCCATCATTAACAACATTTTTGTTCTTATTCCACCATTTAGGAATTTTTTTATAATTTTTAGAGGATTTGTCCCTTTAGTACGAATGAAGTTCTTAATCATTCTTTCAAAACTAGGTGAATCTTGCATTTTTAGAGCATAATTCATTTCAGGTACCAAGTTGTTTATGAAGATCTCCATCTTTTCTAATTTAGGTATTTGTTGAGAGCACCTTGCAAATATATTTATCCAACATTGCAATAAGTGTGTGAATGATTCACATGTTCATTTTTTAGTATCACAAAGGTCCATCATGGTAACATTATGTTGTATGCTATAGGAGTAGTGTGAATGAATCTTTGAATCAATTATTCAAATGTCTCAATACTAGGTGTTAGCTTAGAAAACCATTACATGGCTTGTCATGCTAAAATTCCTTGAAATAGTCTCATCAAATGTGTGGGTTCATGCATAAACTCTATACTCAATGTGCAAAATTCTCTTACATGATCATGAGGATCCATTTCTCCCATGTATTTTTCATACTTTGTTCTTGCCATGTTTGGTGGAAAATGCACCATTTACAGGTTCTAATTGAATGTGAATGAACATATGTGTTCGAATGAGTATTTATTTGTGGGATTATTCTTCTCTTTTTTAAGTGTTGTTAGCTCCATTTGCATTTGATATAATTGTTTAGAGAGAATTGAGATGGGTGTTTGTATCTCTTCTTCTTTCAATCGTTCGACATCATAGTCTTTAGGAAGTTTAATTCCAAGAGAAGCTAGGTGGAGAAAATATTTTTCCGTTTCTTCTTCAAAAAATTTCTCCAAGGTCCTTTGACACTTCCGAATTTGTTTGAGTTTATTGTATTCTTCTTTTGTTATGTCTTCCTCACTATCTGATTCAAACAAAGGACTGTCATGATTTCTTTCCTCTTGACTCTCTCTTTCATCCTAGTTGTCATCTTGATTATATTTGTCAAAGGTAGCACTCCATTCTCAATTAGGTATATCCATTTCAGGTGAGTCTTGATCGAAGAGATGGTTCATTCAGGATGTCTCTCCTTGATGAAATTTGAGCAATCTTGGAGGTCTTTCTAAATTCTCAGCTAGATATTGTTTAATTCTTGTGTTAACCATGAAAGTAGGATATCAATCTTGTCAAAAGGGTCCCAATAGTGTCAAAAGGAGTTTGAAATTGTCCAAGGTTTGGTGATTGTGAGTCTAATGTTTCAAAGTGATAGATTCCAATGTCAAAGGGTTAGAATGCCCTGATAGTGAGCCGAGAATCAAGAAGATTTGATTAGTAAAGTGACAACACGATTTGGGATCAATTGAGACAACCCTAATAGAATGAAAGGTATGCTTTCAATTTGAATAAGAAACAATTTCAGGTAAACCAACAAGAACAACAGATTTAGACTGAAGATCAAAAAGGGTATCTAAAATTGCAAATTTCAGGATTCTGACATATGTGCAAGTAATATTTGTCTGAAATGTGACTAACAGGATGAATTCCTAAAATTATAGAATGTGAGTTTGTTCTTCCTATATGTGATCTTCTTCACTAGATGCGAGCCAGGATTTACCAGATGCGACTGTGTTTACCAAATGTGACTCTATTTTTACCAAATGTGACCTCCTAATGGAATTTTTATGTTTTCCACTTGGTTTGGGAGATAATGAAAAATTTTCCTATTCAAGAGACTGTCTGATGAATTCCAGAATGTTTGAGGTTGTGAAAATGTTTGTGATTATCAAAAGCTTGATTCATTTGAGGTGATTTATCTTTTCATTGCAATTTTGACACATCAAGAACGTTGATTAATAACCAAACACACCTATTATGATACCAATGGCATAGCATGAAATATTTCCTTGTAGACTTAGGTACACACTCACATGCTATTTAGAATATGATCATCACCAAGCACACAATGGCTCTAGTCATGATGTCGTATTATCCAACTCCAAACGCAAGTGAGGGAAAGAAATGATGAGTATCTTGGGGAGGTTACTATCCTCCTTGCATAAAGATTATCACCTTTCAGGGGTGAATCAGGTGGTCACTACTATAAAATGTCTATTTTAGGCATTCATTCATAATAGTAGGTGCCAAAAATGTGTGTGAATATTGTACCTACAAATCTGAAACACAACACTTTAATATTTCATTATAGAAATGGTTAGAAGCATCAAATTCAATTGCAAAGCATAATGAAACAAAAGAAACTGACGTATTGCTTCCTATTTAGAAAGAGTATGATCTAAATTATGAATTTGCTCTCAGATTATGCATTAGATAAGTGACACATTCTATCCTAAAATGGAAGATTCAAATGTAAATGTAGCTAGTTAGTATTACTATGCAATTCAATCCTAAGACATGATTCATTGACTCTTTAAAGAATAATTGAAATATTATCTAATTAGTTTTCAAAATTTGAAATTAATTTGACAGCATAAGATTGAAATAAGAATTCTAACAATTGGTGGCCCTTTGAGCTCAAAATTCAGTCCTTTTATGGAGAAGAATGATAAATGGAGGGTTGCTATCAATCCATGAGGAGAGGAGAGGATTGAAACTTATTTGATCCATGTGAGTGAACTCTCATTGGTCCATGGATTGAATTTCCATCCAAGTGATGCGTTGTTATTTAAGAGTATTTATTAATTCCCTTTTAATTCATTACTTTATCCAAAGAATTTAATGGGATTGATTTGATTAAATAGGCCAAGGTTATTAATGTGAGATAGTGATAAAATCACTTTGTTTTGAGGGATTATTTTGTTTTTTTATGAGTTATGCCAATAATCAGATAGTTGGATTGACATAATTGAGGGTATGATCACCTTTAGGGAAAATAGGGTCCCTGGTTAGAGTAGAGCAATTTAGGGTGGTTACAACATACACATCCTCTACTTATAATGCCCCTCCTGAGAATCCTTAGACAAAAGGATAAAACCATAACTAAGGTAACAATATTTTATTTTAAAGGAATAAATAATGTACAACATAGTGCTAAAGAGGAAGACTAACACAACACCAAGAATTCCCAAGAACAAACCATCATCACAATTCATTACCGACTACATGATTAACATACAAGGTTGATCCAATTTACTACGTTATTCCATGATGATTCTTTTTAAACCCAAAATACAATTCCTACCATGATTAATTCATACAAGTTCATTTACCAGATAAAAACACAAAGACAACAATAGATAACATTCACTTACGCAAAAATATCTGATACTCAAACTGTTATGATTAGGGAAGGTGTATTGCTAAAAAGGGTATATGAGAAAGGAACTGTCATCTTTTGGTCGAAGGTGAAAAATGCCCTATATCCATCATGTGAGTAACACTAGTGAAAATTTATATGAGTATGTACTGGTTCCCATACGAGAGTCCATGGGTTGCCGTACGAGTAACTATAAAAGCCAAATACAAGTAGAAGGAACTTGTATGAGACCATGTAGTAACCCATACGAGAAACCACCCAAACTCATACAAGATCCTATAGATACTCATACGAGCTGCTTCCCTTCTGACCCAAAGATAAAACTTAGGAAATTCTAAGCTAAAAATATGAAGTTAACTCTACACCGGGGAGTACCAGAAAAGGACAAATCAAGGAGGTAGACACTCGATTGGCCCAAAAGGATAAATAATACAACCATCAAATAAATAATCATCTAAATCATCTATCATAGTTACATCAACATGAATACAGGAAACTACATAAATCATTGAAAGTGACAAGAAGATTAAGTGAGCAACAAGCTCCAATCCTATAGGTGGAAGAAGATCATCTCTGTATATCAATCCCCAACAGTGGTATAGGGGCTCATGTCCTTGTTGCGATCCACTAGAGTCTTTCTTCTAACTTTACCGCGAGTATGTTCGATTTCCATACTCCCGCTAAAGTGGGGGCTTAATGTATCATCTTAAAATGGAAGAAATTCCATGTTAAGAAATTGTATCCCTCCTTAGGGGGTATTTTTTACCAACATCATATTTTCCCCTCATTTCTACATCCTCTCCTACTTCTGTGTCTGTTTAGGACCCTGATTGGGCCTCTCCAGGCACCATCCCTCCCATCTGGCACATTTTCTAGGGGTTCTGACTCCCTGGGTCAAGGTCAACCTCAACCTTGACCTAGGTCAAGGACGAACTTGACCTTGAATTGGGTCCCCCTTTCTAGTTTGGAATTTTTTCGGCTGTCAGAGGTCACCAAAAGTTTATTTCTCACTTCTGGGTCAGTTGTTTTGTGTTCCAAAGTTGCGATTCTTAAATCATATTTAATATAGGTCCTCTTCTAGGGGTATGGGCCTAATTGGAATTTAATTCTCCTATGTAGGCCTCTCTAGAAGATTGTGCTCTAGTTTCATATATAAGGAAGTTTTCTCCTCTCATTTTCTCTAAGTCATGTTAAGTATGAGCTATAATCACAAGAAAACAACCATCAACCAAGCAATAATTTTACATTTCCTCAATCTTTCAAAGTTCAATCAAGGTGTTCAAGTCTTCCTCTCAAGCATCCAAGTTCTCCACTGAATATCAAGGATTCAAGCATTCAATCCTTTGAAGGGATTTGGTTCAAGCTTTCAAGATTCACCATTCAATCCCTAGATCTATCCATCATGGTGGTGTGATCTTCCTTCAAGATCCTTTGTGCATCCTCAAGACTCATTTATTCTCTCCTTAAGGTGGATTCCAAGCATACAATCATGGAGGTTTATGGTTTCTAATATTGATCCCAAGCTTTCATATTTACATACTTGTTTACATTCAAAATACAATTGCATATCTATTGAATATCATAACTTCATTATTAGATTTACTTCTACTACTTTCTAGCATTCTTTATTTCAATTATTGATTTCAAGGTTAATTCCTAAATCAGGGTTTGACTAAGGAAAACCCCTCCCCCCAACAACAAAATCTATTTTCTTGCAGGTACAGGTTCAAAAAAGTGGATCAAAGTGCAGATTCAGATACCCTTTTTAGAAAATTTTTGGGATCCAGAAACAGATTTCTTATCGGAGACTTTTTAGGTCGATTCTACCCTAGGTCAAAATTGGATATTCTGGGTCAATGGTGACATTGACTTGAGGGTCAAAATTGAAACTATGTCAGAACATAAAAAGATTTATGGGTTTTGTTTGTTTCTATGTTTCTATTCCAGATTTGGTCTTAGATTTTATAGAAACTGAGTGCAGACCCCCAAAAACAACATTCTTCAGATCTACAACATTTCAAGGTTAGTAATTTTCTCCTATCTATTTCAATTAAAGTTCTTAATCTATCTCAATCTATCACACATTCTTTTCTATAAACAAGTATTTAAGATCTTCTTCTTTATTCCTATTTCCAATCGATTGATTCATTTGTGCATTGATCCTTCTTTTGGAGTTAATGAATTTGGATCTTTCCTTTGTGTGTTTAAGGATAAAAGGAAAATCTTATTCACCCCTCACATTTCAATAAACATTATAATTTTAAACGTAACAACATCCATCTTATCCTACATTAGGTCATCATTTTTATTTCTTATCTTACATTTAGTAACATCATATATCTTATATGTTACAATACCTTCTGTCTGATCTCCAATTATTTTATCAGGTGCATGATGTCTTCTGACATATTTGGCAAGTACAGGTTCCTTCCTCTTTGATTCTGGGATTTTTCCACTTGGTTCACCATGCTCAAACATTTTATTCTTCTCTTCCAACGAATACTCAGGTTCCACTATCTAAGACTCAGGCGCCTCTATCTGAGACTTGGGTGCCTCTGTCTGTGACTCGGTTCCTTCTATCTATGACTCAGTTTCTTCAGTCTGAGACTCACTTTCTTTAGTTAGCAGCTGACAGCTGAGGTTGCACAGGTTGCAACAAGGTTTATGCTGATGAATCCAGTGGTTGACATGGTTGTTGTCTAATCACCATTGTCTGTGTCTTAGGTATAGTATCAGGTTCATAATACACAACATTTATGTAGTCCTCAGGCTCTTTACTGCTCCATTCTTCACTTTCTCTACAAAATCATCAATCTTTACATGTACACTTTCTATGACTTTATGAGTAGCAAGATTCAAACATTTATATGCTTTTCTTTTATAGGAGTAGCCTAGGAATATACCTTCATCACCTTTTACATCAAGCTTTCCATTTCCTGCTTTCTTCAAGATGTAGCATTTACTTCCAAATACTTTGAAATAATGAACATTGGGTTTATAACCATACCATAATTCAAAAGGTGTCTTCTCAGTACCTTTCTTTAGTTGAACTCTATTCAAGGTGTGAATTGCAGTGCTGATAGCTTCCTTCCAGTATTTGGTTGCAACATTCTTTTCAATCATCAAGGTTCTTGCACAATCCATAATAGATATGTTTCTTCTTTCTATTATCCCATTTTGCTATGGTGTACCTGGGATAGATACTTGTCTCTTGATTTCTCTTTCATTGCAAAATTCAACGAACTCGTTAGAAATGAATTCACCTCCTCTATCAAATCTTAAGCATTTAAGTTTCTTTCCTGTTTCCTTCTCAACTCTGGCAAGGTACCACTTAAACTTTTGAAAATCTTCTAATTTTTCTTTGAGAAACATAAGAGTCATCATTCTGGAATGGTCATCAAAAAATAGAATGAAATACTTCTCTCCTATGTAACTTGTTGTTCCAATTGGTCCACACAGATCAATATGCACTAACTCCAAGACTTCTTCTGTATTGTAATTCTTTCTTTTGAAACTAGTTTTTTCCATCTTCCCATTTTGACATTGTTTGCATATTGCCAATTCAGGTTTCTTCAGAATAGGAATACCTCTTACTCTTTTTTTCTTGCTTATGTTGACCATTTTATCAAAATTCACATGACACAACCTTTTATGTCATAACCATCTTTCTTCTACTTGTGCAATAAAACATGAACTTTCAGTGAGATCAAGATAGAACATATTACCTTTTGTTGCCTTCTAGTTCCAACTAGGTTTCCCTTACCATCCAAGAGCTTGGCCTTACCATTCTTGAATTATACCTTGAAACCAATGTTATTCAGTTGTGCCACACTTAGTAGATTATGCCTTAGTCCTTCAACCCAATAAGCATTATCACATTTGATTCCTTCAGTTAGAGCAATACAAACTTTACCTTTCACATAACAAGGTTCATCATTCCCAAAATTGACACTCCCACCATCATAGTGCTCAAGATGTTCAAATTTAATTTTATCACCAGTCATGTGGTGAGAACAACCACTATCAATTATCCAAGTGCCATTTTTGCTAATATGAGAGTAAAGTGCAATCTTTTCATTATCTTCATTGTCTGACTCGTCCTTAATATCAATGTAAACCATTTCATCCTCATCTTCATCACTATCAGAATATTTTTCAATATAACAAGATTTATTACCTTTGTCCTTATATCTTTTATAGCTCTTGAAATCTTTCTTGCCTTTGTACTTGTTGAACTTTCTCTCACCTTTTTTTTTTTTTTGGACACTTAGCTGAAGGATCTGAGAAATACTAATCCAATTACACCCAAGAACAACTGCATGCAAAATACCTGTTACAGGAAGAAAGCATAAAGAAGGAAAAAGATGAACTCAAAAGTTACTCAAAATGTGAGAGCTAAATTATAATCTGAGTTAATGAACAATAATTACAAAGTTCAACCTTAAAAAGGTGAAAAAAACCCTAAAAGGTAAAATCTAGGTTTGCACATTAATAATTAATAAAAGAATTAATTATTAATGCACCTAAGAGAAAGCTTAAGCAGTAAAGAGTAATAAAACAACTTAACTAATTAAATCAACATGATTTAATTAATAAGTGATTACTCTAACACCCCCCCTTAAGCGAAGCTCGGGAGGTAAGCTAACCTAGCACAGCTATGAAAGCAGGAAAGATAGGTCCCGACAATAAGGCCTGATTAGGTACCCAAGTACAACAAAATCTCTGTAAAGTAGGGAAATAGGAAAAACCCAGTGGGAAAAACTCTACCCCAAAAATAGATGAAATAGATGAAGGAAACAAAGCCTCCAGTCTAGGGAAAGTCCCAAAGAAAGGAACAAGAAAGAGCAAGAAGTATCTCCGAAGCATGAAGCTGCAAACACTATCAGAAGTAACTACTAGAACCCCCACTGAAATAGTGCATGACCAGGTAGAGAAGACAAAGTCTGAAGAGCTGATCAATCGAAGAGGTGACCTCCAAAAGTAGGAATGAATGAGTGTCTATATAGTAGATGATCCATCTCACCGGAATGCATAGGTGCCTAGCCACTGCATCTGCCTAGTACATAGGAACAAAAATAGAATACATAGATCACTCAACTAAACCAAGGAAGCAAAAGAACCAATAGGTGAACCCCCCCCATAATGTTGAACAGGGAGAGGGGTGACAGGAACACTGAAATGCAATGCCAGAAACATCTGCAGCAAGAAGAATCAGACACCAACAGTGCAACAGAAGTAGAAGCACAAGATAAAGGGCGGTGTCACAGACACACAGTATGGGCTAATGTCATGGAAGGTACGCTCACTTGACAAAGGTGGATGAGCACAAAAGGCAAAACATCATAACCGCCCATGGCACTTTATAACTAAGTGTAAGTACAAACAAACACAAGGTGCTCAAAATCCCAGATATGCAAAAGCAGGTACTTTATCTCAGTGTGTTTACAGAAAAGAGAATTCTATAGAAGAGAAGCATACAATGCTCAGAAGTCAGAAAGAAGAGTGAGCCAGAAGAATAGAAGAAGAGATCCCAAGACTTGTAGAACCCAAGTAATCCGCCAGACTGCGAAAGAGAAAAACTCAAAGGAGAAAGAACCTAGAGTAGAATCTGGATAAAAGACCCCTGCAACTGAAAAAATCACTGAACCAGCTTTTCGACGATGTCTGGTTTGCCAAAAATAAAGCCTGGATGAGCAAGATATGGCTCCCGAAAGGCAAAACCAAACATTAGACTTTGATAAAAAAACACTATCAAAACGACAGAACCCAAAACCCCAACCTCCATCATCGGAAAGAGCTCGAAAAGAGATTTTTGACGATATAAAGAAGTCAGAAAAATACCTCCGTATGCTCCACATAGAGTGAAAATAGCGTTAGTAGGTCAAAAACCAAATGAACCGGAAGAAACCTCAGCCAAAAATGGCGAAGCCCGGCTAAACTGGTGAAACCTTCCAAATCTGGACTGCCTCCAAAATTCCCACAAAATTTGGCAAAAAAAATATCATTTTTTTAATGAAAAATAATAATAAAAAATAGCAATTGTTTTTTTATGAAAAAAAACAATTAAAAAAATAGCAATTGTTTTTTTGAAAAAAAACAATTAAAAACAGTAATTATTTTTTTGAAAAAAAATAATTAAAAAAATATGTATATTTTTTTATATATAAAAAAACACAAAAAAACATGTTTTTTTTTATTAAAGAAAAAAACATTAAAAAAACTTTATATTTTTGTAAAAAATATTTAAAAAAATGGCAGTCATTTTCTCTCTCCTCCATGCATGGAAATTGAGGTGGCACGGAAATTGAGATGACACAAAAATTGAGACAGCATGGAAAACGAAGTGGCATGGAAAATGAAGCAGTAGAGAAATTGAGATGGCACATAAATCAAGGTGGATTTTTGCCTTGAAAAATGTGCCAAGAGCTTTGAATGTAGAAATAGGGCCCAAATTTCAACTGTGTCCAAAATGGACAAACTTTATATAAAATTTTACTTTCCTAGGCCTTCTAGACGCAATGGTGAGGTCTGTTTGGGCCAAAAATGCTTCAAAAAAAAATGTCACCCACGGATTGAAGACAAAAAAACTCGAGAAAGCTGAGATTTTCTCCTTTGAAAAATACGCTTTAAACACTCCAGAACAGGCAACAGCAGAGGGACTCTGATACCATGAAGGATCTAAGAAATACTGATTCGATTACACCCAAGAACAACTGCATGCAAAATACCTAGTACAGGAAGAAAGCATAAAGAAGGAAAAAGATGAACTCAAAAGTTACTCAAAATGTGAGAGCTAAATTATAATCTGAGTTAATGAACAATAATTACAAAGTTCAACCTTAAAAAGGTGAACAAAACCCTAAAAGGTAAAAGCTAGGTTTGAACATTAATAATTAATAAAAGAATTAATTATTAATGCACCTAAGAGAAAGCTTAAGCAGTAAAGAGTAATAAAACAATTTAACTAATTAAATCAACATGATTTAATTAATAAGTGATTACTCTAACATTAGCAACAATGTGACCAACCTCATCACATGAAAAGAAAATCAATGGTATTCTTCCTTTGTACTTTCCTTTGGCAGCTCTCTTTGCAAGTAATTCTTCAACAATTTATAGATCTTCATCATTAGAATCATCATCACTATCATTGCCAATCTATTTTCCTTTTGAGTTTCTATCCATCTTAACAAGGTTTAATTTAGCTTTGAATGCAGACTCAAAATTGCTAGGATTAGGAGAGTAATTGTCAAAATTGTCCAACTCAAAAGCTATAAGCCTTCCAACCAATGCACCTAGAGTTATATCATTATTGCACCTCATATCTTGAATAGCTGAAACTCTAATTGCATAGATAGGAAGTAAAGTTCTCAATACCTTACTAACCACTATTTTTTCTATAATTGTTCCACCGGTAGCTCTGATGGAACTAACACTTTTCTTGATTCTTTCATTGTATTTTTAATGTCCTCTCCTTCTTTCGTTTTCATCTGATCAAATCAACCTCTAAGACTTTCTTATTTGGCTCTCTTTACATTGTCATATCCTCCATGTATATCATGTAGTTTCTTCCATATATCATAGGCAGTAGGGCAGTCCTTGAATTCATCAAATTCATAATAGTTGAGTGAAGAATCTATATCAATCATCATTATGTTATGATTCTTCATGTCCACCATCTGATCCACAGACATAGGTATCGGTGGTTCCACATACTTGTGAACCAAGAATTGAAAACCAGTATCTCCAATAGTAGATAGAAGTATCCTCATCAAATCTTGCCATGCAACAAAGTTGTCTTTGTTAAAATTGGGGATCTCCCTTCTGTAAGAAATATCTGATCTTTATCTTAGGCCTTGAAACCTTCCCTGAAAGCACCAAATGCTTTGATACCAATTTTTGGAAATGGGTTGAGTAACTGAGAGGGGAGGGGTAAATCAGTTACCACAAAAACAAATCCAAGTCCCTTAGATGTCTTAATCAAACTTATCATTGTTGCTTAGTTAATAAAGATATTATTTTGTTACTCGATTAACAAAGTAATCTTAAAATATTAACTATGATTTATCCTTTAGTGATTAAGCGTAGAAACATAAATCATAAAGAAAATAACATGTACATAGATGACACCAAGATTTATCATGGAAACCCAATTTGGGAAAACCACCAATTGTAACTAGTTACTTTTTCTCACTCTTCTAAAGTGAGCCCTGTTAGGAGCCAACCCTGTTAAAGGTTACAATAGACACTGTTAGGTGTGACCATATTAGAGGATTTAATCACCCTATAAGGAGTGGCCTTGTTAGAGGTCTTCAAACACTTCAATGTAAAAATGTCACCTTGTTAGAGGATTTATAAAATATGGTTAAGTCTACTCTATAAAGAGATTTGGATCAGTGCTACAATTGTTAGAGAGTAACAATGGATTGATCTATTTGATGAAGCAACTATCTTTGCTTATTCAGATCTCTATTCTGGCTTTAAACTAGATCCTCACTGATCAAATATTGTATTGCAGCTTTGTCTGGATGTTCTTTCCTCAATCAGAATCCCATCTAATTTTTCCTTCACTCTTCATATCAAAAATTTGCCATATATTTCTGCTTATTTATTCTCACACATTCAATCCAAACTTGACCTTGTATATATATGATAGGTCTTGTCAAGTTGGCTTGAATAACCTTCCAAATAAATAATAAAACTTAAGTATGTTGGCTGCATATAAACAATTAAACATAAAATGTAAACTGCAGTTAGTCGGCTAAAACTAAATGCATAACTCAGTTAACACTGTAATACTTCAATGCCCAATCGTTAGTGTATTGCCTGAGTGAACTCGGTTAGAACTGAAAATCACTTTGGTCTTCTTCAATTCCTGAGAGAACATGGCATACACTGACTGTGCTCGGTTTATGTATAGAAATTTGTGTAACATCACTATATTTGTGTATACATCAATAACAATACACAATTGAATAATTGTCATCAACAAGTTCTCTCATAGGAGGTGGTGATTGGAATATTTTTTAAGGAAGAGTTCTTCTTTCTATCCTTCCTTGGCTTCTGGGCAGGGATAGTTGCAAATACTCGAAAGATGTTAAAATACTAGTTTCAATTCTTCTCATAAAAATAATGTAGCACTAGTCCTTTCATTCTTCATCAACCGATTCACAAGATATACAAAAATAACCTCTCAAAGGTTTGAAATGCACTGGTATCATATCAGAACCAATAACTAGGAAAGGATATTTCTGGCTTCTAAATACTTGTTCATTAAGAAAATTCCCACCGGGCGTGCCAAAATTGTTAACTCTAAAAAATGCACCCTATTAAATTCTCAATAACTTAACTTCTTGGAAAAACATGGAGACACTTAAGAGTAGTGGGTTACTCAAAAATTGAGTTAATCTTTGGGTTCTAGACTGGTTCCTATATGATGCTTTCACCTAAAAACTTAATGAAACATAAAATACTTGGTTGGAAAAGGGATAAGATATTTTTGCATGGACTTAACATCTAAAAAAAGAGGTGATGCACCAAAACTTATATTAATATACTTATGACCTAAACATGATGAAGATTTTATAATAAGACACAACTCCAAGATTGACACAAAATTTGACATCTAAACACTCCACAGATAAATATTTTATAGGAATAATTATTAGTTCATAACACAAGTTAAATTAAGGAAAATAACTTTTCACAATTAACTAGATTAAGTGAACTATAGTTCACAACCTATAACCTATATGAAATGAGAACTATTCACTTATAGATGCCAGACTGAGACATAAACTTAAGGGATTTAGTAATAAATCAAAAAAAGAAACATAGAAAATCAGTGCATGCAAACAATAGAGTAAACTCACAAAAGGCCTCCAAAATTTGTATTCTTTGTTCAAGCTTCAAAGATCTTCTGCAAGTACATACATGAAAATGAGCTACCAAAAATATCTGTAAAATATCAAGAGGACTCCAAAATCACTCCAATAATAGCTACTGCATAGAGTCAAACTCCTAAACCAAATGAAGTTTACCATATTTATCTCTTTCTTCCAAGGTCATTGCATGAAAATATGTCATCAATCCTTTTGGTTGAATTGAACAGAAAATCCTACTTTAAGGACCTCTGAAATCTCCAACAAAGGATCTAAGAAGAAGAAATAGTCAACTTTGATCCATTCCACCATAATGACACCCCAAAAATGCTCCAACTTCCCCTATATCCTTGGTCAAGCTTCATAAATCTGTTCGAATCCTTTTCTCAAAAACCACATGTTTTCCTATAAATTTGCATTTTAGTTAATATTCATTAAGTCATTTATAATGCACCACCTAATGAAAATTAATTATAATTAAAATGTGTAAACTAAAACAAACACTTAATTACATCATTAAGACTTCTCCAAACTAAGTCAAAATACCTCCTATCCACTTAGCACTCCAATTTTTCCACCTTTCTCTTTCACATAAATGCATCTCATGCTAATGACATTTGGCATGTCCTCATTGGCGCGAGCATTCACCTCAACATCGTGCATTTTGAGACTTAATGACAACCACTTTCCAGCTTGCGACCTTGATCATTGATGACCCAACTGACCTCACATCTAATTTCTAGTAGTTTGATCTCTAACTTTCTAACTAAAAATGTTAAGTCCTCAAATCCTCATGAGATGGTGACAAGAACTTGTCTCTAACTTTCTAACCTCATGGCTGATCACCAAAAACCTTCACAACCTCGCAAACAGTAACTACAAACTATTAGTCACCAAATCTCCAATATTTTATAATACCTTTACTAACAATCATGAGCTAGAGACAACTGCTAACTACAACATTTAGGAAAGGTGGCAGTCACTCACTAGGTCTCCAAATAAAAAATAGACCACCTTGAGAACCCAAGAGCTAGCGACAACCAATAAAATTAACCTTAATCACCATAGTGTCTAAAAACCTCCATGCAAAAATTTCTCGCTAACTCACGAACCTGAGAAGACTATTCCTTTTCATCCCATGAGCCAACAAAAAAGCAATACAAAACCTATAGTTTAGAAACTTTTAGACATGTGGTAGCCTATCTCTAACTCGTGAGCTCACAACACTTAAGCGCTCATGAATTTATGAGGTGATGATCAAAACAAATACTTAACATACTTTCCAGCTCATGACTTAAGGATGATAACATTAAGCTAGCTCAAGACCTGGCGAAAATCAGAAATTTAACTACTTATTGTTTAATTTTGATTTTGTGGCTTGAAAATACTAACATGAGAATGGCTCCCAAGCTCGCAAAAACAAATTAACCACTTTCCATCTTTCTGGTCATTACCGCCCACTGCCTCAAACCCCTTGCGACCTAGTGACTAATTAACTAACTACCATAAACTGTCGCATGCTCTCCACATTGTTCATTCACTGCTGCTAACTACCACGACCTAGCGACTAACCGTCATCTCTAGCTCTTGGCTTGCTTGACTATTCTTTTTCTAAACTTGCAAACTCACGACTAACATTTCATAACTTCCACTCTAGAGGTTCCATTCTTTAGAATTTCAGGAAATACACTACCAGGCTTCCATTTCTAATGAGTACCCAAATCTTGAATTTTTTACGGGAAGCCAGCTGTTCAGAATTTTGGGGTTTCCATTAAAATCCTTTTATTTTCGATGAGTACCCACTTCAAATTCCCTTTCATGACTTCACACAATGTGGGTCCCAGCAGTCCTTTGGAATTTATGGATTTTCCTTATTAGCCTTCTATTTTGATGAGTACCACTTCAAATGTCATTTCATGACTTCACATAATGTGGGTCCTACAAATCCTTCTAAATTTTGGGATTTTCCTTACTAGCCTTCTATTTTGGATGAGTACCCAAATCTTGAATTTTCAACTGGCAACTAGTTCTTTGGAAATCCTGACTTTTAGAGACTTAAGCATAACATGCTCTATTTTCACTATAGATATTTACTGCTACTGATGTAAATAAATAAAATAAAAGGTTTCATGTGAAACACATGTCCCGTTGATATTTTATTACGCTTGATTCTTGAGTAATCCTTCAGTTGTATCTGTTCCTGTATGTTTGACTAAAAACTTTTATAACAAACTATTATGTCCCTTTGATATTCAAATGTATTAACTTGTTCTATCTACTTGTATCTTACATCTCACTGGCATGTTGGGCTCAAACACTTAGGGGATCCACATTTATGTTGACATTCCATTAAGAGGCAACCGTAACTTTTTTTTCTTGAAAGCATGATGACTCTACCAAATTGAGCCTGTGTGAAAATTTTGGTAACAATAACAATAAAAAGTTCCTGAATAACAACAACAATAAGACCCTCCAAATTTTTCCCCTCAAAAACAACAAGATCCCCAAAATATTTCCTCTCAACAAAAACAAGAGCCTCAAAACCTTCATGCTCCTCCAGTAGACCATGTACAAACCACACAGGAGGATCCCTTAAATTGCCTATCACAAAATATAACCCAAATTTCTCAGATAGTGAATAGGTTGAAAAATTCCAACCATGATCATCATTCATCCCTTTCCACAAACCTAGAATCAATGACCAATAGTGCCAAGGAGGTATCTAGATGAGTTACAAAATAGGGAACATATAGGGATAGATGTTGTGTATTCTATTCTACTGGGTTGTCGTATGATTAGGTAAAAATAAAATTTATAAGTAAAAATGATATATATGCCCTTTTCATCGAGCCTAAAACCAATGTGACCTTACCTCTTTATTCAAAGAGGTTTCCTATACATTTGTGTAATCACACAATGCTAAAAAAATGATTTTGGGGTAGGTTGTGTATGGTCCTTGACCAACCACCTTATGACAATTATGAGGTTCCTATGTATTTTTTGAGAAAATTATATTGTGAGTTTATCCTTGGTGAGAAACTGAACAAATTTGACATGAGGGAGTTCTAGGGTAGAGGGATAGGTTCTTCCTAGGATAGGCAAGGCACTCGGAGGGTGGTAGACCCCTAAAATAGGGTTTCTCTAGTTTTTAAACCCATGGTTCATGTCATGGTCCCAGTAGCCCTGAAGGAATCTGGGGAGTTAATAACTCTTTAGGTAGCTATGTCATTGATTTATTTCCTAATTTAGCATGGCACACAGTTAGTGTAGACTCTTGAGCCAGAGGATGATTCAACACATGCACCATGTGCATCATCATCAGTTACACCTCTTGGCTCTAGCGCGCCCATTGATCATGTCTCCTAGCTAACAAAATTTATGTTTGGGGTAGATATTGTTGTGAAAGAGGATGGTCCCACATCCTATTCGTTTACACATTGTAAGAATATATTCCATGTTTTCACTACAGAGGATATGGCCCTCACAGATGACTTGATGACTATGGTGCTTTCTAGTGGAGAGAAGGTGCAGGTGCATTTATTGGTATTTATAAGATTTTTTTTATTAATTACTTAAAACTTATAAATGAAAAATAAAATTTCATTTATAGATGTATGGTGAAAAAGAGAAGTAATGAAATGTGTAGGATAAATTACTTCTCCTTTTCACCAAACAAATATTTCAGAAGGAAGAATGCCCCACTAGGTTCAAGAGGTAACTCAAATTATAAGAGGGACAATGGTCCTTCTTTTGATAAAATATGGAATTTATAAAAATGATAATGATATATAAAAGTTATTAAAGTGACTAAGGTGATTTATTAGACAATCTAAAAAAAACTAGAAATAACAGACTTATACAGGCAGATAATGAGAAAAAAAATACAGAACTAGAAAGTAGATCAAAATATGGACCCATGTGTGAAATTTTAGTAGAAAATGGTAGGGACAGCTCGTAAGTTGACTTGTACCAAGGGACATTTTGAAAGTGACAGACTATACCTAACATTTTTTACTAGAATTTTATGGGTTTGTTTGACTGTGTTCGATCTTTGCAATCTCGATCTAGCTGCTTTGCAACCTATTCATGCACGTAAAAAAATTGGGAAAAAGGTTGTAAAAAGGGGTTTTCTTTGTTCGAACCCCTATCTATGAATCAATCTTGAAAATAGAAAGGAATTTCATAAAGGAAAGTATGTAAAAAGGAAAATGGTAGATTTACCTTGCATAAAACCTCATGTTCGAAAGTAGAAATTTCTCATACCCATGAAGAAGCTTAAACTGTGATTGAGATCCAAATATTTTACCTTGGAATGGAATGTAGAATTAAGGATTCTCTCACAAATGCATAGATCTATGAATTCCAATCCTAGATCTTGAAAGTAGATATGCTTGAAAATCACTTGCAATCAAGGAGATATAAGAAGAATGAAGGAAGGATCTTCTTTCTTGGTTGAGAATTACTCTACTTGGCCATCATGGGAAAAAAACTTGCATTAATTTTAGAAGACTAAAATTATCTTCAATGATTTGAAGACTTGGAGATCTTGAGCTTGGATGCTTTCCTTCAAATCTTGAATCCAAATGCTCAATTGCTCTTGATTTCTTGAAAATATTGATCACTTGATTTCAAAAAAGTTGTAGGTTATGTATGCATATCAAAATGAGGAGAGATAAGGTATTTTTATACTTACTCCATCATTTCAAGATTAAAAAATGAAACATGTTGACAAAAAATTCAAATATCCTACTAATACCCCAACATCGGGCTCCAAATAAACTTTGGGCCCCAATTGCCAAGGATAGGTTTCCATTGGAAAATTGTCCCATGGATGGTTCACCATTGGAAAACTGTACCCTGAAAATGGGCCAAAACTTGGAGGGGATGTTGAGATAGACAAAAAGAAGTGGGGAAGAAAAGATAGGTTTCTATGATCAAGCATAATAAGAATTTTAACCTTGAACTCACAAAAAAAGGGTCTAATAGGTCCTAGTAAAGTAGCCAAAGATGGGTGATAACATTTTAGGACTATAAATTTATCCCCCACTTAGCGGAAGTATTAGACAAGTGCATTCTCACAGTAAAGTGGATTAATGCATAAGAAAAATCTTATCAAGGTCAGGGAGACAAAGAACAATCAAGCCCTCAAGTGACTTAATTCTTCATCAAATCCAAAACCAAAATAAGAGGCATCAATCAAAAGAGAGAAGAAAGAGAGATAAATATAAAGAGGCATGACCACTAGCCTAGCATGGTATTTCCTTACTATGGATCACATAAAGAGAAAATGTTGCAAAATATAGCATTGAAGGTCTAGGAAGTTGTTTTATTGTAATAAACCCATAAAAAGAGGATTAATCCTTAAGGAAAGCATTGTCTCTGTTAAGGGATCTGACAAGGGTGATCAAGCCTAAGAAATGTATTATCTCCATGGGGATCAAAGAAAAGTAAGAATAGTCCTTAAGGAAAGTATTGTCTCCATTAAAGGATCTAGAACAAGAAGGATAGGTCTTTAAGGAAAGCATTGTTTCCGTTAAGAGATCCAATAAAAGGATGAACACAAGGAAAGCATTGTCTCCCTGTCCATTGAACCATTGTGTATGTGTGTGTAGAATGTGAAAGAGTACAATGTATGCCCCGATGTTAACATGATTGCAAATAAATTAATGGCATAAATGGCTTTAATGGCTTTAATGGAGAATACATGCACCCACAAGAAACATTTCCACTATGAGATGCTCCCAAGAAAGGACAAACCAAGGGAAATGAACACATGAAAAAAGAGAGCACATAAGGGATCTACTAACTCCAGGGTCAGTATAATCATATGGTAATACATGTATAGTATATAAAAAGTAAATTTCATCATTCCTCAAAGGTAGAAGAACTATAAGCATAATGAAATAATTTCATGTAAGAGTTACAAATAAAAATATTTTAGCGACAAAATTATGGAGACCAAAGAGAACATGCAGCTATCATTTTGCATCATCGTCAATCATAAAACACAAAGGTAAATTTACAAATAGTTGCACCTGCATGGCATAACATCTAACAACATAAAGAAGAAGTGAGATAAAAATAGAGGAATGTCACAATAGGTCAATTCCTTTATCACCTTGCACCAATAGAGCAACAAGGGTTGTTTAAAGAAATATAAACAAAACATATATCAAGCAACACATCACAAGGGAAGAACATCACAAAAAAAAGCAAACACAAAGAATCTACTAAACAATAGGAGCTAGTGCAACATATCGCATATCCCCCATATCAGTTTTTAGTATTTAGGAAAGGTGGGAAACATTCAAGAGGAGAAACATCAAGCATGATAGGTGGAATAACAATCAATTATGAACAAGGACCATGTTGTAAAGATGAGTCACTTTGCTTGTCACTAGGACTAATAGACAATTATTGTGAAAAAATAGCTGGTAAATCATGATTAACATCAATAAGATCATACATATAATCAAAATAACGATCATGAATATCATCATTAATTTCATTAGGAACATCAAGAGGATCCTCATCAAGAGTATCCCCTTCTTCCAAATTAATTGTAATAGAATCCAAGATATTTATAGAACTATTATGTTTATTCATTTTCATCTTTTTTCAAGTTAACTTATTCCCTTGGGATATGCATGGTCTGGTTAAAGGGGATCAAAGCATAAATAGGTGATTTAGGTGAAGAAAGGTTTTGGGAAGCATGTCATTAACGGGCTCTAGTATGACATTTATGGTGATAATCATGGGCACAACAATTATGTTTGGTTTTTCTAGAAATTGGGTTTGGTTAAGGATCAATCAACATCAAGACCTTTTCTTCTTTTGGAGGAATCATAAAATGAAACCTCAATAGGTTTAGAGATAGCATCAGAAGATCATTTATAAGATATGGGAGGCAGGAGAAAATTATATATAGGAGGTGTAGGTTGTGTGGGAAGAATTATAGGTCTAGGGAAAAGAGATGGAACATATTTAGGATTGCTTAGTTCACATATCTTTTGGATCTTATATTATTGATATGGTTGAAAGAGATTATCTTTGTGAGGTTGGGTTGGCTGAGGCATAGAAGGCCAAAAGAAATCAAGTTCAATAGACTCTCGAGGTATGGAAGGTTGATAAAGGCTATGATTAATAGCCGCAATCTCTCCATTGTGGGGAAATTTAAAATATTTATGGAAAGGAGGGGCTAAAAATTTCATAGAGGTAAGCCAAGGAAGGCTAAGTTTGAGTTAAAATTGATTGGAAGGTTGAATTCTAGTACAGGTGACATCTAGAGTTTTACCACCAAATTCAATGAGAAAAGTAATAGAACCATGGGTAGGATAAAGGAAAGCATTGAAATTTTGGATTTAAAAATTATATTTATCATAGAAATCACATTGAAATTGTATATTGTATAGATTTGTTTTAAGTTATCACATTAACCATGCAAGTAGGTTTAATAAGGACACCACAAGAATAAAGATCATTAAGCTTTGCAACAATATAATGAGGACCATCAAGTGCTTTAATAGTCTAAGTAGGATCAAAGGTAATGTGAATCTTAGCTTTGGGTTTGGTTTTGGGTTTAGATCTGGATTTGGATTGATAAATATGATTATAACATTGTTGGCCCTGGTAAACTTATGATCATAGTCAATACCAGAGAAACTAGAATAACAAAAAATACTTAAAAAACTCAAACTGAAGATCATATGAAGACACACATAGGAATGTCGATCATCAATAGACTAGCAAACTGAGGATCATAAGAATAAATACATGTGATATCAAAAACCATGAATGCACATTACAATAGATTCTAAATACATAGCTACTAATCCAATAGCTGACTAAGACTGTAAGAAGTAATCATGGTCATCTTAGGAATGATAATAAATAGAGATACAATAATGCCACATAGCCTTCCCACACAGAAGACTCTAAAAATTCCAAATTGGAGTCTTCTCAGATGGGAGTATTTTCCTTTCTTCATGTGGGATTATTCTCATTTCTTTCAAGTGTATGTCTCTTTGAATTCACACAGGTGACTCTTGGATTCACACATAGGTCCGTTAGTATACACACAAGACTCTCCATAAATATAATGCAACCATATATGCACTAATGTAATCATTATAGGTAATCTTATAGCTCCAATAGCTACCATAATTTAACACTCCCTCTTAGCAAAGGAGATATATTTCATATGTCTTTCCATCTCTACACATGACAAACATAAGAAGCTGCAACACAAGAAAAATGTCAATGGAAAAAAAAAATCACATCACAGATTTTCTCAATAAAATTGTTATCTCAGAAAAACAATATTCACCATAGCTACTCCTAGAGGATGAATAAAAAAAAAGATAGAATTAAGTCATAGATTCATACACATGACTTACCATGGCTACTCCCAGAGGGTAGAAAAAACACAAGATCACATCATGAATTCACTCAACTTGATGTTGTCATGGAGTATATCAACATGAAATCCACCTTGGCTACTCCCAAAGGGTGGAACAAGGGATTTTACCTTGAACTTATCTCATGGAGAAGAACTCATTAACAAGGGATTGTACCTCTAAATTCTACCTCATAGAGAAGAACTCATTAACAAGGGATTTCACCTCAAACTTATCCCTCAAAGAGAAGAACTCATTAACAAGAAATTTCACCTCAATTTTCTCTCACAGAGAAGAACTCATTATATCACATAAAAGGAACAACTAAATGTTGAGAATCCCTCTCAACAAAGATTACCTCTCACTAGGGGCATCATTCTTACTTCTTTTGAATATCACAATATATCATAGATTAACTCCAAATTTTGACCAAATAAGGAGCTTCCAAAATCACTCTGATTCATAAGCTTGTTGATGCTCTGCAAAGAACAAGGCATTCTTCCTCTGTCGCGCAAGCTCCCTCTAGAACTTATATATTCCTCTTAGAAGTAGATGATCAAAAGGAAATCTGAAGAGGTTCTTTTTCTTCAAAATTTTCCAACTCAGCTCAAGTTGTAATATCTCATCATCCTTTCTTCTCGACCCATCTTGGCTCTTTATCAGAAGATTACAATTTGTATACAACACTTGCATTCAATAATATCTAAAACTTAAGTATTCTTCAACTCTTTCCAAGTGGCCCTATATGCTGATATAATTTTTTGGCAATGTTGTAGTCAAATCTCCTTTGAACAGTTGTCTATGCTCAATACAATACCTTGCATCCAGTTTTGGTTTGATTATTAAGCCCATAGATGTTTCAACAAACTTATCTTCAGTTCTTAAGAAACTAGTACAGAGTAGCAGTGAATACATTTCCCCTTCAAATAATGTTATTGCTCGATAAATTAGATGGTTCTCTAAATGTTAATACTTGATAGGTATCGTGGGACTTCACGACAAACCAGACAAATCTCTCTCCTTAATGAACATCTATAGATTCCAAATCGACCACCAACCCCTCTCGTGAGAGAGTCAAAGTTATCCTAGCTATGATACCATGTTAATATTTTTGAACCCAAATAATATAAATACAATAATCAAAACCTTTGACAATAAAGTACAAGAAAACCAGACACATATTTACCCTGGGAAAACCCTCCTTCACGAGGGAAAAACCCAACCACACCCAAAATATCTCCTTTATTATGATCTCAAATCTGAGTATAATACAATTAGAGAATAACTGAGACTCAATGCCACTAATTTTAGGCATAGCTCAATGTCTTCAATATCACTAATATTAAACATAAAGACCTTTCTTGACAATCTTACTACAAATGCTTTTAGCTTATAGCTGAGAATATCCCTCTAACTCTATACAAAATGTTACTGACAAAATGATAGTAAATGTTGGAGAAATCATAATAATAACAAATACTTAAAAGACTCTAACTAAAGATCATATGAAGACACACAAAGGAATGTCATCATCAATAGACTATTGAACTTAGGATCATAAGAATAAATACATGTGATATCAACCACCATGAACACACAATATAGAATAGATTGTAAATATACAAATACTAATCCAATAGCCCACTAAGACTATAAGAAATACTCGTGATCATCTCAGGAATGATAATAAATAGAGATACAATAATGCCACATAATCTTCCCACACAAAAAACTGTATAGATTGCAAATGGGAGTCTTCTCACGTGGGAGTATTTTCATTTCTTCATGCAGGAGTCTTCTCATTTATTTCAAGCGTATGTCTCTTTGACTTCACACGGGTGACTCTTGGCTTCACATATAAGTCTCTTAGCATACATGTGAGACTCTTCATAAACCAAACACAACCATTTGTGTACTGATGTAACCATCGTAGGTAATCAGATATGTCCAAAACTACCATACTTTAACATATCCAATACTCCCCGGTGTGGAGAAATCCTTGTATTTGAGTTGTATATTGGTATTGAAAAGCCTACCCAATTATCAGACTGAGAGAACCCTGTTTAGAAATGTTTCTAGTTTATTTATGCACTTTGCAAGGAAGTTTAGTGCATATGTTAATTCTTTTAGCTTATATGTTAGTTATTTTAATTTATATGTTAATTATTCTAGTGCATATTTCATTTATTTTAGCGCATATACAAAACAATGTAGCGCATATGCATTCTATTTTAGTGAAATTATTTTGCCAAATTAGTATATCTGTGATAGAGAGAAATTCCTAAGGGTCTATTAAAAAACTAATCTTATATTCAGATTCCTTATATTTTCAGGATTCTTTTCAAGTACTTACATTCTATTTTCCAATTCAGTATGGTATAAATATGATTACTTTTCCAATTCAGGATTAAAATACACCTTGTTATGGATTACACTCAGGATGAACTTGCCTCCTTGATTGGCGAATATTTTTTTATGGTCCATTATTATCCCATGAGGTTCGTGGAAAGGGTCTACACTCTCATATAGTAGCTTAAACATGACTTAGCCATTCATGCTTATCTTTGGGTTGTCTTGGAACCTTTGGAATATGTGATTTAAGTCTTTCGCTTATGCACAATCATTTGAGGATCATTGGTTGTTCTATCTTTGTAAATTCTATTGGTTATTATTGTGCTATGTAGTTTATGTTATATCTTTACCTTAAAAAAAATATTGAGTGTGTATTTGACCCTATGTTTCTGAGGGTTCCCTGGCAAGGCATTACATGCAGTTTGAGTAACCAAAATCTGCTTGAAGCATAAATAGCCATAATAGTCTATGAGGTAGCCTCTGTAATGATATTTGGAAGTTGTACTAAAGGTGGGAATTCAATCCAAGGAGGTGGAACATATGTGCCCTATACTAGTCAAACTACCCCAAGTCTATCCTAGGGCATACCTCTTCCTATGCTCATGAATGGTCTCTTGCTAAAGTAGTTCACATGCTTATGCAAGAAAAACTTGACATATAGTTTTTTGATGAAATAAAAGAGTACATCCATATAATTATTGGGTGTTTTATCAAAAAACATCTACCAGCAATCCCAAAATTTATCTTGTATCTCATTATATATACATCATTTCATGGACAAATTTTTAATTTTAGGATCCATTGGTTATCTAGTATGAGAATCAACAAAGATGGAAACTATGTTGGCTTTTGATAATCTCAGGTCCTTCACCTCTTCATAAGATAACCCATATTCATACTGAGCCCGTAGGGCTTCTCACCACTAAAGTGCATAACTATGTTAGGTGGTGAGAGTTTCTACATTTGATATTATCAACTTCAATGTGTGAACCACAAGGGATAATTGAGGAATTGTATGATAAACATTTGCAATGTCCCTCAACTGATTTAAATTTTTAGAAATTAGGTCTTTTATTAGTCAAGGGTTAGGTGGTTGAGGGTTTGACAGTTGTAGGTTATCAATGTTCTCTTCCATACCCGATTAAGTTGCAAATTTATATAATTAAGATACAATTTAGACAATACAAACAATTTCAAATTAAAAAACCTAATTTAAACGAAAAAATGAAAAACACAAATAAATGATTAAAAATCAAGAAATATGCAACAAGGTTCATACCTGGTAGTTGATTTGAGAAATAATATATTTTTTAAGGATCATATATTTGATTCTCTCTAGATATCGAATACCAAAACACAAAATTCATGGGTTAAAATGACCCATGGTCGTTCTATGCTCAGGTATATAAAATTTCCACATGGATTGGGTATCCAATCCATATCAAATATATGATATGGATCGAATATTCGATCCTAATATTAAAATATGAGTTTGATTATATATCGGATATATTATGATATTCATATAATTTAATATTATATTATATTATATATGATTATAATATATAATATATATTTATATTCTTATACATTATTTTATATATTATATATTATTATATATGATTAAATTATTATATATTATAATATATGGTTAAGTTATATATACATATATATATTGAATAAAATATTTTTATATTATTAATACAAACATATCAAATATTTAATATGGTTTGGCATTTTTCATGGCCAAGTGTATTGACACCCGAGCCTACTAAAAAGTCAACACGAATTTTTGCATTTTTGGGCAGATGGAATTTTTTTTCATATCACCACTTTTCGGCCCCTCATGATCTTGCACATACGTAGTTCACATAATTTAATTTATCTTTCTAAGCACTAATAAATTGAGGTAGAATTTGGTCATTCACCCCTTGGGTTTCTATTATCTCGAGGGTGTAAAATACCCTTCTCCACATATCATTTGTGGAATAAATGCAAACTAAATTGAATGGGAAAAAAGAATAAAAGATAAAGAAATATGCACAATTATAGGATGGATTACCCAGAGAAATGAACTTATTGATACTCATCAGTACATAAAAGGTTTTATGGTTGTTGCATAGATGCAAGATTCCAATCTCATTTATTGTGAAATTTTACAAAAGAGTATAACTTGTTTCCAAACTATAGAATAAATCTTACCCTCCACCACTCATGTAGCTTGTAAAGAGAGATATAACTTCATTCGTCAACCTCTAAACAGAAGAGATCGAGTCTCCCCCAATAATATATTAGGTGGGACATTACTAGAGTTTGGCATCCCATCATGATCATTCAAGAACAAGGAAAATATTGGATCTGGGGTGAGATTTAGGTTTCCTCCCATAATCATGTCAACACCTAAGTGGAATGTAGAAAAATTAGATTCCTTAGGACCTATTGGGTAGATAGGTACACAGAGTTGAACAAAACAATGAATATGCTCTTCTAAGATATTACTCAGAGTAGAAGACAATTAAGTTTGACTGCACAATTTGGTTTGAAATAATGAATAAAGAAAAATATTATGGCATGAATGTGTGAAAATGAGGACATGGCCTAGATTAGGAGGGGGGATAATGAATAAATATTATGACACTTTAATTTTTGTTTAAACTTGTTTAAAGAACAACTAACATTAGATACTTGATATAGTTCTTTCTTTGTTCCCTGAGAAATAAAATAGTTAATAGATATGGAAATTATTTTGATAAATGAATACTTTCATTGTCATGGATTGATCAAGGATTTCTTTCTTATGCATTCTTTTCTCAATTAACCTCTGTAAGATTATGTCTCCTAAATATAGGGAGATACTCATAGCAATGAGGATTTTTAAGTTATTCCATATCAAATGTCTCTCTACCATTTTATGGTTCTATGGAGTGCACTAAAACTCTAGGAAAGTAGCTCATGACACCTCTTACCTTTTTTTGTTCGATGTTAAGTGTCGAACCATGAGTTTTATTTATTTATGATGAAACTATGGATTTAACAAAGAGCATCTCATTTGAATTGTAATCATCACTCTCATCTCTGGTGAGGATGAATGCTAGAAATTTATGTCTTGCTAGTTTCATTTTCAAGCAGGGCCAATATATTCACACCACTTAGTCTAACATAAGAGTGATATGTTTTTTCTAGACAATTCATTTATATTTTTTCATATTTATTGTAATTATTGTATTCCCCATCTTGGGGTCCATTTGAATGCCAATAGAATAAAATCTTCTATGATAATTTTCACTTCAGATTCCTCCCAAAGGAGAGTAGGGATCTCATTATGGAAGGAGGCAATATTTAGTTCAGTTAGCATTGTTGTGTTTTTTCATTCATTATTTTATTCTTCTTCTGTTATGATCTATTTAATTTATGTTTTGTTAATCTATTTCACTTTGTAGCAGTGAACTTTAACCAATTTAGTATCATTTCAGATTAATTTTTTTTGTCCCCAATTTTAGTTAAATGAAAATTGGAGATAAGCCTTAAAATAATGATCCATTTTTTTAATTCTAAGGCTCCCAACATGCATTTTGAGGTATTTCCATCTCCACAACATTCATTGACAAAACAAATTCCTTGTTGTCCATTTTGTTAAGTTTCAGTGACTTACAACTAGTTTTCCTTGCAATTTTGGGTCTCACAGACATCATCACAAGTAACTTATAATGTAGGGTCCAAGACCTTACCGCAACCTCAAAGTGCATTATCATTCACTTTTAAATAGGTGTATAGGACATGATTACATCAACAAACTAATACATTTTCTCTACATACTCAGAATTATAATTTTGTTTTTCCTAATTACAACTGAACACATGCATTTCTTCCTCACTTGAAATAGATTCCTCAAGACTTGTTCACTTGTGACCCTGCATTTGTGTCATTTTCAGCCCCATTTTCACCCACATTAATCCCTGATGATAAATTAAGATGTGAACCTTATTTTGTAACACCTCGAGTTTGAAGAAAGTGTCATGGGTTCTCCAATAATGCATGATGACAGTTTTAGTACAAAGAAGACATGTGATAAAGTTATAATACATGAAGTCAATCATTGTGTTCAGAAAAAATATTATTAAGATCTATATAGAAAAGATTCTTTGTAAAGAAATGAAGAATGTGTCAAAGTCAGTGATCAAGATAGTAAGCAAGATATGGGATTGCAATCATGGATTTCAATATGGTTCAAGAAAAGAGATTTTAAAGTAGGAAATAATTGGAATGTTAAGTACATAAACTAATGTTTTCTAAAGCTATTGGAAAACAAGAGCATTCTAAGAGGACAACATTAAGACTCATGGTGAATGATATTTTCATGTGATTTGTGTCCAAGGGAGTTTCATATGCAAATAAAACCATTGCAAAGGTGTTTTCTAAAGATGCTCTCACCCATATACAGATCTAAATATTCCAAGCAATGGAAATCTAGCAACAAGAAGATCATCTTGAAACATGAAGACCTCTTTGGCATAGGATGATGTAATAGATTCATTTCTTGTCAGACACTTAGTTTGCTTTCAGTTATGTAATATTAATTTTGCTTTGAAAAATTACATGTAAAGTCAAAAGTTGGAATCGCATGTGATCACATTATATATGCAAAGTTGTAACTAGTAACTACATGTAATCACAGTGCAAGTTAGATATGTTAGGACTTACAATATTGAATAAGTCAACCACAGTTAGTTTTCTACATTTTTTATCTCAGCCTCTCATCTATAAATAAGAGAGGGCTTATTGTAAATAAACATCTTTTGGCAATGCAACAAAACTTTTCCAATTTGTGTGAGCACTCTAAAACTTTGTGTTTATATGTAAATCAAATTGCAATCAATAAGAGATGGAGGTTGCTTTCAAACTTTGTGTTGAAATAAGTTATCATGTGATGATATTATCTGGAATTGGTTGTGAATATTATTCAGTTGTCTAAAAGGGATTTGAACCCAATCTTGTAGACTTTGAGCTATTTATTGTGTTTAAAGTTATAGTTAGGTTATTAGGCCTCATCTTGCTAACTTTCAGTTTCTTATCACGTTTGAAATTATTGTACTATGCTTAAGAAAGGAAATAACTTGCAAAATTTATGTTGTTTTTATTTTCTATGTTTGTGTATGTAAGGTGAAGCGTATGTTGGATACTTTGAGTTGCAAGTATGTTTCATATTTGTTACTAAATTCACATAAGTAGTCATGGAAAGACTTTGAGATTCATGACATTATTGTTATTAGCTTTTTTAAATTGTACTTGAAATTTTATTGTAGGAAAGAATCATGTATTTTGAAATAAGAATAAAATGCAAGCTTTAAACTTGCAATATGACTTATAAAAGTTTATTTGACTTATGAGTATTAAAACATAACAACATTCAAAGAAAATCCCAACCAAATTTGAATACTCAAAGACCAAATGTAATTTTAAGTTACATAAACTTGAAATTTAGATCTTGGATCCCAAATCGCAAATAATGAAACAATGTAACTTTTAATGACAGTCTAGAGACCTGAAATTGAAGAAATACTTGCAATACAACCTCTAAAACCCAAAATTGAAAGAAATACCAACTTTTAAACAATGATACTCAATAGAAAAGGAGGAAAATAAAAAGGGTTTGTTAATTACTTCCATGGTGATGAAAATGCACCTTGAAAAGCATGTCTAGAGCCTTATAACATTAAAACTTTGGTTGGGTATCCCTATCTTTTAAAAATAAAAAATTAGAGATAACAATTGGCTCTGACTCGGGAGCTACCTTTGATCATGGAAATGAGAAAACATAGAAGAATCTAAAATATCCAAGTGCCTTAGTATCCATTCCATTCGGTTATGAAGTCTAGCATCAAAAACATAAAACAACAAAAAGGATGATATGAATAACACAAAGAAAAGATACTTAAAACAAGATGCAAACTTGTGCAAGAACACTTATTAGAAATAAAACCTAACCTAACCAAAACTATCCAATAATGAAACCTTTCTGTAGACGTCCAAAAATATTAATATTAATTTCCCTTTTTCGTCTACCTATTTAATTTAATCAATTAAATAGTTTCATAGTTGGTATTTATCAATGATCAAATACTATCCTAATGTATTTTATTTAAATACATTTTCCTCACAAAATCTCCTTTTTTAATAAATTTATATTTATTAAAATTCCTCTATATCCCTAATTCTTCTAAACTATGATTTATTCAAATCTAATTTGAATTATAATCTAAACCCTAGCTAGAAACCTATTAATCCAATCTAGAGACCTACCCTAAGCCTACCCTATTCCTACTCTACTCCCATCACCTCATTTCCTAAGCATACTTCCCTACCTAATCACCCTCTGATCATACTTAAAGAGGTGATTCCTAACCATTTTAAGGCTAATGGAATGCTCACCCATGTGTGATAATTCTCTCTAAAATTGGCACCCATTCCTCTTTAAGGCTCTTTACTCTTTTGTCCCCCACTTGGAATTCTTGAGCCACTTAATGTTTATTGCTATGTTTGACTCCAAATTAGCCATCCCTTCAAGCTTATGTGTCCCTTATGTGGCTCTTATGTGGATGCCACATAAGTTCCACCTTATTCATCCTCTCCTCTTCTATCCCAAAAATCTATAAATAGAGGCCTTCTCCTCTTGCATTTTCATCTCTCATATTTGCATTGTTATCATGCTAACATAGCTCTAGATTTCATAGTTGTTTTCTCTTAGTTTCTTGTTTAAAATCACATAGATATTACATGCTAGGTTTCTTTGGCTAAAATGAATCATAGCTGAGTCCTATTTGTTATCTTGCATGTTGTATATCAATTTCATAGTTTAAGATCATCTTTTGGAGAATTTGAGACTAGTTCTGCATACTAGCTCTTGAATTTCTTCATTGTTTCAATCTTTTATTTCATAGTTGCATTGCATTGGGGATATACTCCATTTTTGTTTGAGAGAGAACATGCACAATCAAACTAAAAGAGGAAATCAAACAAGTAGTATAGGGTGCAATTAACATGTTTTTATCTCAATTTTATGTTATGATGAGGTCTTGTTGGTTTCTTGTTCATTCTATGAATTATATGTGCTAACCCACTAACTTCTCATGTTTGAGCTTTCTCCCAACAGATTGAAGATTTCCTCATACACATTCTGGCACACCTAGTGGGACCCACATCCCTAAAATCCTTCTAATTTTCTTGTCTTCTTCTTTTAATTTTGTCAAACACGCGGATTGGCGTTTGCAATTTACACAGAGGCGTCTGCGCAAATGTCGATTCTCTCTGAGCTTTCATTCGGCATCTGCGCTAAACCAATGTCTCCACCCTGCATCGGTGTCTCTGCCTAACACTATTTATTTGAGATTTTCCAAACATAGTTTTTCATTTGTCAAGATTTATTGTCTTTCCCATTACTTTTTGGTATTTAAGCATTCTATTTTTTTATCAGAGATCAATCTTACAAGCAGTTATAATGTCAAAATTTTATTAAGGGAACAAGATCTTTATAAATCATTAAAGAACACTAGTTTTTAAAGGTTTGGATAATCTCAAAATGGCTAAATCTGATCAATTTGAAGACTAAGAAAGAAGGAAAAATAATTTTTTTTTCTATTTTTGCTATTTTTATTGACCTTGCAGATATAATGTCTATGAAAATGTGGGTTCAGGTTTCGCCATCTGCGCAAATGCCAGTTTAGAAAAATCATCAATCTGCGTCTACATTGCATAAATTGACATCTCTACCTGGTATAATAGTTTCCTAATTTTCTGTGTTTTCTAGCATATTTCCTGCATTCTATCATTTTTGGACCTAAAACATAGAAATAGCATCCACGCCCTGAATCGACATCTACGCTCTGAAAATCTTTTATTGATCATTTTCCTAGCAAATTTTGAGTGGTTTTGTGATAACGCTTGTCAAAGGCTAAAGTTTTGAAACTACTAACCACTTGTCTTGTAGTACCACTGGTCAAAGAAATCAATTCAAAAACTACTCACGTTTGTCTTGTAGGTTGCCTCAAATCAACATTGACCAAACAATCATGTTTGCAATAATCTTTTTTAGGCACCTAGAATAATTAGGAAGATCTTTTTGTCTAATCCAAAGTTAGTGATAGGGGATTATACTCTTTTCCCTTTTGGGAAGATCAAAAACCTAGATGCATTTTCTTTGTGTTAAACAAATAAATCTTTGGGGAATGAACAAACTTGTCTTGCATGTTTGTGGAGAAAATAATGTTGGATAGGAGAGTACGCTCTTTTCCCCTTGTGGGAAAATCAGAAATCTAGACTCCTTTTTTTTGCCAATCCAATTTTCTTTAACAAGTTAATCCTTTAGATGGGCCTACCAGTTGAGGGAAAAAAACTCCCGGGAACAACCCACGTGAGAACGAGGTGTAAGCCTCACCACTCTAACTCACGTTAATCAAATTTACTCCTTGGGGTTAAAGCCTCATGAGTCAATTGGCATTTGAGCTTATACTCGACTCTCTTCTAACTTAAGTGTGGCCTCAGGGTCTCAATCTTATTTACCTGACCACTTTTTTCAAGACGCTCTATGGGGCTATACGCCTGAATTGTGCTTGTGCAGACATAGAAGATACAATCGAACAGAGACCCTTACTAGACACTCGAAGCATAGAAGCTACCTGATTCAACTCCAAATGGTAATTTATTATAGTGCAAGGGGAGGGAAGAATCTCCCCCAAGATTCCCATCATATGTGTCCCAAGGTATTGTGTTGCAAAAGAGATCTTCATACATGGAAACAGTACCTAGAAAAAGGCAAAAAAATGGGTGCCCTTCCGGGGGTGACACTGTTGTGTGAGCTGAAGGACTACCAAGAAATGGGCCTATAATATTTCATGCGAAGACAACTCCTTAGGTAGACTTATGATTGAAGTTTGAAGAACATTGATGAATCCAAAACATGAACGAAATACCCAATAAATGAAATTTATCACTTGTCTGTATCTTTCAAGGTTGCTTTGTCCCTTGTCAGATTTTTTTCAGACTCATGCTTGTTATTTTCTGACTTGACTATGTTGAAATTGGTTCTTTCCATAGAACAAACCTATTGGAAATCAGAAATAAATCAAGCTTTTGCTAGATCATTAAAACAACGTCCTTTTTCAGACTGTCGTAAGCTTCAAAATTTGCCAACCTATTCAAACTTTGACCTTTTATGAGATATTTCATAAGAACTCCAATTGCTCATCTGAAATCAAAAAATTTTGCTATAGGACATGACCAATTCTAAGAAGCACAAGAAGGTGAAAACTCCATTGCCTCCCATATATAGAGAACAAAAGAATACAACTAGAGAGGCTACCAAGTACCAACACATAGTTGATTCCATCAAGAAAGAAACTCATAAACTAGAACAATTTGACAAAGTGATATACAACAACAAGGTTTCTCACTTCATGGGAAAATATCATCTAAACACTGCTTTCGTTAGATTTGAACAATATGACTAGCTGGTCTCCCACAACAAAAACACATTTTTCCTCTTCTTAAGCTCACTTAGCTTGCATTTCTAGGACCTCCCTTAGGTTTTCATCTTTAGAAGCACATCACACACTCATCCTAGCATAATCTGGCATAATCCAATCAAATCCTAGTCAACCTAGCATCATCCTAATCATCATCCACAACAACCTTAATCACATCCTTCACTTGGTATTGCATCCCCTTTTGAGTTTCTTAGAACCTACATCTTAATCAAAACCCCATCCTTGATTTTCCTTAAACTAAGCATTGTTTAGGATAATCCCCTTTGCAACCTCATCACCTTGATCAAAAGGTTGGTTTGCATTGACAGAGAATCCTATTCGCCAAAGACAACAAGTTTGTCTTAGGTAGACAATAACATTCACTTGATCTTACACTAGGGAAAGCAACCCTTAATCCTTGCATACATCAAGTCATCCTTAGTCCATAAGAGCATATTCATCATCCTAGATGCATCCTAGTCCTAGCAGCATCATCCTTAGCTTCCTAGGCACGTCCTTGAATTACATCTTGCATCTCATATCTCCTTAAGGTAGTCATTTCATGCTACCTATTACATGAGCCACTAAGAAGAGGAAGAACATGGACCCTAATCTTTCCACTAGTTCATCTAATCCTGCGATTGACGACACTAACACCATGGTTACCTATGCGCCTCAGCCCAATAAACAAATTGAACATATCGGGGTAGATACTAATGAGACTCCCACCATGAGTAGCATAGAGACATTTATCAATCATCCAAGGCATGTACACATGGTGAACACCATGAGTGGACGTAATAGTAGTTAGGTACTCTTAGACATTCAAAAAAAAGGACTTCAACTCCCGCCTTAGATTATACCCACACTAGTCACACGACCTATGGAACTTCCAGGGGAACATCATCATCCCACTAGAAACAAATTTTTTGATCCACTTCAGTGAGACCTACAGGTGGGAACTCTTATCACACAAGTGGTCCAACCTTCCATCCCACCATCCATCATTCACATGACACCTTCATCTACCTCAGGAGCCCCACCTCCTAATCCAACATCAAAAACACAAACAATACCCCCTATTTCTACGTGATGTAGGAGCACACCTAGCTAAAACCCTTAGCTATTTATTTTTGGCATGTACTGACTCTATCCAAGTCAAGAGAGTTTTTGTGGACCTTAGAAGGTCATTTTTTTCTCCCTAAGATTGATTTGACTAGGTCAATCCATGTCTAGATATGTTTCTTAGTTGGTTTCCTTTAGTTGTGTGTGTGTGTGAGGTAGTTTGGAAGCCTCTGGAAATCCAACCAAGGCATCAAGAACCCTTGATAAGTTGCTCGGCAAACACTATGGCTCGGATAACACTACTACTCAACTAACACTAGAGCTTGGCTAACACTGAGCTTGGCTAACACTGGAGCTCAAAAAACACTGATTGCAACTAGCACTTGGCTTGCATTACTATTGCTCAGCAATATTCCATCGTAACGGCCTGTGAAAATTGGATCTTGTCTTTTATGGATAGTATGGGAAGTTGTAATGGTTCCTAAAGAGATGCTTGAAAATATGTGGGTAGTTAGGGTTTTTTCCAATAACAGGATGGTTATTAATAACATCCCAAGCCTTCATTTTATACATAGAGAGAGTAGAGATTGAAGAAGAGGGAAAGCTATAGGAAAGTTAGAGATTTGCAGATTATTGTACTATTTTGTTTTGTTTCTAGTAATGAGAAATTGTAGACTGTGTGTTTAGTGGATATCAAGTTTCTTTGTGGTTCCTTTTTGCATGCAAGTAGATTAGTTCACTTTCTTTCTATTTTGCAAGTTATTATTTCTTCACCCTTTCTGGGTTATAAACAGTAATGGCCACTCGAGATTCCTGAATCCATGGTGAGAATTATGTGTTGGAATGGAACTCAAGAGGAGCCCTTGTACATAGTTTCCTTTTTGTTTTCTGTAGGAGAAGCAACAACAAAGAGTCTGAAGATCTTACCCTAGGTGAGCATGGTAATAGTCTAGCTAGGGAAGAGAATGAAATCAATGTTCAAAAAACATTGAATAGGTGAGTAGAATGAATCTATTCGTGTAGGTTCAACAAGAAGAAGATTAAAATAATTTCGATGGGGGACTGATTCTTGAAGAGGGGGTAAAGTTGAGAGTGACTTACCTTAGTTTAGGGCTGTGAACACCCTAAGATATCTAGGAGAAAGATCTTAGAGAAGAGCCAAGCTAGTTCTATAGTAGCAACAAGATTCCAACACCCTCATCAGATTGGTATCAGAGCCCTAAAATATTTGGGTGTGTGTTGTTTGGATGTTATCTGCAGGAGAGTCTATCGACTCATCCAAGATGGTGACCAACGAAAAACTTGCAAAATATGTGGAAGAGAAAAGCGAGGAGAATAGACTCCTGAAGGAACAGTTAGCCAAAATGGAGACTAAGTTGGAAGAAGTGCAGCTTAGGACTCCAGTAGTCAGCGAACAGATGAGAGAAGTTGATGGAAAGGGTAAAGTAGTGGCAGAGGAAGACATTATACCAGAGCCAGACCTTGTGCTTCAAGAAGAGCCATTCTTAATTGAAGGAAATGAGTGGTAAGTCCTTAGAAGGTGTGTGTCTATTTAGTGGCAAGATGGAACCAGAGTTAATCATAGAATGGATAGAAGTTCTTTAAAATCTATTTGACTGTGATAATGTGACCGAAGCTCAAAAAGTAAGAATATCCAAAACAAGGTTGAGAGGAACTACTCTCACTTGGTGGAAGCTTGTCCAAGATGAGAGGATGAAAGAAGGAAAGAACCCCATAACCAGTTGGAAAGGTATGGTGGCCAAGATGAAGGAAACTTACCTTCTTGATGATTATGAAGTGTAGTTGCACAAAATGAGGCAAAATTTGAGACAAAAATATTTAGAAGTCAGTTCCTACACAGAAGAGTTTCACAAGCTATGCTTAAGGTCACATGTTATGGAAGAAGAAAGCCTAAAAGTGGCTAGGTACCTGAATGGTTTCAAGTAGAGTATCCAAGAGGAAATCAGTCTCTTAAACTCCAAGACTGTACACCAATTTTACCAACTAGCTCTCAAGGTGGAGGAAAAATTCAAGAAGAAGAAAGATTCAAATAGTAGAGGAAGAGGAAGAGACAACAGAAGTCATAGAGGAGGATATGGAGGAAGAAATCAGAGTGAGTCCAAAATCACTGAGATTCAAGGAGAATCTAGTAACACAAGAGGTGGTTATAATCGTGGAAGAGGCTCAAATAGTAATTCAAGAGGAAGAACTAATAACCAAGGAAGAGGATCTTACTTCTCTTCAATGAAGTGTTACAACTGTCAACAATTTGGACATCCTACATATCAGTGTCCTCAGAAGAGTTCTACATCAAAAGGAGGAGAAAGGAGAGTCCACTGTGTGAAAGAAGAGTCTTCTAGCAACAAGACAACAAAAGTTGCACTAGATTCTGAGAATGAAGAGAATCTAATGATTCAAAGAGCACTCCTCAAAGAACCCAGCAAAGAAGAGACAAGCCAAAGGAGATCTTTATTTCAAATCAAATGCAAGGTACTCGGTAAGGTCTAAAAAGTTATCATAGATTCAGGTTCTACTGATAACATTGTTTCTTTAGAAGCTATTGAAAAGTTAAAGTTGAAGAGAATTCCTCATACTAATCCTTATAGGGTTACTTGGCTGAATAAAGATCAGCATGTATTAGTTAATGAACAATCTTGGGTAGAATTTTACATAGGGAGATATAAGGACCAAGTGTTGTGTGATATACTGCCCATGTATGCTTGTCATCTATTATTGGGTAGACCTTGGCAGTTTGATAGAGCTGCAGTACATGATGGAGCTAAGAACTCCTATTCATTTAAGAAAGATGGAGTAATTTTCAAGATTCAGTCAGTCTTGGAAGAAGGCAAAGTAAAGAAAGAGGGTCCTAACATATTGTTAGTAGGTGAGAAATAGTTCTTACAAACATTGGAGGAAGAAGATGGATTAGGATTTGCTTTGGTTCTAAAGCCAAAGAATGATAAAGGGGATAAGAAGTTAGAGTTTTTTATTATGGTAAAAATAGGTTTTGAAGGGAACCCCGAAACCCTTTAACAAAGCATAGAAAGGAAGGACATTGAAGCCCAGAGCACAACAGGCTGCCCCAAGGGAGGGAGCAGGCTACAAAGGGTCAGAACCCAGATTTAGCAGTAAAACAAGAGCAAGACAAAAAAGACAACAGAAACACTGGAAGGAAAACAGAGAGAAAGACCGCCAGCAACAAAATCAGAACAGAGACTTAAGAAAGCTTTCAGAATCCACCAGCTAAGTCTTCATAGTAATCACATTCTCTCTCAGCTTTTGGAGGTCCGGATCCTCCACCTTCTACATCTTAGATCTCGTACGGGTACCTGGTCCCATTTGCTGGGATTAACAGAGTGTTCAGCAGTGTCTTTATTACCTTCCAGCCAATTGCTAAGAGACATCAGATTCTCAAGAGTAGCCCTCATACCAGTATTCACCAGCGTTAACAAATGTTTCAACATTTCTTCAT
>MU228477.1:21743-84686 GCA_018584345.1 Thuja plicata | reverse complement strand
CTCTTTAGTGCTTAAGCTTTCTCTTAGGTGCATTAATAATTAATTCTTTTATTAATTATTAATGTGCAACCTATCTTTTTTAGGCTTTAGGGTTTTGTTCACCTTTATAGGTTGAACCTTGTAATTCCTTTTTATTAACTCAGATTATAATTTAGCTCTCACATTTTGAGTAAATTTTGAGTTTTTCTTTTTCCCTCTTTTTGCTTCTCTCCTAGAACAGGTTATTTGCATGTAGGTATTCTTGGCATTCTATGCATTTGTCTCTCAAATCCTCCAGGACTTCCTAAGACCAAGCTAGGAATGGACAGTATTTTTGTGATTGTGGATAGATTTAGCAAGATGGCTCACTTTGTGCCATGTAAGACCACACATGATGCATGCTATATAGTGTTAGTAATAACTGAGAGGGGGGGGTGTGAATCAATGGCCTCAAATTTTATCCTTCAAACATTAACCACTAATCAAATAAACCTCTGATTATTAAGTCCCTACAAGATCCATGCCATGAAATACTTATAATGATTAACTATCTGTCATTTTTCCTTATCTGTCCTTATTCTCCTTGATTACCGATAAGCAGTATAACTATTTACCAAAACTCGGTAAATAAGCAAAGTATACCGATCAACCTAGTGTTAACTATGTTAGATACAAAACAATAAAGAAATGAATCATACACACATAACACATGAATTTTTAATGTGGAAACCCTGTTAAGGGAAAAACCGTTGGGACCGATACCCAAAATTTTCACTCTTCTGAAGTGGGCCCTGTTAAGAGCCAACCTTGTTAAAGGTTACAAACACACTGTTAAGTGCAACCTTGTTAGAGGATTTTATGCATAGAGTTTGTCACTTAGTATCGGGCATCTATTGCTACCATCCTTGAATCAGCCTCCTTCTTAGACTGTCAATAGGTATCAGGCAAATCCAATGCTACTTTCATGAATCAACCTTTTTGGCACTCCTTGGGATGTACCTCAATATATAGAAGATTGTTAAGCCCTCTATTAAGACACTTGATGCTTCAATGGTTAAACTAAAATACTATGACTTGTTTCTAATGCAACTTTGAATTGCAAATTTTTAGATCTATTTAAGTACATTACCTCTCTGATCAATATATCAATTCAATTCTTTGTGGTCCACACTTTCTTCTCTGTGATGTTGTGCTTCACTATTCATCGGTGTCTATAGAATTCTTTAGCTCTCCTTCAGCTTGATTGATCAGGACTATATGAAGTAATTCTTCATCAGTTTCTCTTCAACATCCTCTTTTTATTCGCTCCCCTTAATCCCTTTTCATGTGATACAAAAATGAATTAAGCTTGTCTCTTATATAGACATGACATTCACTATTTTTTTATTCTTGATTCTTGGTGTGAAAAACAATCCAACCAATTTGATTTAAAGTATAACTCCTGATTTATCTCGTAGTTATCTTCTTTCCAACTGTACAAATATTCTTTAAATCAATTACTTAACTCTGATCGAATAAAACAAAGAAAACAACCAGTTAATTTTATCTTTAGCTCTTGCCAGCTAGAGATTTTGTCATTTTCTAAACTCTCTATTTCGTCAATCAACTCTTCAGTTAGTTTTCAGTGACAACTGACAGTTCCGTTGGCGTGACTCTAGTTATCTTTGGGATCTCCATCCATCGGGCATCATTAGATTTTTAATCATCAGGAAAATCTATTTTCAGCTCGTCGGGCATCCTGTGGTTTTTCTCTGTCAAAAAACATTGTCTTCTTCTCGTCAGGTATCACTGTGACTTTTCTTCTTTGCATTTACCGATGGTGTGCACTCCGTCGGTGTTATTTTTCACTTAGTGAATACTTGACATTTATGCATTAGTGAAAGCATAACCTTTGTTCCATTGATTCTCTGAATTCTTTGGCATTATGTACATGACCGTACAGATGATATCAAGTTGACATCAATGAAAATACAAACCATTAACTGATTTAATGCCTTGCATTATCTTCAACTTAACATTATCAAAACATTCAATCAGTTACATGTCATCAATCTCTCCCTTTGGCATTGATGGAAACATACTATATTATCACACTATACTATTTCTAATACAATATGAAATACAACAGTTGAGATTCATCAAACTACCAATCTTTTGTTTGATAACTAATAAATGTCTGACCTCCAGTAAGCTTTGTTTTAGCTTAGATCTGATTCTTGCAGCTCTTTGTTTTCTGCTATGTTGAGTTTTCTTCTTGTGTCAATTTCTCTCCTATGACTGTTCTCTCTTTTGTGATGTCTTTTTCTCTTTTCAGCAACTCTGCCTTTGTATAACCTTTCATACAATTTTATCTCCCTTTGGATATAATCTCTCCCTGTTGGAGTAATCTGATAATGAATAACTTTTCTCTCTTTTCTCAAAGAATGTGATAATATGGATAATCTCTCTCCCTTTGATAGCAATGCCAAACAAATATCTCACAAATATCTGACATTCATGTCAAACAATCTTTTCTCTCCATCCATAATATATTCCTTGAATTTCCCTTATCCATCAGCAATACAACAATATGCGCTGGTGCTCAGTTCTGATATATACTTGTCTGTATATAGATGTATCTTTTGAAATTCATCTTTTTTCTTGCATCAACATGAATGATATTTTGATAATATGTAGGCTGATGCAGCCTTCAGTCATATTACTGACTGGCAGAAAAGGGTTTTACCCCTAGTCTCTTTCTCAAGTACTCAAATGTATCCTTGGGCAGTGTCTTGGTGAAGATATCAGCTAGTTGTTCTTTTGATTGTACATACTCAAGTATCACCTCTTTTTCTTGAACTTGTTCTCTCAAATAATGATACTTAATGGCAATGTGTTTAGTCTTGGCATGCATGACTGGATTCTTGGAAATGTTTATTGCACTGGTGTTATCACAATAGATAATCACTAGTTCTGAGATCTTCATATGCATACCTTCCAGCAATTGTTTGATCCATGCAATATTTAATCAGTTTACAGCAGCAGCAACATACTCTTCTTTTACAGTAGACTGAGAGATGCATCCTTGCTTCTTGCTAATCCATGTGACAAGTCTGTCACCCATAAAGAATGTTCCTCCAGTTGTGCTTTTTCGGTCATCAAGATTTCCATCCCAATCAACATCGGTAAACACCTTAAGTTCAAATTTGCCTTTTATTCTATACCATAAGCCAAATTCCTCAGTGTTCTTCAGCTATCTTAGAATTATTTTCTCAGTAGTCATATATAATTCCCTGGGGTTAGCATAAAATCTAGCAACAATTCCTACTGCATGTGCAATATTTGGTCTAGTGTGTACAACATACATGAGTTTTCCAATCATTGATCTATACAAAGTCCGATTTACCTCTGTTGTCTTGTCCTCCTTTGTTAACTTACATCTAGTAGCCATCGGTGTTCCAACTAGTTTGGAATCTTCCATCTTGAATATTTTCAGGACCTCTTTGATGTATTTTAACTGTGTAATGAAAATACCTTCACTTTGTTGAATGATTTGTAGACCAAGAAAGAGCATGATCTCTCCAAATATAGACATCTCAAACTCTTTTCTCATCTCATTAGAAAATGATTTTCATACCATATCATTGCCTCCAAATATGATGTCATCAACAAATACTTCAGCAATCAAAGTGTTAGCATCAGTATCTTCCTTCAAATAAAGATTATTTTTTTCACTAGTCCTTACAAATCCAATACTTATAAGATAGGAATGAAATCATTCATACTAGGCTCTAGGAGCTTGTTTTAATCCATACAAGGCTTTGTGAATTCTACATACCATGTTTCTCTTGTCTAGATGGACAAACCCTTCTGGTTTCTCAATGTATACCTCTTCTTCAAGTATTCCATTTAGGAATGTTGACTTGACATCCATTTGATATACTCTGAATTCTTTGAATGTAGCATAAGAAAGTAGCATTCTTACTCCTTCTAGCCTAGAAACATGTGCAAAGGTCTCTCCATAGTCTATACCTTCTTCTTATGCATACCCCTTGCATACTAGTCTTGCTTTGTTCCTTGTGACTTCTCCATTCTCGTTCAGCTTATTCTTGAATATCCATTTTGTACCAATGACATTCTTGTCATCTCGTCTTGGAAAAAGTGACCATGTCTTGTTCTTCTCAATCTGTTCAATATCATCATTCATAGCACTTATCCATTCCTCATTATCTAGTGCAGTACAGATTTTGGCTCAAACTCACAAATTAAACAATTTGAGGTTAAAGACTTACTTCTTGTTCTTGTACCATCTTTCTTATCTCCTATGATCTGGATCTCTGGATGGTTCCTTCTTACATATCTTTCAAGTACAAGTACAAATCTTTGTGTATCAACTTGATCATTATTTTGATCTTCATTTTGTTCTTCATCACCTTGCACATTATTCTGATTATTATCCTGACCATCGGTAATAGCAGTCTGACCGGTGGTTGCAACATTTTTTTGTTCTGGAGTTAAGAATTGTTTCTCGGGTAGAGTGTCGAGTTATTCATAGTATACAAACTTGTTGTATTCCTCTGGCTCTTTTGTTCTTTCCAGCTCAATCTTTTTAGCAAATTCATCTATCTTTACATTTGCACTTTCAACAATTTTGTTAGAAGCCTTGATGAGACATTTATAAGCTTTTCTCTTGGTAGAATACCCTAGAAAAATACCTTCATCACTCTTGGCATCAAGCTTTCCATTTCTATCATCCTTTAAGACATAACATTGACTACCAAAGATTTTGAAGTAACTTACATTGGGTGTTTTATCATACCACAGCTCATAAGGTGTCTTCTTTGTGTCCTTCTTCAATTGTACTCTATTAAGTGTGTAGACAAAAGTACTGACAGCTTCCCTCCAGAAGATTTGGGTGATGTCTTTCTCTATCATCAGTGTTCTAGCACAATCAATTATTGATTTGTTCCTTCTCTCAGCAATCCCATTTTGTTGTGGTGTTCTCGGTGCAGAAACCTATCTTTTTATACCATGCTCATTACAGAAATTATTGAATTCATCTGATATAAATTCTCCTCCTCTATCTTATCTCAAACATTTCATATCCTTACCACTTTATTTCTCTACCATAGCCTTATACCATTTAAACATCTTGAATGCTTTAGATTTATATCTAAGAAACATGATTGTCATCATTCTAGAGTAATCATCAACAAAGAAAATAAAATATCTATCTCCATAATAAATATTTTTCCTCATTGGTCCACATAAATCAGTATGGAATAATTATAGAATGTCATCAGATGTATGGGTTTTACTTTTGTAACTAGACTTAGTCATTTTACCTTTTTGACAATTCTTGCACATGATGTTGTCTAGCTTTGTCATCATCAGTAAGCCTCTTACATTTCTCCTTCTACTTATTTTCATCATGTTGTCAAAATTCACATGACACAATCTTTTGTGCCACAACCATATGTCTTTGTTTCTAGTCATTAAGAAAGTGGTGTTAGTATCATTTAGATAGAATAAGTTACCTTTAGTCTGTTCACCGGTACCAATCAGTTTTCCTAATTCATTGAAGATCTTTGCCTTCTTATTCTCAAATGCTACTCTGTGACCTGAATTATTCAGCTGAGAAACACTCAACAAATTATAATTCAATCCTTTTACCCAATAAGAATTTTCACATTTAATTAGGTTATTCAGCATTATAGTTCCTTTACCTTCAACTGGACAAGGTGTATCATTACCCATTCTTACTGTTCTACCATTATAATACTTAAAAGTGTTAAAATTTTCTTTATCACCGGTCATGTGGTGAGTGCAGCCATTATCTATAATCCGTATGTCATTCTTTCTAACCTTAGATATGAGTGTATTTTCTACATACCTTTCATCTTCATTTGAATCATCCTTCACAGCTAAAAATGCCATCTCAATGTCTTCATCAGGTTCGGTGTCAGTATATTCATCTTTGCAAGTAGATAGGTAGCTATCCTTCTTGCCTTTGTCCTTGTAGTTTTGGGTATCTCTTTTTTTTTTATTGTCGGTGACCTCTGTAATCTTTGTTATCACCTCTGTCAGATTTCTTCTGAAAATATCTGTCATTACTTCTGTCATCTATTCTTTTGTTAGGAAATCTTGTAGCAAAGTGTCCAATCTCTTTATAGTTAAAACATACAAGTGGTAATTTGCCTTTGTATTTACCTTTTCCTCTCTACATTCTTCTTTTCATAAGTGCTTCTATATCATCTAGATCTTCTTATTCACTTTCACTTTCACTATCTCTTCTAGATGTGTGTCTATGACTTGATTTGCTTATTCTCATAGAAGACTTAAATGCAGACTCTAAGTTTGGTAAGACACCATTATCAAAGTTATTCATCTCAAATGAAATCAATCTACCAATTAAACTATCAAGAGTAATTGTATTTTTTTCTACTACTCTCATTTCTTGAATGGCAAAAAATCTAATAGCATATACAGGCAGTAAGGTTCTTAAGATTTTACTTACCTCTATCTCCTCTTCAAGTGTACCTCCAACTCCTTGTATAGCATTGACTACTTATTTTATTCTTGTGTTGTACTATGTGTTGTTTTCTCCTTATTTTATTTTGAGATCATCAAATTTTCCTCTAAGGCTTTCTTCCTTGGCTCTTAGAACATTTGTATCACCTCCATGTACAAGCTTCAGTTTGTCCCACATCTTCTTTGCAGTTTTGCAATCCTTGACATCTTCAAATTCAGCATCAGAGAGTGAGGAAGAAAGCTCTATAACCATGTAGTTGTGTTCATTCTTCTCTCTCAATTGATCTATTGTCAATACTCCTATAGGAAACACATATTCAGTATCTAGGAATTGAGTAACATCATTACCAATACCTGATAAGTGGAGTCTTATCCTGCTTTGCCATGAAGCAAAGTTGTCTTTGTTCAACTTGGGTACATCTCTTTTGTTCATCTTGTGATCTTGACTTAGGTCTTGAAACCTTCCTTTCTAAGCACACAAGCTCTGATACCAATTGTTAGTAATAACTGAGAGGGGGGGTGAATCAGTGGCCTCAAATTTTATCCTTCAAACATTAACCACTAATCAAATAAACCTTAGATTATTAAGTCCCTACAAGATCCATGCCATGAGATACTTATAATGATTAACTGTCTATCGATTTTCCTTGTCTGTCCTTATTCTCCTTGATTACCGATAAGTAGTATAACTATTTACCAAAACTCAGTAAATAAGCATAGTATACCGATCAACCCAGTGTTAACTATGTCAAATACAAAACAATAAAGAAATGAATCATACACACATAACACATGAATTTTTAACATGGAAACCCTGTTAAGCGAAAAACCACTGGGACCGGTACCCCAAATTTCCACTCTTCTAAAGTGAGCCCTATTAGGAGCCAACTTTGTTAAAGGTTACAAACAGACTGTTAAGTGCAGCCTTGTTAGAGGATTTTATACATAGAGGTTGTCACTTAGTATCGGGCATCTATTGCTACCATCCTTGAATCAGCCTCCTTCTTAGACTTTCAATAGGTATCGGGAAAATCCAATGCTACTTTTATGAATCAACCTTTTTGGCACTCCTTGGGATGTACCTCAATATATAGAAGACTGTTAAGTCCTGCTCTGTTAAGAGACTTAATGCTTCAATGGTTAAACTGAAACACTATGACCTATTTCTAACACAACTTTGAATTGCATACTTTCAGATCTATTTAAGTACATTACCTCTCTGATCAATGTATCAATTCAATTCTTTGTGCTCCACACTTTCCGCTCTGTAATGTTGTGCTTCACTATTCATCGGTGTCTGCAAAATTATTTATCTCTCCTTCAGCTTGATTGATCAGGACTGTATGAACTAATTCTTCATCATCTTCTCTTCAGCATCCTCTTTTTATTCACTCCCCTTAATCCCTTTTCATGTGATACAAAAATTAATTAAGCTTGTCTCTTATATAGACATGATATTCATTGTTTCTTGATTCTTGATTCTTGGCATGAAAAACAATCCAACCAATTTGATTTAAAGCATAACTCCTGATTTATCATGTAGTTATCTTCTTGTGAACTATACAAATCTTCTTTAAATCAATTACTTAACTCTGATTGAATAAAACAAAGAAAATAACTAGTTAAGTCTATCTTTAGCTCTTGCCAGCTAGATATTTTGTCATTTTTTGAACTCTCTATTCTGTCGGTCAATTCTTCAGTTAGTTTTCGGTGACAACTGACAGTTTTGTCGGCATGACTCCAGTTAGCTTTAGGATCTCCATCCGTCTGGCATAATTAGATATTTACTCATCGAGCAACTCTCTTTTCAGCTCATCGGGAATCCTATGGTTTTGCTCTATCAAGCAACACTATCTTCTGCTCGTCGGGTATCACTGTGACTTTTCTTCTTTGCCTTTACCGATGGTGTGCACTCCATCGGTGTTATCTGTCACTTAGTGAATACTTGACATTTATACATTGTTGAAAGCATAACCTTTGTTCCATTGATTCTCTGAAGTCTTTGGCATTATGTACATGACTGTATAGATGATATCAAATTGACATCAATGACAATACAAAGCATTAACTAATTTAATTCCTTACATTATATTCAACTTAAAATTATCAAAAAATTCAATCAGTTACATGTCATCATATAGCACATCTTTTCTTCAGATAAGCAGTGAGGATACATGGATTACCTTTGAGTATTGTATCAGACCGAGACTCTATGTTTATGAGTCATTTTTGGGAAACCTTATGGCGGAAGCTTGGTACAAATCTTTCCTTTAGCTCAGCATATCACCCACAAACCAACGGTCAGACTGAAGTGGTGAACCAAAGTTTAGGAAATATTTTGAGATGTCTCACAAAAGAATACAGACAGTCATGGGATCAGTTACTTGCACAAGCATATTTTGCCTCTAATGACATAGTCAATAGATCCACTAGAAAAATCCCTTTTGCAATAGTATATGGGATTCATCCTAGGGGTATATGTGAACTCAAGGATCTTGGAAACAATGTAAAGAAGAGTGGTTATGCTAAAGATTTTTCTCATTCCATGAAAGAAGTCCATGATACTGTGAAGAAGACCTTAGTGGAGAGTATAACTCACACCAAGCAAAAGGTGGATGAAAGGAAAAGGGATGTTTAGTTTCATATTGGAGATGTTGTGATGATACACTTGAATAGACATAGGCTACAAAAAGGTGTTCCTCACAAGCTAAAGATGAAGAGGCTAGGTCCCTGTAAGATACTTGCAAAGTATGGAAACAATTCATACAAGGTGGAGCTTCCTGAAGATATTGGGTTGTCACTAGTTTTCAACATTGCAGATTTGGTAGAATACAAAGGACCAATTCAAGATGTTGATCAGAACCTTCAAGAGGTAATACAAGATGTAAAAGATCTGAAATTAACCCCCCCATCTATGACAGCTGAATAGATACTAGACTCAAGGGTCTACAAGAAGACTAGGAATAAAGACTATATGGAGCACCTTGTCAAATGGCATGGCAAAGAAGATTTTTTTGCTACTTGGATCAGAGAAACAAACTTCAAGAGGTTGGGCATTGATCCAAACATGCTAAATCCAAGGATGGATTAACCTTTCTTTTGTCTGCGGGAGTATGGTGCAGGAGCACACCTAGCTCAAACTATTAGCTCTTTATTTTTGGCATGTACTGACTCTAGCCAAGTCAGGAGAGTTTTTGTGGACCTTATAAGGTCATTTGTTTCTCCCTAAGATGGATGTGACTAGGTAAATATATGTATAAATAGGTTTCTTTGTTGGTTTCCTTTAGTTGTGTGTGTGTGAGGTAGTTTGGAAGCCTCTAGAAATCCAACCAAGGCATTAGGAACCCTTGATAAGCTGCTTGGCTAACACTGCTACTCGGCTAACACTGTTTCTTAGCTAACATTGCTGCTCGGCTAACACTGTTGCTCGGCTAACACTGCTACTGGGCTAACACTGTTGCTTGGCTAACAATGTGGCTTGGCTAACACTGCTACTCAACTAACACTAGAGCTCAGCTAACACTGAGATTGGCTAACAGTGGAGCTTAGAAAACACTAAGCTCGGCTAACACTGGAGCTTGGAAAACACTAATTACAACTAGCGCTCGGCTTGCATTACCATTTCTCAGCAATATTCCATCGTAACAGCCTATGAAAAGTGGATCTTGTCTTTTATGGATAGTATGGGTAGTTTTAACGAATCCTAAAGAGATGCTTGCAAATATGTGGGTAGTTACAATTGTTTCCAATAAGAGGATGGTTATTAATAACATCCAAAGCCTTCATTTTAGACATAGAGGGAGTAGAGATTGAAGAAGAGGGAAAGCTATAGGAAAGTTAGAGATTTGCAGATTATTGTACTGTGTTGTTTTGTTTCCATTAATGAGAAGTTGCAAACTGTGTGTTTAGTGGATATCAAGTTTCTTTTTGGTTCCTTTTGCATGCAAGTAGATTAGTTTACTTTATTTCTATTTTTCAAGTTGTTAGTTCTTCACCCATTATGGGTTGTAAATAGTAATGGCCCCTCGAGATTCCTGAATCCATGGTGAGAATCATGTGTTGGAATGGAAATTAAGAGGAGCCCTTGTACATAGTGTCCTTTTTGTTTTCTGTAGGAGAAGAAAGATCAAAGAGTCTGAAGATCTTGCCCTAGGCGATCTTGGTAATAGTCTGGCTAGGGAAGAGAATGAAAGCAATGTTCTAAAAACATTGAATAAGTGAGTAGAATGAATCTATTTGTGTAGGTTCAGAAAGAAGAAGATGAAAATAATTTTGATGGGGGACTGAGTCTTGAAGAGGGGGTAAAGTTGAGAGTGACTTACCTTAGTTTAGGGCTGTGAACACCCTAAGAGATCTAGGAGAAAGATCTCAGTACAGAGCCAAGCTGGCTCTGTAGTAGCAACAAGATTCCAGCACCCTCATCACTATGCAAGCACCTACACCACCTCATCTCACAGCCACTCCACTTGCACAAGTGTTCCCAACATTTTTACCACAATTTCCACCACCACCAGTTAGCACCCAAAAAACCACTATTCCACCCATCCCCACTCAGCCCATTCAAAATATTCCACCTAGTTCATAGCATCAAAGCACCCAAATCTCCATGCATGTTCCACCTTTCTCTTCCACTATGTACTCACAACAACAAACACACTTCACCACATGCATGCCACCTACCAACTCTTATAACCAACCCTTATTTCTGCAAGGGTCCACCTTCCCCGCTCCAATAGCAACACAACCACAACGTATGCCAGTAGTTCTACCTCAAATTCACTTCAACCCAAATCCTCCCATGTCACAAACATCTACCAATCCCTTCACCATACCCCAAATTCCCATCCAACCTATCCAACAACAACAACCAATCTAGCAGCAACAACCTATCCAATTGCAACAACCAATCCAACAACAATAACCAATCCAACCGCAACAGCAACCAATCCAACAAAAACAACAACCAATTCAGTAGCAACAACAATTCCAACAGCAACTAATCCAACTACAACAACAATCTATTCATCAACCATCCCAAAAACAACCGCAACAACAAATTACCAACCCATTCACATCCCAAGCACAAATCAACCCCTTTGCAGATGCACAACCCATCATCCAAACTACCCAGCAGCCGCAACCACAAATGTAGGGGGAAAATCCTTTCATGGCACAATCACTGCAATAGTTTTCTAATCCTTTCATCCAACCCATGCAACAACAACAAACTCATTTTGCCAACTACCTAGCCATGCCATCTTCTATTGCATCACAAACCATTCCACCACCACAACAATTCAGTGTTCCCAGTAACACCAGTTACCTCACTATAGCCACTGGGGGAATTCTATCACAAAAAACCTATCCTCCACCCTATGCAGGTGCACAATAGACTTAGTCCACTTATCCAACGCCTCAACAAATACATGTATACTTCCAGCAGTTGCAACAACCCTATCAAGTTCCACCACCTCCTCCACTGCAATATTCCCCTTAGCCACAACTCCCACCACAACAACCCATATACACTGACCAACAACTGTCATATTAAAGACCACAATATCCCACAAAATCCCCCATATTTTCCATTTGATCCATATTAGATTCAGGGAACCAATGCAATATGGGTTAATAACCCTCCCCCACAAATCAATCATGAATGGGAGGAAATGAAGAACGCTCTCAAAGATCTAAAAGTAGGGACCAAGGCTAAAACATTCAAGTTTAAAGGGGTGTGTCCTTACCTGTTTGATCAATCTATCACTGCTATACCCTTCCCAAGCACTTTGAGACACCCAAATTTGATAAATATCAGGGGAAGGGAGATCCTGTGAGCCACATGAAAGAATTCTACATGGCATGTCAAGAATTGGCCTATAGCGATAATTTCCTCATGAGACTATTTCCTAAGAGCTTATGAGGAACCACTCTTGATTGGTTCTATAAAATCCCCTATAGCACAGTCTCTACTTTCACTAAACTATCTAAAAATTTTATGGCCCAATACGCACATAACATCGAAAATGAACTCTCACTCATTGATCTATGCAATTCCAAATAGAAGCGAGGAGAGATCCTAGCTGATTACCTTTAGCGCTAGCAAGGGCTTACTACAAGGTTGTCCTATCAACCCCCTAAGAAACATCTTATCAAAATATTCATCAACAACCTCCATCATAAGCTTGCCTATCATATGCGCATGAACTGTATACAAACTTATCAAGATATTAGAATCAAAGGCATGGATCTTGAGCGAGGTCTCATAGAAAATGGTGTCATCAAGCACTACAAAGAATCTCAGCCTGACAAACATAATAATGATCAATCACGATAATAGAACAAGAACAAGAATGTAGTAACTGACATAGCCATTGACACCAAACATGTTCAGGTTGTGGTGGCCGGTCCTAATGCACCCACCCAAACTTATCAGCAAGCACCGCTAGTATATCCACAACCTCCTCCCATGTATCAACAACCCACTCCCGTATATCCCCAACCAACATACCATAAAAACATATGCCCTCAAGGCACGACTATCTATCCCCCTCTAGGGATATCATATCAACCCAACTACCAAGGTCCTGTGAACCAAACAAATGCTATATCAGTCCCACATGGATAACAAAGGTCTTGCACTCAGAATGTGCCACAACGCACATTTACCCCCTTGGGTGAACCCATATATGTCATCTTCCACAAAAATTTCCAAGCCAATTAAGTTGTGTACCCAAAAATGAAGTCATTTGATGACTCAACACCTAAGCCTGCCTGGTATAAAGACAATGAGTAATGTGATTACCATCATGTTATAGGACACACCACCCTCAAATGCATGAAACTAAAATATTACATCCAAGATCTCATTGACCTCAAAGAGATTGAAGTGGACTCTCCTGCCCAACCATCGCCAAACACGGGCCTCAAAATCTATCAAAATGCATTTCCTGAACACACCTCAAGTAAAGGCCTAGGCAATCCCACTCAATCCTCTGACTAGTGGAAGGGTAAGAAAGTAGAAAATTTAGACAGAAAATATTATACAAATGCATATATCAAATACGATAATCTCATCGGCTGCATATCCCAAGTCCAGTCCTCCATCAATGTCATCTATGTCAAGGGTGTCGATAACCAATGTGCAGTTAGCACTCATTGAGGCAAAGTAACAGTTGTAGGTGCAATTACTATTTCATCTACTGGTACCCAATACAACCTTTTGGAACACCTAGGGAATACTCCTACCCAAATTTCCATCCTAGATCTCCTCCGCACCTCACCTACCTATCAAGAGATCCTTAATGAAGCCCTACAAGAATCCCATGTTCCCAGCGATATCAACCTCACTGAATTCTAGAACCTTGTCGGCCACTTGTCTTCATCTTTTGGGGTTTCCTTTAAACCAATAGACTTACCCTCAGAAGAACCCGATCATAATCTTCCACTCCGTATTGCTGTCATGGTTAAATATTTTTCCATCAAATGGGTCATGATAGATAATAGTTTAGCCCTAAATCTGTGTACTCTGAAATTCATAAAACAGTTGGGTTGCACTAAAGCTGATATAAAAAATGATGTCATCACAATCAAAGCATATGAAAATCTAGAACGCACTTCTAAAGGAACTATTTCATTGCCCATCAAAGTGGGCCCTGTTATCTAAGATACAGTATGTCATGTTGTTGATCTTGAACTTCCCTTCAACATCCTCCTTGGATGCCCATGGATTCATTCTATGCAAGTCATCCCCTCTACCTACCATTATCACATCAAATTTCCATATAATGACACTGAGATCACCATCCGCATAGATCCCAAGCCCTTCGCATACTGCAATGTGTTGAAAACCTCCTTCCCACATTCCAATCACTGTCCTAAGATTGACATTGGTACCTCTATCTCCAATTCATTTCGAACCCATTCAGACCCAGAAAAAATCCTCTCTTCCACCCTTTCCACCGTCAAGATCAACAACAAAGTTTGTGATGAGTACATCTTATATAATGCCTTCATAGTTGGAGCACTTCTAGTTGATTCACACACTCAAGGTTGCCAACCTAATTCAAGCAAGATAGAACCGAAAACAACCAAACTGTTACAATTGGTTCCTACCACTTTTATCTCAAATGGTATTTTGAATAGCCAGGAAATGACACCAAACATCAACCAATGGCTCTATAAGGATCCACCACCCAAGGATACAAGTCACCTCAATTAATTCAAAGGTAAGTAACCTTCAACTCACAAGCTGGTGACATAAAAATGGAACTACCAAGGAGGTGGCCTCAGTTATGAAGAGCAAGGAATGAAGGATCCTATTGTACCTACCTGGCGAGAAAGGCACCTAGGCCTTGGCATGGATTCTAACATGAATGGGGGCACCAACAAGAACATATATGCCTCTTATTCTTCCCTAGGAGAAATCGCTGACATCGAAGATGTCCCAGAAGAGAAATTTGTGAGAGCCTATGACGATGTTTTTGACAATGAAACCTTCCTAGGCAATTTTGTCCTACACCAAATTTACATTCTCTTCATTGACCTTCCCCTTCGCCATCCCAAACTCATAGACTAGGACCAACCAAGTGTCATACACGTTGACGAGTTCCAAAGTGAGGACTCACTCCTAAGATTTATGGGAGCAATTAAATAGAGCAATGAATGGGGGAAAAATTCAGCACATGTTTACAAATTGGATCCAAAGGCATACTTTGGGGAAGAGGAGAACTTCAGCCACAAAAATGAAGTAGAAAAAAAAAATAAAAAAGAGAAAAATTGATCCCCTCTGGGGCGCTATCTGATCACAAAATAGTAAAAAAAAAGGGTGCATCCGCTGGTGAAAACCTCTCTGAGGCACCAGAGGATGAAGACTCTCCTCTTCCTTTAATCCATGATTACAGGCCTGAATAGTCATCGATTCTCATCAAATAAACAAAACCTATCGACCTGGGCACCAAAGAGAATCCCGCCATCACGTACATAGCAACATCTCTGACTGAAGTAGAAGAACAAGATCTTGTCACTCTCTTGAAGGAATCCATAAATAAGTTTGCATGGTCTTACTCCCACATGCTGGGATTAGAGCCCAACTTAATAGTTCACCATCTAGCAGTGGAACCAAACATCAAACCTGTCAAACAAAAGCTCAGAAAGATGCACCCTAAAGTGGCACTACTTGTCAAAATAGAGCTAGATAAGTTACTCCAAGACAAAATCATTCGCACCATTGACTAATCTGACTAGATTTCTAACATGGTGCCAGTGTCTAAACCTAACAAATCAATCAGGATATGTACAGACTTCTAAGATCTCAACAAGGAATGTCCCAATGATGATTTCCCACTACCAAACATCGACATGATAGTAGTCTCGTATTAGGACATGAGATGTTGTCACTCATGGATGACTTTTTCAGATATAATCAGATCTATATTGCAGAAGAAGATCAGCACAAGACAACATTCAAAACCCCCTGGGGCACCTTCTACTATAATATGATGCCATTTGGCTTGAAGAATGCTAGGGCAACCTATCAGAGGGCCATGACAGTCATTTTTCATGACATGATTCGCAAGATCCTTGAAGACTATGTAGATGATATCTTGGTAAAATCAGTTAAAAGGGAAGATCACCTAGATGTTTTAGAATGCGTATTTGACAGAATTGGACACTAATGCCTAATGCTCAACCCTAAGAAGTGTGTCTTCGAGGTCATGTCAGTAAAGCTCCTTGGATTCATTGTATCCAAAAGAGGTATTGAAATAGATCCAAAAAAGGTACAAGCTATCATAGAAATGCCTCCACCAAAAACACTCTTACAACTGCACAGCCTCCAATGAAAGTTACAATCTATGCACCGTTTTATCTGTCAGTTAGTAGACAAGTGCCAACCATTCACTCATATCCCGTGAAAAGATAACACTTTCAAATGGGATCCTAAGTGTCAGAAGAGTTTTGACAAGATCAAATAATATTTGGCTAATCCACCCATCTTGGTACCACCTGTACCTGGCCGACCACTCATCCTATGTATTTATACTACTACAACAGCACTGTGGGCACTCCTTTCTCAGTTGGATGATGAAGGCAAAGAAAGAGCCATTTATTACATCAGTCAGACCTTAGGGGGTTATGAGCTCAACTATTCCCCTATGGAAAAAGCATGTCTGGTAGTGGTCTTCACCACTCAAAAACTTTGCCACTATATTCTTAGTCATACAACCAAGCTCATTTCAAAAGTGGACCCTCTCAAGTACCTACTCTCTAAGACTAATCTCATAGGACAAATGGAAAAATGGGTTATGTTGTTAATCGAGTTTGATATTCAATATGTAGACAGAAAAGCCATTAAAGGGAAGGTCATCGTAGATCAGCTAGCAGAGGCGCCATTGATGGATGCATATCCTTTGATCACAAAAGTTCCAGATGAACATTTGTGCATGATAGAAGAGCAACCTACTTGGCAACTCTACTTTGATGGATCCTACATAGCTCATGGCACATTGCAGAATATGAGGCACTAATCGTAGGGCTTCACATGGCTATAGAATGGAACATCACAGATATACATGTCTTTGGTGATTCCCAACTCATCATCAAACAGGTCCTGGATGAGTATCAGACCAAAGATGACAAATTGATGCCATATAAGAAGATGGTTGACAAGATGAACAAGAATTTCCTCCACTTGCAGATAACACAAGTACCACGCTTGCAAAACAAGGCTGTTGATGCAATGGCCACAATTGGCTCCCTCTTAGATATTCCTCATGAGTCTATGCAATATGAATTCTTAGTTGAGAAAATTCATGCTCCCACTTACAAGAACAATGAATCAAATCGCGTATGTGTCATGGTTGGTCCCCAATCCCTGTGGTACCATGATATCCAAGCTTATCTACAAAATGGTATCATATCCCCTCATATAGCCTCAACCCAACACCAAAAATTTATTCGTAGAGCTTCCCACTACACCCTCGTAGCCAACGCCCTTTATTTTCGAGGCTATCATAACATGCTCTCTAAATGTTTAGATGAAAACGATGCCACCCAAGCTCTACAAGAGGTACATGCTAGAATCTATAGTACCCACATGAGTGGCATGGTCCTAGCCAAGAAAATTTTATGAACAGGGTACTATTGGCCTACAATGGAACATGATGCTTGTGAGTTCATCAAAAAGTGCTTACCTTGTCAATAGCATGCCAATTTGATCCATGCTCCTGCACAAGACCTCAGACCTATTGCACCCCCTTGGCCCTTCTCTTGTTGGGGTTTTGACCTCGTTGGTAAGATCACTCCCCTTTCTTATGAAAGCCAAAAATACATAATCACATTAATAGAGTACTTTACAAAGTGGGTTGAAGAAATTCCACTCACCCTCACTACAGGTGTCCAGATATCCAAATTCATCCGCTACCACATTATCTGTCACTTCGACATACCCTCCACTATCTTCATGGATCACAGAATACCATTTGAAAATCAACATGTCAATGACCTATGTGCTTGCCTCCATATCCATCACCATTTCTCTAGTCCATATTTCCCTCAAGGTAATGGCCAAGCTGAGAAAAATAATAAGACCCTCCTCAAAATCCTCAAGAAAGTTGTCAATGTTATTGGTCATCATTGGCATCTCTAGATCAACCCCACTCTCTAGGCATATCACACTTCCTACTATAATCCTATAGGAACTACTCCATATTCCCTAGTCTACGGTGTTGAAATTGTCTTACCAATTGAGGTCGAGCTACCATCCCTATGAGTATCACTGAGAGGCCTGATTGATGATGAAGATTACCGAGTAGCATGACTCACACAACTTGATCTACTAGATTAAAATTGCTAGAAAGCCTATGATCACCTTATTTTCTATCAAAATAGACTCAAGTATAACTACAACAAGAAATTCCACCCATGCTAGTTCTAGGTGGGGGACCTTGCACTAAAAGAAAATCAGAAAGTGGGTATTGATCGAGAAAAGAAAGGTAAATTTGAAGTCACCTCGCAAGGTCCCTATGTTGTCACTGCATGCTTCAGTTCTGGGGCATATCAACTCTCCACTCCTAAAGGAGAACCCTTGAATGATCCTATCAACATCATTCATCTTAGGCACTTCTATGCCTAAAGGTTGGTTATTCATTCCATTTATCAGAAAAAAACCATAAAAAGTATAAAAAGACCTAAAAAAAATCTTTAAAAAAGAAGAAAAATGAAGCTGAAAAAATGGTTGTCCTGGCAAAAACCTAGAAAATAGGCACTTGGACAACATCACAAAAACCAAAAAATAAAAAAAATAAAAAAAAGAAGAGAAAAGAGAAAAATTTCATCCAATGGTTAAAACTTGGCAATCAGGCGCCCTGGACAAGTACGGGTGATGAAAACCTGGCACCAGGCGTCACACGTAATGGACCATCCCATTATCTATCAAAATCTCACTCCCCTCCATCGCCATCATCACATCTCCACAAACCTTAGCATTTCTTGTATTCCCTGGGTGTTCCAATACTATCGCACACATCAAACAACATGATCCAATCAAGTCTCAGCAACAACCTTTTGTACATAATTGCTTGTAATTAATCGCTTAGTTTTTTTCCTTGTATGTTTGTGACGCATCCAGTCCTCTCACCATCATGCTAACACTCTAAGCCACCATCATGCTAACCTTCCTTTCCTGTTCCTTCATAGTCTTCCTGGATGGTTCAGCAGTTGATTGTGACACACACCAAAAACATGAGTCCCATTGCATCTGTTGCATCAGCTCCATACCTACATTTTCATATCATCCCTACATTTTCATTAGGATCATTTCATTTACATACACTGCATCATAAAAATATTAAGTACATCCATTGCATTACATCACAAATACTACAAATCAAATGCATACACATACATCTAAGTACATACATCTAAACATCTCATCCTATCTATACATGATCATAAAACATCACATCCTGCAAGAATGAATGTTAGTACTCATATAAGCATATGCATCATAGTATCATATAAATCAAAGCATTAGAATCATACATCATAGAGTCATAAGAGTCATTAATCGATCATCATATATATATATATATATATATATAATCATGAGTACAGTGTTTATCATCAATAAATGTATCGTCGTGCACCTAGGTGATGATATACATGTACATCTCATAATACAAAACTGTGTGTCACAAAAATCCATTGATCAGATCATGCTAGTGGCTATGAACCCCCTCCCTGACCTGGTGGTGCACGTGGTGGCATCCTCACTGATCCCTGCGAAGCCGATGCCTGACCTATGGTTTGTGACCAAGACCTCTCTGAGTATACCTGTCTTTGGCCCTCGGGAACTAACTGATGGTACAATGCCCGATAGTGGGCTGCCTACTCTCACTGCATCTCTATGAGCTGCAAAAGCCTTTTCCACCACCTGACTTGCCCCACCTGCACTGGCCACCTATCTAGCGATATCTCACTCTTTCCTGTAGGCCTCAGCCCGCCTTTGTGCTACATCCCTCTTCGAGGTCAATGCTATGATCTACTTAGTCGCCTGACCCATCTACTAAGTAAGGGTACCCAGCTAACCTATCAACGTCCCTATCTCTGTCTGTAACTTAGCAGCATCCTGAGCCAGGTCCACCATCAAAAAATCTCCTGAGTCAACTCTACCCTGCAGGGTGTCAGGTGCACCCTCGATCGTATATGCCTATTTTGTCTCTGCAGGTAGTAAACCTTGTACCTAGGTCATCTTGGTCTATAGGCTGGCCTCTGATACCTCTTCCATCCCCAATAGTCCCCGTAGCCTCACACACTCTGTAAACTGTCTCACTCTGCGATGATAGTATCATGTGTCTCCTGTGCAATGAATCCTTTTGGTGGCCCTTGTGGTGCCTACACTTGTGGGCCCTGAACCTGTCCCTGTATCGGCACCTAAGGTGCCTAATCGTGTCCATCTCTATTGTGGCCTCCTCCTCTTCCCACTGCTAAGGTCTCAGGGGAATCTTCTATAGTTGTCCCATCATCAACCTTCATATCCCATGTGGGCTACTCATGGGCCGCCACCTGTACTAGGTCTATCTGACATAAGGGCACATGTGCGGCCCACCATCCTACATACTCTGCATTCATCCCTGCATCAACTACATCTGGCCTGGCCATGTAGTCTATCCTCGCCATCATCCTCCAAGCCACCCTTACTATGAGTGCATCTGTGTACCTCCCCCAAATGCCAACCTCCCTGGTGACATGAGGATGTAGACCGTCCTCTCCCACCACCCCCTGCTACAATCCAAATTGTCTCATGACCCTGGATGGCCAGTACCTCTCTATCTAGTGGATGTTCCTCCCCAGTAGAAAGCAATCTGTCTGTACATAGGAAAGGTATAGAAAATCCTCAAAGCCATCCTCTGCTCCCACCTACCATTCCATGGCTCTCCATGGCTTGCATAGTCTATATGGAGTCTAGCAGAAACCCTGGATCTCATCTAATAGCTGTCCTCAGTATCCATTCTGACCAATAGAAGTGGATCTCAGTGGCAACCTATATCTACATGCATAAGGCTCTCTCGACTATTGCCAGTACCATGACCGGCCAAGTCTGCCAGCATCTGCCCACCGATCAATCCAGCCAAATATAGCGTTAATCTCCTTAGTCTCCTGTCAACCGCTGACTGCCAGGGCATCCATGTCCTATATGTGGTTATCCTCCTCATAGGCCTCCTGAATGCAATCTCCATGTAATGATCATTATCCTCCCATCTATACTGCAGCACCGATCCTCAGATCGGTATCTGTAAAATCCTCCACACGTCCTTGAGAGTAATAGTGGCCTCCCTAGTCGACAGATGAAATGTGGTGGTGTCATTGTCTCACCGCTTGATCAAGGAAGTCATCATCCCGTTGTGCACCCGTAGCCTAGGCTATTGGGGCACATAGTCTAATCCAACCACTGTTAACAACCCCTAGTCTGCATCCATTAGCTAGGCCTCTAGCTCCATCATCGATGGCCAATGCTCCCGAGATCCCAATGGTGGGAACTGCTCCTACAAAATCCAAAATCCACCATGTCAACCCATATTTCTTTTATTCCTATCCTAACCCCTCTCAAAATGGGGCATTCCATCCCTAGGTATATTTCTGACCCATCCCTGGCCCCCGTCGAGTCCCTCCTTTTCCCTCCCCCTCGGTGTCTTCCCCTTTTGGTAGAGACGTCGGTTTAGGCAGAGACATTGGTTCTTCAACTGACATCTCCGTGTGTTTCCCACCCAGCCCGCCATCTTCGAAGACGCAGATCTGGGTTCAGCATCTTCAAAGATGTCAGTTCAGAACTGATGTCGTCGAAGAGGCAAGTTTGAGGACCAGCGTCTCCGGTCTGCCACGCTTTCTACCCGCATTAATTACCCCCTAACCCAACCCAAAAGTGTTAAAGACTTCAAAAAAAGTAAAACAAGGTATCGGTTGAGTTACTCACTGGTAATGGCTATTCCATGGGTCTCCCGTGGGTTCGAACGCGCTCTCCCAACTACCCCTTCATCCTCTCGCCAGCCATGTTTTCTCTCTAGAGCTCTTTTCTCATCCAATCACTATTCACAATGACCTTCTTTAAGGACCCCCACCCCTTTTATAGCCCCCTATTTTCCCAGAACACTTTTTCCAATTCCATTTTTCTTCCCCCGCCTGTATATTTTTGTATTATTACTCCCGTTGTACTGTTTAAATACGTTGAAAAATCCAAAAACATTCAAAAATTGCAAAATCCAAAAAACAATTTACAAAATCGCAAAAAATTCAAAAAAATAAAAAATTCTCCAAAATCTTGCAATAAACCCTTGTTTATTTTTGCCTCATTCAATTTTTTCCTTTTCAGTGACGTTTTGACTCCTGCGACTGTGATCATGTTTTTCACCAAATCAGTCTTGCGAATGACTATCCTTTCTTCTCTTTCTGTTCACAGCTTTTGCCAAAAAATATCTTTTACAATCATATCCAATCTTTGCCCGTCAGGATGCATCCTTCCAGCGTCGGCTTATCAAATCCTTCATCACATCATTCTTGTTCATGGAAAAAACTTTGGACTGAATGACTTCTTGGTCATGAGGCCTTCTTTATTGATTTTATCTTTTTGTGTCAGTTTAAACCTACTCACCACTACCTCGATCTTCTATATCTTGATGCGTTGTGACTGGTGGCTACTGATACATGTGTCTTTCATAGTTTTCTTTTGTTTGAGCATCTGGTCCACGCAAAGGAATCTTGTCATTTGTGTTTTCTAACACCTGATGCATACCTCCTTTTGCAATATCAAAATTGGATGTGCTCTCCATATTTTTCACACAAATGGATCCCCAAGGATCGTTAGTTGCATTTAATCTCATCATTACATTTGCATTCTTAGTTGTATTTCTAAAGGCTTCTATTTATTACCTCCTCCCCCTTCCTCCTTCCTGTTGCATCCTTTTTTTTAAGAACATCCCACAAGACTGACATTGTTTTGTTCTTTTCTCGAGGGGGCACAACCCTATATTGTTGTTACTTTAGCATGACTCCTATGAACCCTCTTCCTCTGGGGTAACTTATTTTCTTGTCTTTGACGCAACGTCACTTGCGATGCCACGTCAAAGAGGGGAAAAATGTAGACGTAGCTCATGACACATCTTACCTTTTTTTGTTCAATGTTAAGTGTCAAACCATGAGTTTTATTTATTTATGATGAAACTATGGATTTAACAAAGAGCATCTCATTTGAATTGTAATCGTCACTCTCATCTCTGGTGAGGATGAATGCTAGAAATTTATTTCTTTCTAGTTTCATTTTCAAGCAGGGCCAATATATTCACACCACTTAGTCTAACATAAGAGTGATATGTTTTTGCTAGACAATTCATTTATATTTTTTCATATTTATTGTAATTATTGTGTTCGCCCCCTTGGGGTCCATTTGAATGCCAATAGAATAAAATCTTCTATGATAATTTTCACTTCAGATTCCTCCCAAAGGAGAGTAGGGATCTCATTATGGAAGGAGGCAATCTTTAGTTCAGTTATCTTTTGTTGTGTTTTTTCATTCATTAGTTTATTCTTCTTCTGTTATGATCTATTTAATTTATGTTTTGTTAATCTATTTCAATTTGTAGGAGTGAACTTTAACCAATTTAGTACCATTTTAGATTAATCTTTTTTGTCCCCAATTTTACCTAAATGAAAATTGGAGATAAGCCTTAAAATAATGATCCATTTTTTTAATTCTAAGGCTCCCAACATGCATTTTGAGGTATTTCCATCTCCACAACATTCATTGACAAAAAATAATTCCTTAATGTCCATTTTGTTAAGTTTCAGTGACTTAAAGCTAGTTTTCCTTGCAATTTTGGGTCTCAGAGACATCATCAGAAGTAACTTATAATGCAAGGTCCAAGACCTTAACGCAACCTCAAAGTGCATTATCATTCATTTTTAATAAGGTCTATAGGACCTGATTACAATAACAAAGTAATAAATTTTCTCTACATACTTAGAATTATAATTTTGTTTTTCCTAATTACAAGTGAACACATGCATTTCTTCCTCACTTAAAATAGACTCCTCAAGACTTGTTCACTTGTGACCCCACATTTGTGTCATTTTCAGGACTGTTTGCACCCACATTAATCCCTCATGATAAATTAAGATGTGGGTCTTATTTTGTAACACCTCGCATTTGAAGAAAGTGTCATGGGTTCTCCAATAATGCATGATCACAGTTTTAGTACAAAGAAGACATGTGATAAAGTTACAATACATGAAGTCGATCATTGTGTTCAGAACAAATATTATTAAGATCTATATAGAAAATATTCCTTGTAAATCAATAAAGAATGTGTTAGATTCAATGATCAAGATAGTAAGCAAGATATGGGGTTGCAATCATGGATTTCAATATGCTTCAAGAAAAGAGATTTTAAAGTAGGAAATAATTGGAATGTTAAGTGCATAAACTAATGTTTTCTAAAGCTATGGGAAAACAAGAGCAGTCTGAGAGGACAACATTAAGACTTGTGGTGAATGATATTTTCATGTGATTTGTGTCCAAGGGAGTTTCATATGCAAAGAAAACCACTGCAAAGGTGTTTTCTAAAGATGCTCTCACCCATATACGGATCTAAATATTCCAAGCAATGGAAATCTAGTAACAAGAAGATCATCTTGAAACATGAAGACCTCTTTGGCATAGGATTATGTAATAGATTCATTTATTGTCAGACACTTAGTTTTCTTTCAGTTATATAATTTTATTTTATTTTGACAAATTACATGTAAAGTCAAAAGTTGGAATTGCATGTGATCACATTATATGCAAAGTTGTAACTAGTAACTACATGTAATCACAGTGCAAATTAGATAGGTTAGGACTTACAATATTGAATAAGTCAACCATAGTTAGTTTTCTACATTTTTATCTCAGTCTCTCATCTATAAATAGGAGAGGGCTTATTGTAAATAAACATCTTTTGGAAATGCAACAAAACTTATCCAATTTGTGTGCGCACTCTAAAACTTTGTGTTTATATGTAAATCAAATTGTAATCAATAAGAGATGGAGGTTGTTTTCAAACTTTTTGTTGAAATAAGTTATCATGTGATGATATTATCTGGAATTGGTTGTGAATATTATTCAGTTGTCTAAAAGGGATTTGAACCCAATCTTGTAGACTTTGAGCTATTTATTGTGTTTAAAGTTATAGTTAGGTTATTAGGCCTCATCTTGCTGACTTTCAGTTTCTTATCACATTTGAAATTAGTGTACTATTATTAATAAAGGAAATAACTTGAAAAATTTATGTTTCTTTTATTTTATATGTTTGTGTATGTAAGGTGAAGCATATGTTGGATACATTGAGTTGCATGTATGTTTCATATTTGTTACAAAATTCACATAAGTAGTCATGGAAAGACTTTGAGATTCATGAGATTCTTGTTATTAGATTTTTTAAATTGTACTTGAAATTTTATTGTAGGAAAGAGTCATGTATTTTTAAATAAGAATAAAATGCAAGCTTTAAACTTGCAATGTGACTTATAAAAGTTGATTTGACTTATGAGCATTAAAACATAACAACATTCAAAGATAATCCCAACCAAATTTGAATACTCAAAGACCAAATGTAATTTTAAGTTACATAAAATTGAAATTCAGATCTTCGATCCCAAATCACAAGTAATGAAACAATGTAACTTTTAATGACAGTCTAGAGACCTTAAATTGAAGAAATACTTGCAATACAACCTCTAAAACCCAAAATTGAAAGAAAGACCAACTTTTAGACAATGATACTCGATAGAAAATGAGGAAAATAAAAAGGGTTTGTTAATGACTTCCATGGTGATGAAAATGCACCTTGAAAAGCATGTCTAGAGCCTTATAAAACTAAAAATTTGGTTGGGTATCCCTATCTTTAATAAATAAAAAATTAGAGATAACAATTGGCTCTAACTCGGGAGCTACCTTCGATTATGGAAATGAGAAAACATAGTAGAATCTAAAATATCCAAGTGCCTTAGTATCCATTCCATTGGGTTACGAAGTCTAGCATCAAAAAAATAAAACAACAAAAAGGATGATATGAATAACACAAAGAAAAGATACTTAAAACAAGATGCAAACTTGTGCAAGAACACTTATTAGAAATAAAACCTAACCTAACCAAAACTATGCAATAATGAAACCTTTCTGTAGACGTCCAAAAATATTAATATTATTATTAATATTAATTTCCCTTTTTCATCTAACTATTTAATTTAATCAATTAAATACTTTCATATTTGGTATTTATCAATGATCAAATACTATCCTAATGTATTTTATTTAAATACATTTGCCTCACAAAATCTCCTTTTTAAAAAATTTATATTTATTAAAATTCCACCATATCCCTAATTATTTTAAACTATGATTTATTCAAATCTAATTTGAATTATAACTAAACCCTAGCTAGAAACCTATTAATCCAATCTAGAGACCTACCCTAAGCCTACCCTATTCCTACTCTACTCCCATCACCTCATTTCCTAAGCATACTTCCCTACCTAATCACCCTCTGATCATACTTAAAGAGGTGATTCCTAACCCTTTTAAGGCTAATGGAATGCTCACCCATGTGTGAGAATTCTCCAAAATGGGCACCCATTTATCTTTAAGGATCTTTACTCCTTTTTCCCCCACTTGGAATTCTCGATCCACTCAATATTTATTGCTATTTATGACTCCAAATTAGCCATCCCTTCAAGCCTATGTGTCCTTTATGTGGCTCTTATTTGGATTCCGCATAAGTGCCACCTCATTCATCCTCTCCTCTTCTATCCCAAAAATCTATAAATAGAGGCCTTCTCCTCTTGCATTTTCATCTCTCATATTTGCATTGTTATCTTGCTAACATAGCTCTAGATTTCATATTTATTTGCTCTTATTTTCTTGTTTAAAATTACATAGATATTACATGCTAGATTTCTTTGGCTAAAATGAATCATAGTTGTTATCTTGCATGTTGCATATCAATTTCATAGTTTACAATCATCTTTTGGAGAATTTGAGACTAGTTCCTCATACTAGCTCTTGAATTTCTTCATTGTTTCAATATATTAATTCATAGTTGCATTGCATTGGGGATATACTCCATTTGTGTTTGAGAGAGCACATGCACAATCAAACTAAAAGAGAAAATCAGACAAGTAGTATAGGGTGCAATTAACTTTTTTTTAGCTCAATCTGATGTTGTGATGAGGTCTTGTTGGTTTCTTTTTCATTCTAAGAATTATATGTGCTAACCCACTAACTTCTCATGTTTGAGCTTGCTCCCAACAGATTCAAGATTTCCTCATACCCACTTTCAAACGAAACCATTCATAGGCTCAAGAAAATAGCTACCTTTCTTCAACAACTTGCAGTACCTTTCATGATTATTGATGACCACATGCAAATGAATCATGAGAAATGGCACCAAGACTTGATGCACCATTCCTTGGAAGATATGAATAGATTCAATTTATTCTTCAAGAAAATAAAATATATTATTGCCCCAAAGAGGGTCCATGAGTTCAAAGTGCTCATGCTAAAGTGAAAATGTATTTTTGGCCTCGCCTTCAAGAACATCTTCATGCTTAGGTACTATATGCACCCTAAAATGATCGCCTAGACTATGGGTCCCCATTCTTCAATTTATCAAATTCCTGAATCAATGCTTTGCAATATTTTAATTCAAATCAATTTCCTTGGTCAAATCATAATTAATTCAATTATTTCAATATTTCCTAAGGTTTGATCATTTCAACAATTATCTTATTTAATTAAAAGAAAACAATCCCTTTTTATTAAATATAATAATCTTATTTAATTAAAATCACTTTTAATTAAATAATCTTATCTTATTTAATTAAAATCTCTCTTAATTAAATAATATTTTTGTATTTAATTAAATCTCTCTTTTTAATTAAATAAAATAATCTTATTTAATTAAAAGAAATTCCCTCTTTTAATTAAATAAAATCCTCACTTAAATCCCTCTTTGTGTTGAAAAAGGAAATCAATTAAATAAAAATAAATAAAGCTCCTTTTTCTTCACAAATATTCCTAAGTGGTGGGATTTTTGCCTCTTAATCATAGCCTTTGATTTTTCCTTTTGAAGATATGAGCACATGGATCAACCAAGATTTAATCTCCACCATTGCTCATTTAATTTACCTCTTAATCTCTACCGTTCATTACTCTTTACAAGGAAACCTCTCCTTCTCATTTGGATATACACTTTTATGCTATTGTTATGCTGCAGGTTTGGAAAGCAATTTTGGAGGAGAGTTTGAACATTTGAGCTTGGACAATGCAATTTCTTCTTCTTGTCTTCTTCTCTCATGAATCCATGACAATCCATTTAGAGTAGATTCATGTTAATTTAGATGCATATTTCTTGTCAATAGATTAGCTTGCATATTTCCTTTCATGCATTGTTATCATATAGATTAGTTTGCTTTCATGCATTGTTATCATATAGAATAGTTTTCATTTGCATGCATATTTGGTGATCATGGAGACTAGCATTCTTGATTTTTCTCTTTGAATCTCTCATTTCATGGTGTACTTGCATGGGCATAACTAGGTCTAAACTGAGGGCCTTCATTATAAACCCTTGCACTCCATGAATAAGGAGCTATGAGTCACCATTTGAGACCTCATTCTTGAGCAATCTTGAATACAATAACTCATAGAAGTGTGTCACATTTTCAGCACACATTTTTGGCATCCACCGTGGGGCAACCCACCTTTACATGTTGGTTTTGATTATTTTTGGAGCTAACCCTCTTGTGCAGATTTTCTTGGAGATGAAAACCCTAGATTTTCAAAGATTTGATCATATCTCTCAAACTGCTTAGAGTTTCGGTCTAAATTTTTTTTTGCAGGTTGGCGACATATCAAAGAAGTTTCAATAAAAAAGTTAGAATTTTTTGAGGTATCATGAAATTTTTACAAATTTTTTTTTATTTTTCATAAAAAATTAAATTTTGGTGCAAATCATCATATTATTTTGGAAATTTTTACATTTTTAGAAAGCTATTAAATTCTACAGGGGGTCCATTCTTTGTGTCTTAAATTTGGATACAATATCATAGCTCATTTGGTTGATTTATGAAAACTAGTTTATTTTGGGAAAATGGCTCCCTAGGGAACAAATGAAAAGATCTTTTTAAAATTTTGACATTTTTGGAAAGATCTCTATTTTGTAACAGTGGTATCTTTCTAAATTTAGGGTTTGGGATCTGAATTCATGTCATATAGGTCCAATCTTGTTGACTAGGTCAAAAAATCAAAATTAAAAAAAGGGCATTTAATGATAAGCTTGGACATATTTTTCACATGGTTCAATGCATGATATGAGTTGTCATTTAAATTATTTGCTAGTTATTATTGCTCCTAACAATTGATTTTTAGATCTAACCCTAGGGTATGCATAAGTTGAGTATACATTGCATATCTTGTTTGTTGTTTGTTGTTTGCTATGTTTTTCTGATTTTTATTTCTGAAACAGCTTAACATGTGGTTTGCAGGACATTGAAAAGAAGACTCAAATAAAGACTACTAATGAATCATCTTGCAAGTTGCCTTGATCGATAGCATGCTAAACTTTGTACTTGCATTTTTTTTTTTTTTTTTTACAATATGAACCCACATGCAAGACTTCTAAAATAAACTTCTATTTTGGTATTTTTGGAATGACAATGATGTTAGGAAACTATGCTCTCGCGCTTTTGGAATGATCAAAAATCCAGAAGTATTGTTGTCATTTTCTTATGTTTTTGAAGTGTCTTTTAGATTGTAATCCTAAGGATTATATGAACGTATCCTCTCCCCTTACCTTTGTGGATCTTGGGTGTAAGAGAAACTCATATAAATCTTTTAGTGTGGCTACCTCCCAAGTGCTTTAATAGAGCCAGTGAGAGTGGATTACCCAACTGGTAATAGGATAAATCCAAGCCCTTCCGAACTGGTATATAAAAAATTCCATTGTGATAGTCTCACAGTGGACAGGTGTGAATTCATTGTGGCAACCAAAATATCTTCTAGTACCCTAGTGGTGCGTTAAAGTCCCTACATTGTTAAGGTGAAAACCTTGCTTTGAAAGGATTGGCAGAGCCCCCTTAATTGGGAAAATGACTTGATCACAACCACCTGAATGGATTTCTTGACTAAAAAATTTGTTTTAGTGACCAAAAAACCTCTATCTGTTGGCACGGAAGGTCAGAGACCGACTAAGACGTCCCACATTTTCATGACTCTTAGTAGATACAATGGTCCTTTGGGAAGTGATTCCCTTAGGATTCAAAGCTTTGTGTGCCTGAGAAGTGAATGCACTGTAAGGAGGAGCCCGTGCCTCCAAGCTTCTAAGTTGTCTGCTATGAGTAGACATGGTTGAACTTTGGTTCAAGTGGGAATTCAACAGATATTGCCTTGGCTTACCTAGGTTGTGGAGTGACTATTTTATTTATAACAAACAATTTTCTTGAGGTGTCTTGCGTGAGTGAAACATTAAAACATACACCAAACATCAAAATGATCAACAAATTTTAATCCTTAAGTGTCAAACTGTCAACTTTCCCAATTTGCTATCCTATCATTTTCAGTCTTCCTTGGTTGATCCAGATAAGATTAGGTGACCCCATTGTTAGAATCTTGTTTACACTTTGGATTCTTGTGTTTTGACCTCTTGAACTAGCAATCTTTGATTTCACAAGTGAACTTGCTTGGATTTGGTAAGCTAGAAAACATCCTTGTTGAGAAGATAAACCTTTAAGATCCTTTGATAACACACTTGGAGATTTTTGGTAATCTCTAGTCCATTCACTTTCATACAAATTCAATTTCAATAAATATAACTTGGGTAAATCTTCCTCCTAATCCATATGTGTTAGGGTATTCACCCATTCAGTGGGCACCTCTATGGCAGTGTTGGTTTACACTTACAAAATTCTATCTTATCACCTCTCTTTTGGACAAGTTAATGCCTTTACTATCCTAGTTTGGTACCAATGTTTCTTAGGGTTATCCTATCAGCTAGTACCTTTTCTTTCATGCCAGTTACAACAAGATATCAATTAGATCAAGGAAAATGACCTCAAGAAGTCTTTAACAAATTACCCTTAGTTCAAACTCGCCAAAAATGTAAGGGAAAAGAACCCATATTTGATCAATCACCTAGGAACAACTTAGAAGTTTGGTTTGATTCCAACAGTCACCTTAGTGAGTTGGGTACACCCTTAGCATCTTCTCTCTTGGATATGGATATGAGTTACACAATGACTCTACGAGAGAGGGAAGACATGGATAAATGCCTTGATGACATATTTTCAAAACATAGAGATACTATTTAGTTTGGCAATTCCTCTCGTGACAGTCAACCAGCTTCACCCCTTATCTCAACTAGATATCTAGATGCACACCAAAGAGCTGAGAGAGGTAAGAGGCAAGCCTATCAAGATGAGTAATCACAACATGAAAACCAAGAGGATGAACTTTATGACACTCGCGTAAATGCATCATACACCAATAATTTGTTTCGACATTCAAGACCAAGTTCACCACTCAAAACATCTTCAAGATACATGATTGAAAGACTTAAGAGAATTGAGCGTGAAAATAAAGTGTTCCTAGATGAACAAGCTGAAAAGGAAGAGAAATTTAGACTCCTAGAGTTGGAGAGACAAACCTTGTTGGAAATAGAAAATAAATCCCTCCAGGAGGAGCAAGATAGACTCTTGGCTTAGCGACTTAATGACCAATTTAATAACATGCGTGTTAGTGGTGGAAATAACTCTCCTCCATCCACTCCTCTTGAGACTCCATGAAGTGGAAGATTTTCAAGGACGCCATCATGATCTCCTAGCCCTAGAGGAAGAAGGGCTTCAAGACATGATCATTATAGGAGACGAACATCTCCTAGGAACTCAAAACAACCTTCACAGCGTGCTCATCATGGTTCACAATATGGGGGTAGTAGCTCGAGTTTTGACCTCATCTCCCAAGACTTTATGAAAATGCAACAAGAACCACTCTTCCAGCAGTATGTGGAGAAATACTTAGAGAAAAACAAACACAATTTCCTAGAGAGTTTAATCAACAAGGGTGCTAGAGTCCCCTACAACTTTGATGTGGACAAAAATATTAAGAAGCAAGGCCCATCTCAAGAAGAGGAGATAAAACAACTTAAGAGTATGATGGAAAAGATGTTAGCACCCAAGAATTCATTATCACTTGATTCAATTTGTCCTAATCCTTTTGAAAAAAGTGTTAACATGAAAAAATACCCTAGAAAGGTTGAGATCCCTCAATATGACAAGTATTATGGGAATGGAGAACCACATGATCACGTGCACCAATTTTATACCACAAGTTTTGAGTTCCATCAAGATGAACCATACCTCATGAGATTTTTCCCAAGGATTCTTAAGGGTCAAGCAATAGAATGGTTCACCAACATAACTCCTCCCATTACGAATTTCAAAGAGCTTGTCCACATATTTGTTCAACACTTTGCATACAACCTTTCAAGATCTATCACCATGTTGGACTTATGCAACTTAAAGCAAAATCAAGGGGAATCTTTTATCACTTTCTTGCAAAGGTGGAGACGAAAAATTCTCTCACTACTCTAGAACTATTCCTGAAAATGAAAAGATTGACATCCTTGTTAGCAACTTGGTTCCCAAAATGCGGTATGAAGTTAGGAAGACAGTTTTTTATTCCTTTGACACCATGGTCTAAACCGCATGTAGGATTGAGGATGTTTTTAAAGAACAAGGAATTTTGACCAAACATGGAAACAATAACAACAACAACAATGGTCAAAACAACAATAACTCTAACAAGGATAAATAAAATAAATCACACTAGAATAGGAACAAACAAGTGGTCAATTATGGAGTTGCGGAATCCTCCCAACCCAAAGATCAAAATGTGCTGCTTCACTTGTCTAGTGTTGTTTAGGCCATGAAGCTCAATGCATCTAATCAACAAGAGAACAAGCCGAGATACCAAGATAGGCCTAAGAAAGAAAGACGTCAATTTTCAAAACTTGGTGACTCATATGAGGATGTCTTGAAAACACTCATTGCCAACAACCTTGCACATCCTCAAGATCCTATGAAACATTATATACCTAATGTTAAGCCACATTGGTGGGATGAGAAATCCTTTTGCAAGTTTCATAATGGTATTGGACATGACATTGAAAACTGTTGGAAACTCAAGCATATTATTCAAGATCTCATTGAGAATGGAAAACTTAAGATAGATGGATTGAACATCAACACCGATCATAAGGCATTCAATGAACCATTTCCCAAGTATGAAAAGGGGGAAACCTCTAAAGCTAATAATGGAAAATCTTAGATCAATTACACTTACACAGATGCGGAGAATACTATCAACATGCTTGAATTTGTAGAAGAAAATGTCAACATGATGAGGGGTAAAGATCCCTATGGTTATGATCTAGACGTGGACTCTCCTCCTATCTTTGATGAAGAACCTGTCGTAGTGCTAAGGGGTCCTAACTCTAGAGTGTCATCACAAGCCCTCAATGCTGTCACACGAAGTCAAGATCCTGTTGTCATCAGAGGACCCAATTCAAGACAATCGAGTAAGCCTAAGAAAGTGGCATCCAAGAATGTCACCTCAAAACCAGCATTCAATCCTAAGTCTACTTATAATATTTTCGATCAATTGCAAAGAACCCTAGCTTAGATTTCGATCTTTGAGCTCTTAGAGTTGTCCCCAAGACACAAGCAAGTCCTTGAGGATGGTTTGCACATGGAAAATATCCCCAACAACTTAGACGTCGATCAATTCGAGAACATGGTTAATCACATTGCTAGCCCTCATTACCTTAACTTTTTAGAGGATGATGATAAAGCCTTGAGCCACCCACACAATCTTTCCCTTCATATTGAGGTCATGATCCACAAAACCTATGTTAGGCACGTGTTGATAGATGGGGGTGTAGGGTTTAATATTTGTTCCTTTAGTCTTTTGAAAGAGTTGGGTTATTCAGAAAAATTCATAGATACCAGGAAAAGGATCACCATCAAAGCCTATGATGAGGTGAAAAGAAGTTCCAAGGGTTGTCCTTTTTTCCTGTTAGGATTGGCCTTGTTGAAAAAGATATTTTATTTCAAATATTTGATGTTGGCCCCCTTGCGTATAATATCTTACTTGGTAGACCATGGATTCATGATATAAAAGCGGTGTCGTCTACCTATCATTAGTGTGTTAAGTTCCCTTACAATGGAATAGAGATTTGTATACCTAGGGATAGCACTTTATCTGTTAATTCAATTTTAGCAGGAACTCATGTTCCTCTCAATAGAGAAGCAGAAGACTTCGATGCAACCTTAGTTGAATGTAAAGACAAGCTCAAGTCGATAGACCTTGGCATGGGGGGGGTATAAACTAAACTCCCTCACAACATTACTAGTTTCACCTCGGTCTTATGGAAAACCTTCACAAGAAAAGAAACCCTCCTCTTCAGCTATGACTTTATTTGGCATGTTTGTAGAATCCTCAGTGCTTATTCAAGATGAGAAAGAAGAGACATTTGTTAGAGACTGGATCTATAGAGAAGAGAAATATATGCACAATGAGAACTTATCTCCCTCTCCTAAGGCTTACAGATGAGGGTATAATTTTGTTAGATAGATGGGCTATCCCAGACATGGCCCTCTTAATCATAGATTGGATGCTAGAACAGAACCTCTTGATCATGCTCTTTTTGGATGCAAATCTAAATAGCCAGTTGTCCTAGGCTTTACAAATCACAAGTACACTACCCCTATCCTTGATAAGTTAGATAGTGAAGATGAACCATAATATGTACCTATTATGAAAAATCAGCAAGACATGTGTGAATATTGGGTCCCTTCTGCTAAACTCCTCTGGGGAGATTCAGATATTCTGGTCACTCATGCGTCAGTTGCAACTTTAGAACAAGAATCATATGTAGAAGATCCTTTCATAGAACATAAATGAAAGAATCTCATTCATTTAATGGAAAGAGAAGGTTTTACTCTTGATGACACTAGACCTTCCACATCAAGATGTCCCAAACCTTCATGGTGTAAGCATCCTAGTTGTAGTTCAGACACAAGTTCATATGAGTATGAGTGGGACTCCTCAGATCCTTCCATAGTTGATATGGATGTTTATGTCATCCACACTTATAGTTTGCAACCTGAGTAATCTGATGAGTCACATGTAGGATTAAAGGATTTGAACCCACGTATTTCCTTAGTGGATTATTCTTCACTTGTCAGGACGAATCCTGATTTGGGTAGCTTAGAAGGATACTTGATGGGTTCTGACTCTTCGGTCACCAGTGATAATATCATTGATATTTATAACCTTGAAACAGTCATTGACTTACCCCTTGTTCATCCCAACCTCATTGATTGGTCCCAACACTATCAAGAACCTGAGCTCTTAACATTTCAAAATGATTATGAGATAGCATGTTACCTAAATGTCATTAAACTTGTAGTCTCTTCCACCAACAAACCGGCTACCAGCATGACAGAGCCAGACATCAAGTACCTTAGTCACAAAATAAAAAGAAAATAAAATCAAAAGAATAGGAGTTTTGATGGTGAAAACCACTGTGTGGCGGTGTCAAAACTGAAAAAAGTAAAAATAAATGATGTATCCAAAGGTGAAAACCTCTCTGAGGCACCTAACAATCAGTTACTTGATCATCTCCCTAGCTACTTTCAAGATATATCTTCGGTACTTATTGAACCAACACAAGCAGTCAATTTTGGTACAGATGAGGCTCCTAAGATCGTACACTTGGCTCAGTCCTTGTCACCACAAGAAAAAGAAGCTTACACTAAGTTCTTACAGAAAAAAAAGATCAAATTTTCATGGACTTATTCAGATATGCTAGGGTTGGACATTAATCTTATCATGCATCACTTGTCCATAGCTCCGAGTGTTAAACTAGTTAAGAAAAAATTGAGAAAGATACATGCTCACATAGCTCTCCTAGTCAAAGCAGAATTAGAGAAACTCCTTGGTGCAGGATTCATAAGAGCTATTTCCTATGCTGAATGGATATCAAACATTGTACCAGTCTCCAAACATGAAAAATTTATTCAAGTTTGCACAGATTTTAGAGATGTCAATAGAGCGTGCTCAAAGGATGACTTTCCAATCCCCAATATAGACATGATAGTGGATATGACTGCGAGTTATGATATTTATTCCTTGATTGATGGTTTTTCCAGATATAATCAGATTAAGATGGCTCCTGAAGATCAAGAAAAGACTGCATTCACTTGTGCATGGGGTACCTATTGTTGGAACGTTATGCATTTTGGATTAAAAAATGCAGGAGCCACCTATCAATGAGCTATGACAACCATTTTTCATGACATGATGCATAAAAACATGGAAGATTATGTGGATGACACCTTGGCTAAGTCTAAGAAAAGAGACACACACTTAGATGATTTAGAAGTCATTCTAGATCACATGGAACAATTTCAACTAAGGTTAAATCCTAAAAAGTGTGCATTTGGAGTTACCTTTGGAAAACTACTCGGATTCATCATTTCAGCAAGAGGAATAGAGGTAGACCCTGAAAAATTCTAAGCAATCATAGAAGTTCCAACTCCTAGAAACATTAGTCAAATGAGAAGTCTTCAAGGATGTCTTCAATCTATAAGGAGATTCATCTCACAATTGGTAAATAGAGCTCAACCTTTCAACAAGAACTTACATAAAGGAGTCAAATGTGTTTGGAATGAGGATTGTCAAAAGAGCATAGATCAAATCAAGAAATACTTGGAAAATCCTCCTATTTTAATGCCTCCTATCCCAGGGAAACCACTTATTCTATACATCTCAGTGATAGAATCTTCCTTGGGATCATTACTAGCTCAGCTTGATGAACATGGGAAAGAAAGAGCAATATACTATATTAGTCACACTCTTGTTTCATATGAGGTTAACTACACCTTCATTGAGAAATCTTGCCTCACAGTTGTGTTTGCTTCCCAAAAGTTGTGACATTACATGCTTGTGCACACTATACACCTCATAGAAAAAATAGATCCACTCAAGTATTTGCTAGGTAAGGTTGCCCTCGTAGGTAGACTTTCTAAATGGCTGATGATACTTTCATAATTTGACGTAGAGTACATTAAGCGTAAAGAAATCAAAGGACAAGAAATAGCAGATCAATTGGCTGATTTCCCATTACAAGATAATGCACCTATTCAAGTTGACTTCCTAGATGAGCACCTCATGTACATGACTGAAAGAACATGGAAGATGTTCTTTGATGGATCCTGTATGAAAAATAGTTCAAGAGCTGGTGTGTTGTTTGTTTCTCCTCATGGGTACATGATTCCTAAATCTTACAAGTTATTGTTCCCATGTACAAACAACATTGTTGAGTATGAAGCTTTAAAAAATGGACTTAATATGGCCATAGAATGGAGAATCATAGAGTTACACATCTATGGGGATTCATAGCTGATAATCAACCAAGTTAATGATGAATATCAAACAAAAAATGAGAAGTTGGTACCTTACAAGAAAATGGTTGATTCCTTGAAATGATACTTCACATTTGCCACATGTCAGCAAATCCCTAGAGCAGAAAATAAAGTAGTTGATGCTATGGCTACACTTGCTTCACTCCTTCAATTAGAGAAACATGAATCCAGATTTGAATTCCTAGTGGAAGAGCTACATCACCCTATCTATGACTCCCAAGAAAGCCATGTCATTTGTACCCTTTTTGGTCATGATTCATCCCATTATGGTGACATTTACTCATACCTTCGTGACGATGTTATTCCTAAAACCTTTAACCAATCTGAATGCAGAAACCTTACCCAAAATGCCTCTCGCCATTCCCTTATCTATGGTGATTTGTATAGGAGGGGTCTCGATGGAACACTTCTTATATTCTTAGAAAAGGAAGAATCCAACCAAGCATTAGTTGAAATCCATGAGGGCATATGTGGGGGACATTCCAATGGTCTTGCCATGGCCCGAAGGTTGCTTAGGGTGGGGTACTATTGGCCTACGATGCAGATTGATGTAGTAGATTTTGCAAAGTCATGTGAAAAGTGTCAAAAACATGGTAACCTAATACATACTCCAGGGAGGGAGCTCAATCCTTCTATATCTCATTGGCCATTTTAGCACTGGGCCTTTAATCTTGTTGGGCAGATTCATCCCAACTCATCAGGTGGACATAATTTTATTATCACTGCTACTGATTACTTCACTAAATGGGTAGAAGTTGTTCCACTTTTTGTTGCCTTGGGAAAGACAGTCTCTCTATTCATTCTAAACAATATCATCTGTCGATATGGAATGCCTTCCAAGATTATCACTGACAATGGAGGCCAGTTCAAAAATAAGGACCTTAAACAACTCTGCAAGAAATTCAATATTAAATAACATTGGTCCTCCATTTACTTCCCGCAAGGAAATGGTAAATCAGAGGCATCAAATAAAACCATTCTTAAAATCTTGCATATAACAGTCTGTAAGAATGCTATAGATTGGCACTTACAGATAAATCCAGCTTTGTGGGCCTATAGAACGAGTATTCGTACTCCTACTGGGGCTACTCATTTTTCCCTTGCATATGGCGCTGAAGCAGTGTTACCTTTGGAGGTTGAGATTCTTTCACTTAGAGTTTCCCTCAAAGGTCTAGTTACAGATGAAGACTACCGCGTCATGAGACTTCAAGAGTTAGAACCTCTAGATAAAAAATGCCAAGCATCATTTGACCATATACAGGTTTATCAAAAGTGCATGTCCAAAGCCTTCAACAAAAAGGTTCACCCTAGAGAATTCCAAGTGGGAGATCTTGTCCTACGTGAAAATCCTAAGAATCAATAGCAAAGAGATTAAAAGGGAAAATTTGAACCTAATTGGCTTGGACCTTACATCATTACAATAGCTTTTGGGTTAGGTTCTTATTTACTGTCTACAACAAAGGGAGAGAAGCTCCCTGATCCTATCAATGTCTTGCACCTGAAGAAGTTATATCCATGACGCCCATTCTGTTTGGGGGTATCCTTTGTACATAATTATTGATCCTAAAAAATGATATATTATCAAAAATCCTAAAAATTAGAAAATGTCCTGAAAAAATGATCATCTTAGTGAAAACCTAGCAATAGGCACTTTGATATATCTCCAAAAATATTATATATTCCAAAAATATTTAAAAGAAAATCAAAAAAATTAAAAAATTCACAAAAATAGAAAAAGTGCCTTGGTGAAAACCTGGAAACAGGTGCCTTGGTAGCAAAAAATTGCAATAAAATCCAAGTGGTGAAAACCTAGAAATGGGTGCTACTTGAGACCTTTTCACCCTTGTTTCTTAGCGCATGTCCTCGACTCTTATCCTTTCTCCATCATATCTTTTCCTTGTTGCCTTGGTCTAGAATTGGTCTTTGTCTTTGTCTAGGGGGCATACCTGTGTTAGCTTTGGTCTCTTGGATGCGTTAGTCTTTAGGATGCCTCACAAATGGTGTTTTTAAATACCACCCTAACTATATTTTTCAATTCAACCCCTGACATCAAGTGGTTTTCAACACTTATCAGTTTGGTCTTACCCAATTTTGTCATGTGATCTTACCTTCTTACAAGCATTCGATCCTTATCCTCAAAAATCAGTACCAGTTAACACACTTAAAATTTTAAACACAACACTTAATGCTTGAGCTATGTCATGATCTTTTCTTTGTGTGCTGACTGTTATTGATTTTCATTGAGTGTCCTTGTCTAATAAGTCTCTTTGGTATGCATAGCTAGAGGAATTGGGGCATGGGGCATTTTTTTATTTTCTTTCTTCTTGTGGGTGTGGTCTTGAAACTCTTGAGTGTCTCTTGTTGTTCCCTTGAAACACTTACGAGATTTGAGGCTTCATCCTTGACTTTTTTTTTTGCACAACCATCATTCTGGTCATCCTGGCATCTATGCCTTGATGCGAGTGTGGTTTTGCTACATTAAATTGGGTAAGATAACATCGAAGTCATCTTGACCTTTATGTCTTTGATGCTTATGTTAGAGTCTTTCCACATTCCAATCTGATATAAATCGCATTCATATCTTCATAGTTGCGCTTGTGCCTAGTGATGATTGTGTGATTTTCTGATGTCCGTTAATAATGGCCCAATGATGAAAATAAGTTCCTTAACATTCTCTAATGAATGGTGAAAACAAATTCCTATGTTACAGTTGCTCTATTGCAAGTACACCTTTGCATTTTCATGTAGCTTTCATTGTTAGGCTTCATGTTAGTTTTCATTTTAGGCTGCATTATGAGTTTGAGAGGGTTTCCTTCATCTTTCTTGTGGACTTTTAATCAACTGTGGTCATGTTTTGATCTTCATTTCCTTATCTTCTTTTGTGATCTCAATTGAAATTTTCTATCTTAAATAGTTGATTGATTTTGGGGCAAATTCTCTTTCTTCTCTCCATTTCTCTCCACCTCTTCCAAACTTCTATCTTCCATTTTCTTTCACCCCACTTATTTTCTTCTAATTCAACCTTGGGGCATAATATTTTGTGCTTGATGATCTAACTTGGTTCTGTGATCCTTATATCTTACATATTACATCAAGAACCTTATCTTTAGTTCGATTTGATCAAATTTATCAATTTGTTGTTTCTCCTCTATCTCATTTTGATTTTGATCATGAGGGGGCAGTACCTATCAAAATTCAATCCTTGATTCAGCTTTATCAATCCTATCAATTGCTCCACTTGGGGAAACCTTTCTTGAAATTCTTATCTTGGACATGTCAATTACCTATTTACAGGGGTGTTAACCTTGTCTTTTTCAATCAGCTTATCTTTGTCCTGATGTGTTCCCATCCGTCGATCACACGTCTGGGTTGTTTTGTGATCCCAAATCGATCTCACACTTCAACTACATTATTTGACTACATGTGTTCCCATAAAGATCACACATTAGTCAAAGAGGGGAAAATGTATGCACCCTAAAATGGTCACCTAGACTATGGGCCCCCATTCTTCAATTTATCAAATTCCTGAATCAATGCTTTGCAACATTTTAATTCAAATCAATTTCCTTGATCAAATTGTAATTAATTCAATTATTGCAATATTTCCTAAGGTTTGATCATTTCATCAATTATCTTATTTAATTAAAAGAAAACAATCCCTTTTGATTAAATAAAATAATCTTATTTAATTAAAATCTCTTTTAATTAAATAATCTTATCTTGTTTAATTAAAATCTCTCTTAATTAAATAATATTATCTTATGTAATTAAAATCTCTCTTTTTAATTAAATAAAATAATCTTATTTAATTAAAAGAAAATCCCTCTTTTAATTAAATAAAATCCCCACTTAAATCTCTCTTTGTGTTGAAAAAGGAAATAAATTACATAAAAATAAATAAAGCTACTTTTTCTTCACACATATTCCTAAGTGGTGGGCTTTTTTCCACTTAATCATAGCCTTTGATTTTGCATTTTGAAGATATGAGCACATGGATCAACCAAGATTTAATCTCCACCATTGCTCATTTCTTTTTACCTCTTAATCTCTACTGTCCATTGCTCTTTGAAAGGAAACCTCTCCTTCTCATTTGGATATACACTTTTTTTCTATTGTTATGCTTTAGGTTTGGAAAGCGATTTTGGAGGAGAGTTTGAGCATTTGAGCTTGGACCGTGCAAATTATTCTTCTTGTCTTCTTCTCTTATGTACCCATGGTAACCCATTTATAGTAGATTCATGTTAATTTAGATGCATATTTTCTTTCAATAGATTTGCTTGCATATTTCCTTTCATACATTGTTATCATATATATTAGTTTTCTTTCATGCATTGTTATCATATAGAATAGTTTTCATTTGCATGCATATTTGGTGATCATGGAGACTAGCATTCTTTCTCTTCCTCTTTGAATCTCTCATTTCATGGTGTACTTGCATGGGCATAACTAGGCCTAAACTGAGGGCCTTCATTAAAAACCCTTGCACTCCATGAATAGGGAGCTATGAGTCTCCATTTGAGACCTCATTCTTGATCAATCTTGAATACAATGACTCACAGAAGTGTGTCACATTTTCAGCACATAGGTACAACTAGAACCTCTATTTTTTAGTTGGATTCAAACCAAGCAAGATGTTTGATTGGACATCCCCTTGATCAGACAAAGATTGAATTCTTCATACCATCTGCAACTTGAACAATTGGTTCATCAACTACAACAAACTCAAGTTGATTGGAAATGTTAGAATAACTGAGAGGAGGGAGGTGAATCAGTGGCTTTAATAATTATTCCAAAAATTCAACCAAAAACTTATCTCTCAAATATAATACCATCAGTTATCTTATAGTCCCAAATTTCATCAAGATGAATGCCATAAATATTCTTAACAAATATAAATTTCTCGGTAAGATATACTGTTTATCTTTTCTTGACTTTACCGAGTAGCAGCAAATAAACGTAGAGTTAACCGACCAATCTAGTTTCAATAATGTGTAAAGCAAAATATCAATGCAATGAAACATATACACATTTGACACATAGATTTTAACGTAGAAACCCAATATGGGAAAAACCATCTGGGAGCGGTAACCCAAAATATTTTCACTCTTCTGAAGTGAGCTCGGTGAAGAGCCAACCCTGTTAAAGGTTAAAATGCACACTATTAAGTACGACCTTGTTAGAGTATTTTAAACCAACAATTTATCTTTTGACCTAGCACTCACTATGTTGTCAAAAAGAAAACCTTTTGATACTCTTGAGTATCTCAATACAATAAGGACTGTTAAATCCCACTCGATTAAGAGATTTTTTGAAAATACAACTGATACAGTAAATGATCTGTTCAAAATACAACTTTGATTTGCAAATATTCAAATCTATTGTTAGTCCAATAATACCTCTTTGATCAATATACACTTTAGTTCCTTTTCTTTCTTTCTTTATTCTACTCAGTGAATTCTCTGTCTTTTGTTGCTCAATGTCTGTAGAATTCCTTGGCTTTGTTCTTCAACCTATATGATCAGATCTGCATGAAGAATTCTATCTTTACACAAAATATATTTAACATTCCTTTTTTTTATAATTAATTCCTTGTCTCTTTATATAGACATGATTAGCCACTCAATATCCTTGTTATTGTCGTAGAGCTCTCCTTGATCCATAAAATTCTCCATGCTTTTCTTTATCCCGTAAAGCTCTCCTTTAGTTTTATTCTGTAAATCTATCCTTGATAACTGTGAATAAAACATTCTTTTAATCTCCTTCCTTGCTTTAGTTTAACTGATCGTTGAAAATAAAAGAAATTAATCAGTCAATCCCTAAATTGTAGCTCTTTCAGCCAAGCAATTTTGTCATTCTTTAACTCCAATTATGCTCGGTCATCAACTCCACCTATGCTTGGTAACACTTGCTCAGTTAGTGTTGTGCTCGGTATACACTATGAACTGCTCAGTGTTCACTATCACTCGGTGTATATAGACCTTTTATGTTTTACCGACCACATAAAATTTGTCTCTTTAGATATTCAAGGTTATGATAATGTGTATGAACAGTCAGACCATATCAAGTTGACATCAATGACAATACAATACATTAACTGATTTAATGTATTGCATTCACTTTTGTAGCTCGGTGATCATCAACGTATCATCTTTAAACATTCAATTAGTTATAGTTCATCAATCTCTCCCTTTGGAATTGATGGAAACACAATATGAAATAGGCAGTATAAAACATGCCATAACATATCAAACTTATTGTTCTATAACCAATTCAAATATCTGAATCTCGGTAAGCTCTTCTAGCTCATATTTAATATGTTTAATCACTAAAAAAATATTTAACATATAACTCTCCCTATAGATTTTATTCTGCTATGTGTTCTCCCTTTAGATTTGATTCTACTGTGTGCTCTCTCTTTCTTCATTCCCTTCAATGGATAGGTGTAGCAGTTCTGTCTTCTAATTTTGTCTCTCCCTTTCTTGTAGTATCTCTTCTCCCTTTTCTAGATAGATATGTAGTGTTAAATCTCTCCAATTCTCTCCCTTTGATGGATGGTTATTTCATTGAATCTTTCTCTCCATTTAATCTTAATCTCTTCTCCCTGGTGGATTTTTCATTTAATCTTTCTCTCCCTTTGACAACAATGCCAAAGAAAATATACAGCTTTGTAGTAGCCAACAATATCTCTTGTGTGTGGTTCAGATAAGTACCATTAGTGTACTAATATGTCATTGTAGTTCATATCTCATCTTGCATCAACATGATTAATCTTCTGATAATGTGTAGGCTGATGCAACCTCCAAGTCAGCTTAGTGACCAGTAGACAAGGGACGAACCTGTTAGAATAACTGAGAGGGGGGTGAATCAATGGACTCAAAAATATTCCAATAAATCAACCCAAAAACTTAGTACCACAATATTCAGCCTCTAGTTATCTTCAGTCCTACAAGATTTATGCCTTCAAGTAATCATATCAAATAACTACTGCTCAGAGTTCACTGTTAAACCTATTTCTTAATGTTTACCAAATAACATTCTTTCATTTACCAAAAAATAGTAAATTTCTTAGTGTATACCGATCAATCTAGATTATTTATGTGTAACGCAAAACACTAAAGTAATGACTCATAAATACATTGACATGTGGATTTTTAACATGGAAACCCTGTTAAGGGATAAACCACTTGGGACAGGTAACCCAAAATTTTCACTCTTCTGAAGTGAGCTCGGTGAAGAGCCAACCCTATTAAAGGTTACAAACACATTGTTAAGTGTGACCTTGTTAGAGGGTTTAAATAGAATAGTTTGTCACTTGATATCGAGCATCTCTATGCTACCTTCTATGACCAAAACCAGTGTAGTTTGTCAAATGGTATCTGGCATCTCATGCTATCTTCATGATCAAACTTTTTGATACTCCTTGGGATGTATCTCAAAATAGAAAGGATTGTTAAGTCCTGCTCGGTTAAGAGACTTTCTAAAACAATGATTAAACTGAAACAATAAATGATCTGTTCACATATACAACTTAGAATTGCATATTTTTAGATCTATTGTAATCTCATTATACCTTTCTAATCAATATGTATTTTCAATACCTTTGCTCCACTTATTTCTTCTCGGTGATACTGTGCTTCTCTGTTGCTTGGTGTCCACAAAAATCTTTAGCTCTTTCATCAGCTTGATTGATCAGGACTGTATGAAGTTGTTCTTCATCAGTTTCTCTTCAGCATTCTTCTTTATCTATTCACTCCCCTAATTCATAATGAATTAGATTATCTATTTATAGACATGATATCATCATTTCTCACTTCTTGATTTTCTTGTTCTTGGTGTGATCCGCAATCTTAGCCAATCTTTCTTTAAAGCTTAACTCCTATTTTATCTTGTAGAAATCTTCTTGCCAACTGGATAAAACAACTATTAATATTTTACTTATCTCTAGCTTTAACTTGTTGATAAAAACAATGTCAACAACTAGTTAAGTCTATCTTTAGCTCTGCCAACTAAGTATTTTTTTATTTCTGAATTTCAGTTCCTTTCATTGTTTTAACCCTTTGATAGCTTCAGTCAAAACTTCAGTTCTCCTCGAGCTTCTCCGTTAGTTTTATCTATCCGTCGGGGTTGTCTGTCCTTCGGGCATCACTGCAAATTTTTGCTCATCGGTTAACATTGTAATTTTGGCCGTCAGTAATGCTTGTGATTCTATTCATCGGTAATCCTTGTCGGTTTTATTGCTTAGGCATCACTGTGACTTTTCTCTCAGGTTTCTCTGTCTGTCAGGTTCCACTAACTGTCGCTGTTTGTAGTCACTTAGTGAATGTTGGTCTTGTATGCATTACTGAAAGCATAATCTTTATCTCTTTGATTCTTTTAAGTCTTTGACACTTTGTATATAACTGATCAGATTATATCAAGTTGACATCAATGACAATACAATCCAATGACTGATTTAATGTCTTTCATTATCTTTCTGCATTTTGGTGATCAACTTAACATCTTCAAACATTCAATCAGTTACATGTCATCAATCTCTCCCTTTGGCATTGATGGCAACATACTACATTATCACACTATATTATTACTAATACAATATTAAATATAACAATTCAAGTTCATCAATCTCTCCTATTATAACTGTTATAAATGTTGGGCTCTCAGTAATCTCATATAGCTTAGATTTGTTTCTTGCAGAGTGTGTCTTCAATATTCAATCCCTTTACTGGATAGATGTAGCAGCTTCTATCTTTGTTCCTGATATGTGTTCTTCCTTGACTGTTCCACTCCTTGAACATCTCTTTTTCCTTTGACAATAATCTCTCCCTTAGTATGTAGTCTCTCCCTTTGATGGATATTTCATATGTAATCAATCCCTTTGAATTCTTAGGAACTTCTCTTCATGGATAATGATATAATCTCTTCCTGATAATGAGATAATCTCTACCTTAGATAATCTCTCCCTCTTGGTAATGAGATAATCTCTCCCTTTGACAATAATGCCAAACAATTCTTCCATATCATCTTCCATCCTTTTTATAATATAATCCTTGAATTTTCCTATCCATCAGCAATACATTGACTCTGGTGTTCAGTGTAGGTATGTACCTTTTTGTGTATAGATGTATCATTGCAGTCCATCATGGTGCATGCATCAACATGAATGATATTTTGATTTGTGTATAGGCTGATGCAACCCCTAGTCAGCTTACTGATCGATAGACAAGAGTTGTACCCCTAGTCTCTATCTCAGGTACTCAAATGTATCTTTCGGTAATGGCTTGGTAAAGATGTCAGCTAATTGTTCCTTGGATTGAACATATTATAGTATCATCTCTTTTTCTTGCACTTGTTCTCTTAAATAGTGATACTTGATAGCAATATGCTCAGTCTTAGCTTGCATGACTAGATTCTTAGAAATGTTAATTGCACTGGTATTATCACAATAGATAATCACTAGTTCAAGAATCTTCATATTCATACCTTTCAGCAATTGTTTGATCCAGTCAATATTGAAGCAATTTATAGTAGCAACCACATATTCTGCTTCTGCGATAAACTAGGAGATGCATCCTTGCTTCTTGCTGATCCATGTGACAAGTCTGTCACCCATGAAGAATGCTCCTCCAGTTGTGCTCTTTTGGTCATCAATTTTTCTAGCCCAATCAGCATCTGTATAGACTTGTAGCTCAAATTTTCCTTCCTTTTTATACCACAAGCCATAGTCCTCAGTGTTCTTTATATATCTCAGAATTCTCATGACAACAGTCATATGTGATTCTTTGGGATTAGCAGAAAATATTGCAACTATTCCAACTACATGTGCAATATCTTGTCTAGTATGAACAACATACATTAGTTTTCCAATCATTGATCTATACAAGGTCTGATTTACCTCATTTGACTTATCTTCCTTTGTCATCTTACATCTGGTTGTCATAGGTGTTCCAACTGGTTTGCAAGCTTCCATCTTGAATATCTTCAACACTTCCTTGATGTATTTGGACTGAGTGATATATATGCCTGCATCTTGTTGAAGAATCTGTAGACTAAGAAAGAATTTGATTTCCCAAAACATAGACATTTCAAACTCTTTACTCATTTCATTAGCAAAGGATTTGCATAACATTTCATTTCCCCCAAAAATGATTTCATCAACAAATATTTCAGCAATTAGAATATTACCATCGGTATCTTCTTTTAAGTACAGATTGTTATTTTCACTTGTTCTTACAAATTCAATGCTTATGAGATAGGAGTGAAGTCTTTCATACCAATCTCTCGATGCTTATTTCAATACATACAAGGCTTTATGTAGTCTACATACCATGTTTCTATTGTCTGGATCAACAAACCCTTCTAGTTGTTCAATGTATACCTGTTCTTCCAGTATTCTATTTAGGAATGCAGATTTGACATCCATCCGGTATACCTTGGATCCTTTGTATGCAATATAAGAAATAATAACTCTAACTCCTTCTAGTCTAGAAATAGGTGAAAAGGTCTCACCAGAGTCGATACCTTATTCTTGTGCATACCCCTTGCATACTAATCTTTCTTTGTTTCTTGTGAGTTCTCCATTCTCATTCAGATTATTTTTGAATATCCATTTGGTACCGATGAAATTCTTTTCATCTAGTCTCGGTACTAGTGTCCATGTACTTTTATTCTCAATCTTTTCTATTTCTTCATTCATAGCACTAACCCATTCCTCATTTTCAAGTGTAGTGTTAACAGATTTAGGCTCAAAATCACAAAGTAAACATCTAGTGTTTAGTGACTTATCTCTTGTTCTCATTCCAGCCTTCTTGTCTCCTATGATCTAATTTTGTGGATGATGTCTTCTAACATACTTGGCAAGTTTCGGTTCAGCTCTTTGTCCATCATTATTATTATCATCTTGACCTTCATTCGTATCTCCATCGCTTGGTACATCATCTTGAGTATTTTCCTAAATTTTGGTAATTGCAGCCTAATGCTTGGGGCAATGTTCTGTTGCTTGGGAGTGATACACTCTTGCTTGGGTAGAGTTTCAGTTTCTTCATTGTAAACAAACCTATTGTAGTCTTGTAGTTCTTTTCTTCTTTCCTTATCATTCTTTTCTGCAAATCCATCTATTCTTACATTTCCACTTTCAATGATTTTGTTAGATGACTTGTTGAGACATTTATAAGCCTTACTTTTTGTGGAATACCATACAAAGATAACTTCATCACTTTTCGAGTCAAGCTTTCCATTTCTATCATCTTTCAAAATATAACATTGACTAACAAAAATTATGAAGTAACTTACATTGGGTGTGTAGCCATACCAAAGCTCATAGGGTGTCTTCTTTGTGTCCTTCAATTGTACTCTCTTCAATGTGTAGATAGTTGTACTGACAGCTTCCCTCCAAAAATTTTGAGTGATACTTTTCTCAATCATCTATGTTCTTGCACAATTAACAATTGATATGTTTCTCCTCTCAGCAATCCCATTTTATTGTGGTGTTCTTGGTGTAGAAACCTATCTTTTAATTCCATGTTCATTACAGAAATTAGTGAATTCATTTGAAATAAATTCCCCTTCTTTATCTAACCTTAAACATTTCAATTTATTATCACTTTGTTTTTCTATCATATCCTTATACCATTTAAACATCTTGAATGTTTTTTATTTATCTTTTAAGAACATAACTCTCATCATTCTAGAATAATCATCTACAAAGAGAATAAAATACCTATCTCCATAGTAACTCTTTATCCTCATAGGTCCACATAGATCAGTATGGACTAATTATATAATTTCATTAGATGTATGGATTTTAATCTTGAAACTAGACTTTGTCATCTTACCTTTTGACAATTATTGCACATGATATGCTCGGGCTTCAACATGCTCGGTAAGCCTCTGACTTTTTTTTGTTTCTTATCTTTATCATGTTGTCAAAATTCACATGACACAATCTCTTATGCCACAACTATATGTCTTTGTTTCTAGCAATCAAACAAGTGGTTTTAATGTCATCAAGATAGAAAAGGTTACCTTTTGTCTATTCACCAGTTCCAATCAACCTTCCTGATTCATTGAAATCTTTTCCTTCTTATTCTCAAATGCTACTTGGTGACCTGTGTTATTCAATTGTGGAGCACTCAATAGATTATAATTTAGTCCTTTTACCTAGTAAGCATTTTAAAATTTGATCAGGTTATTTAACATTATGGTTCGTTTACCTTCAACAGGACAAGGTGTTTCATTACCCATTCTTACTGATCCACCATTGTAGTATTCAAAAGTTTCAAACTTTTGTTTATCACCGGTCATGTGGTGAGTGCAGCCACTATCTATAATCCACGCATCATTCTTACTAACCTTAGATATGAGTGTAGTCTCTACATACCTTTCTTCTTCTTCTTCGTCTGAATCATCCTTCATGGCTACAAATACCATCTCAATGTCTTCTTTAGATTCAGTGTTAGTATCATCAGCTTTGTTCTCAGCTAGGTAACAAGATTTCTTTCCTTTTTCCTTGTAGTCTCGGGTATCTCTTCTTTAAGATTGTCGGTTGCTCTGGTAATCTCTGTTATCACCTCGGTCAAACTTATTTTCATATGTTCTGTCATTACTTCTGTCATCTTTTCATCTGTTAGGATATATTGTAGAAAAGTGTCCAACTTCTTTACAATTAAAACATACAAGTGGTAATTTACCTTTGTATCTACCTTTGCCTCTCTACAATCTTCTTGCCATTAGTGCTTCAATCTCATCAAGTCCTTGATCCCCATTGTCACTTTCACTATCATTCCTCATAGTGTGTCTATGACTTGACTTACTTATTTTCAAAGAATATTTGAATGCAGACTCTATAGATGGTAAGACACTATTATCAAATTTATTCATCTCAAATGAAATTAGTCTACCAATTAGGCTATCTAGAGTAACTATATTGTTTGCAACTACTCTCATTTCTTTTATAGAAGAAACTCTAATAGTATATACAGGTAGTAAGGTTCTTAGGATATTACCTACCACTGTCTCTTCTTCAAGTACACCTCCAACTCCTCAAATAGAATTGACTACCTCTTTAATATTGTAGCTATACTGAGTGATATTTTCTCCTTTCATCCTTAGGTCATCAAATCTCCCTCTTAGGATTTCTTCCTTGGCTCTTAGTACATTAGCATCTCCTCCATGTACTAGCTTTAATTTATCCCACATTTTCTTTGTAGAGGTGCAGGTTTTGACATCTTCAAACTCAGTATCAGAGAGTGAGGAAGCAATATCTATCATCATGAAATTATGCTCATGCTTTTCTCTTAATTTCTCAAGAGTGTGAGGTCCTATAGGCAAAATATATTTAGTATCAAGGTGTTGAGTAACATCATTACCAATACCTGATAGGTGGCATCCTATTCTTCTTTTCCATGATGCAAAGTTGTCTTTATTCAACTTAGGCACATCTCGCTTGTTCATCTTGTGATATTTTGCTTGAACTGTTAAACTCCCTTTCTAAGCACACAAGCTCTGATACCAATTTTTATAAGAACTAAGAGGGAGGGGTGAATCAGTAGCCTAAAAAATATTCTAATAAATCAACCCAAAAACTTAGTACCACAATATTAAGCCTCTAGTTATCTTAAGTCCTACAATATGTATGCCTTCAAATAATCATATCAAATAACTACTGCTCAAAGTTCACTGTTAAACCTTATTCTTAATGTTTATTGAATAACAGTCTTTCATTTACCTAAAAATAGTAAATTTCTTAGTGTATACCGATCAATCCAGATTAGTTATGTGTAATGCAAAACACTAAAGTAATGAATCATAAACACATTGACACATAGATTTTTAACGTGGAAACCCTGTTAAGGGAAAAACCACTTGGGACCGGTAACCCAAAATTTTCACTCTATTGAAGTGAGCTAGGTGAAGAGCCAACCCTGTTAAAGGTTACAAACACACAATTAGATGTGACCTTGTTAGAGGATTTAAATAGAATAATTGTTCACTTGATATCGGGCATCTCTATGCTACCTTCTATGATCAAACCCAGTGTAGTTTGTCAAATGGTATCTGGCATCTCATGCTATCTTCATGATCAAAATTTTTGATACTCCTTGGTATGTATCTCAATATAGAAAGGATTGTTAAGTCTTTCTCGGTTAAGAAACTTTCTGAATCAATGGTTAAAATGAAACATTAAATGATCTGTTCATACATGCAACTGACTTGCAGATTTTTAGATCTATTGTAAGCTCATTATACCTTTCTGATCAATATGTCTTTTTAATACCTTTTCTCCACTTCTTTATTCTCGATGATGTTGTGCTTCTCTATTTCTTGGTGTCCCCAAGAATCTTTAGCTCTTTCCTTAGCTTGATTGATCAGGACTGTATGAAGTTGTTCTTCATCAATTTCTCTTCAACATCCTTCTTTCTCTATTCACTCCCCTAATTCATAATGAATGAGATTGTCTCTTTATAGACACAATATCAACATTTCTCACTTCTTGATTTTCTTGTTCTTGGTGTGATCTAAAATCTTTTCCAATCTTTCTTTAAAGCTTAACTCCTATTTTATCTTGTATAAATCTTCTTGCCAACTAGATAAAACAAATTTTAATCTTTTACTTATCTCTGGCTTTAACTTGTCGATGAAAACAATGTCAACAACCAGTTAAGTCTATCTTTAGTTTTGCCAGCTAAGTATTTTATCATTTTTGAACTTCAGTTCCTTTTGGTGTTTTAACTCTTTGATAGCTTTGGTCAACACTTCAATTCTCCTTGGGCTTCTCGGTCGGTGTTGTCTATCCATCAGGGTTGTCTATCCTTCAAGCATCATTGCAAAGTTCTACTCATCAATTAACACTATAATTTTGGTCGTCGGTAATGCTTGTGATTCTGCTCGTTGGTAATGCTTATTGATTTTCTTTCTCGGGCATCACTGTGACTTTTCTCTCAGGTTTCTCTGTCCGTTGGGTTCCACTAACCATCGGTGTTTATAGTCACTTAGTGAATGCTGGTCTTTTATGCATTACTAAAATCATAATCTTTATCTCTCTGATTCTCTGTAGCCTTTGACACTTTGTATATAACCGATCAGATTATATCAATTTGACATCAATGACAATCCAATCCATTAACTGATTTAATGTCTTGCATTATCTTTCTACATTTCAGTGATCAACTTAACATCTTCAAACATTCAATCAGTTACATGTCATCAGAACCCCTAGTCTATCCCTCAGGTATTCAAATGTATCTTTTGGCAATGGTTTTTTTAATACGTCTGCTAGTTGTTCTTTGGATTATACATATTCTAGTAGTACTTGTTTCTCTTGTAGTTGTTCCCTCAAGTAATGATACTTAATTGATATGTGCTTTATCTTAGCATGCATCACAGGGTTCTTTGAAATGTTTATAGCACTTGTATTATCACAATAGATAATTATTGGGTCAAGAATTTTCTCATTCATACCATTGAGCAATTGCTTGATCCATGCAATGTTAGAGAAATTTGCAGAAGCAACTACATATTCTTCTTCTACAAGTGATTGAGATATGCATCCTTGCTTTTTACTTATCCATGTTACAAGTTTGTCACCCATAAAGAATGCTCCTCCTATAGTGCTCTTTCTATCATCTATGTTTCAAGCCCAATTAGCATCAGTACAACCTTGTAGCTCAAATTTGCCTTCTTTATTGTACCACAAACCATATTGTTTAGTATTCTTCAGATATCTCAAAATTCTTTTAACAACAATCATGTTTGATTCTGAGGCTTAGTAGAGAATCTTTCAACTATACCAACTGCATGTGCTATATCAGGTTTAGTGTTTACTACATACATTAGTTTACCAATCATAGATTTGAATAAGGTCTGATTTACCTTGGTTGTCTTATATTCCTTCACCAATTTGCATCTAGTTGCCATAGGTGTTCCAACTGGTTTGGATTCCTCCATCTTGAATATCTTCAGAACTTCTTTGATGTATTTTAATTGTGTGATGTAGATGCCTTCATCCTGTTGTAGAATCTGTAGACCAAGAAAAAATTTGATCTCTCCAAATATTGACATTTCAAATTTTTTGCTCATTTCATTAGCAAATGATTTGCATAGCATATCATTACCTCCAAATATGATATCATCAAAAAATATCTCAAAAATCAAAATCTTATCATCAATATCTCCTTTCAAATATAGATTATTGTTGTCACTTTTTCTAACAAATCCAATACTAATGAGATAAGAGCGAATTCTTTCATACAATGCTCTTGGTGCTTGATTGAATCCATACAAGGCTTTGTGTAGTTTACAAACCATGTTCCTTTTGTTAGGATCAACAAACCCTTCAGGTTCTTCAATGTATACCTCCTCTTCTAGTATTCCATTCAGAAATGCATATTTAACATCCATTTGGTATACTTTGAATCCTTTAAAAGAAGCATAAGTGAGTATAATTCCTACTCCTTCTATTATAGAAATAGGTGCAAAGGTTTCCCCATAGTCAATACCTTCTTCTTGTGCATACCATTCTTTCTTTGTTCCTTGTGACTTCTCCATTCTCATTAAGTTTGTTTCTAAAAATCCATTTGGTGCCAATGACATTTTTTTCACTCAGTCTAGGTACTAATGTCCATGTTTTATTCTTCTCAATCTGTTCAATCTCTTCATTCATTGCACTAACCCATTCTTGATTCTGAAGGGCAACATTAATAGATTTAGGCTCAAAATCACAAATCAAGCATATATTGTTAAGTGACTTACTTCTTGTTCTTATTCCTACTCTTTTATCTCCAATGACGTGGTCCTGTGGATGGTGTCTTCTGAAATATTTAACAAGTACAGGTTCATATCTATGTTCTTCATTTTGATCTTCATTTTGATCTTCATCACTTGGTTAAGCATTGTGAGCATTTTCCTGATTCTCGGTGTGTGCAGCCTATTGCTCGATTGCATTGTTCTGTCACTCGGGAACGGTGTCAGTTTATTCAATGTAGACAAATCTGTTGTAATCTTTAGGTTCCTTTATGTTTTCCTCATCCTATTTCTTAGAAAATTCATCCACTTTAAATTATTTTTTTAGAATATTTGTTCAGACATTTATAATCTTTTCTTTTAGTAGAATATTCTAGAAATATTCCTTCATTACTTTTACAGTCAAGTTTCCCATTTATATCATCTTTCAGTATATAACATTGACTTCCAAAATTTCTAAAGTAACTCACATTTGGTATGTATCGATACCATAGCTCATAAGGTGTCTTATTTGTTTCTTTCTTCAATTGAACTCGGTTCAGTGTATAGACAGTAGTACTTACAGCTTCTCTCCAGAATGTTTGTGTGATGCCTTTTTCAATCATCAGTGTTCTGGCACAATAAAAAATTTATCTATTCCTCCTTTCAGCAATCTGGTTTTGTTGTGGTGTTCTCGATGTAGAAACATGTCTTGTAATCCCATGCTTATTACAAAATTTAGTGAATTCGTCATACATAAATTCTCCTCCTCTATCTGATCTTAAACATTTCAGTTATTTTCCACTTTTTTTTCAACTTTATCTTTATACCATTTGAACATCTTAAATGCTTCATATTTCTCTTTTAAGAACATGAGAGTCATCATCCTAGAATATTCATCAACAAATAGAATAAAGTATCTATCACCATAATATCTCTTTGTTCTCATTGGTCCAAATAAGCTAGTATGGACTAACTCCAAAATAGCATTAGATGTGTAGTTTTTGCTCTTGAAACTAGACTTTGTCATTTTTCCTATTTGACAATTCTTGCACATAACATGATTGGGCTTTGAAATACTTGTTAAGCCTCTCACTTTTCTTTTCTTACTTATCTTAACCATGTTGTCAAAATTCACATGACATAACCTTTTATTCCATAATCAAACGTCTTCATTTCTAGCTAATAAACAAGTGATCTCAATATTATCAAGATAGAATAGATTACCTTTTGTTTGTTCCCCGTACCGATCAACTTTCCTTTTCCATTATAGATCTTTGCCTTTTTGTTCTCAAATGCAACTCAGTGTCCTGTGTTGTTCAGCTGTAAAATACTCAATAGATTACAGTTAAGTCCTTTCACCCAATATGCATTTTCACATCTGATCAGATTATTAAACATGATGGTACCTTTTCCTTCAACTAGGCAAGGTGAGTTATTACCCATCTTAACTGATCCACCATTATAATATTCAAAGGTTTCAAAGTTTTCTTTATCTCCAATCATGTGATGAGTACATCCACTATCAATAATCCAGACATCATTTTTGCTAACTATAGATCTGAGTGTTGTTTCAACATACCTTTCTTCTTCGTCTGAATCATCCTTCATAGAAACAAATACTACCTCAATATCTTCATCAGAATTAGCACCATAATTTTCAGCTTTGTTCTCAACCACGTAAAAATCCTTCTTTCCTTTGTCCTTGTAATCTTGGATATCTCTTCTGTCAGAGTGTCGGTTGCTTCTGTAGTCTCTTTCATCACTTCTGTCATACTTCTTTTCATAAGATTTGTCATTGTCTCTTTCATTCTTTCTCTTGTTAGGGCATCTAGCAGAAAAATGGCCAATTTATTTGCAATTAAAATAGACCAATGGTAATTTACCTTTATATCTTCCTTTACCTCTATGTAATCTCCTATCCATTAATGCTTCAAGTTCATCAAGTTCTTTCTCATCACTATCACTGTCACTATCATTTCTCATAGTGTGTTTGTTACTAGATTTGCTTATTTTCAGAGAAGACTTGAATGCAGACTCAATAGTAGGGAAGACACTGTTGTCATAGTTGTTCATCTCAAATGAAATAATTCTACCAATAAAACTATCAAGAGTAACATTGTTATCAGCTACTACTCACATTTCTTGAATTGCAGATACTCTAATAGCATAAACATGCAGTATGGTTCTCAAAATTTTACTTACAACTATTTATTCATCAAGTAATCCTCCTACTCCATGGATAGCATTAAAAAATTCTTTTATTTTGTCACCGCTACTCAATGATGTTCTCTCCTTTCATTCTTAGGTCATCAAACTTTCCTCTTAGGCTTTTAGCTTTAGCTCTCAGCACATTGGCATCTCCTCCATGTACTAGCTTGAGTTTGTCCCACATTTTCTTTGCAGAGGTGTATGATTTCACATCTTCAGATTCAACATCGGTTAGTGAAGCAAGTTCTATCATCATATAATTGTGTTCATGTTTATCTCTCAATTGATCAACAGTCGTAGGTCTAGTAGGTGCAACATATTCAGTATCCAAGTGTTTTGTAACATCATTTCCAATACCAGATAGATGAATTCTTACCCTGCTTTTCCATGATGCAAATATGTCTTTGTTCAACTTAGGCACATCCCTTTTACTCATCTTGTGATCTTTGGCTTAAGCCCCTTTAAAATTTTCTTCCAAGCACCAAGGGCTCTGATACCAATTGTTAGAATAACTGAGAGGGGGGAGGGTGAATTAGTGGCTTTAATAATTATTCCAAAAATTCAACCAAAAACTTATCTTTCAAATATAATACCTTTAGTTATCTTATAGTCCCAAATTTCATCAAGATGTATGCCATAAATAATCTTAAAAATATAAACTGCTCGGTAAGATATATTTTTTATCTTTTCTTGACTTTACCAAGTAGTAGGAAATAAACTTAGAGTTAACCAACCAATCCAGTTTCAATAATGTGTAAAACAAAATATCAATGCAATAAAACATATACACATTTGACACATATATTTTAACGTGGAAACCCAATATGGGAAAAACCACCTGGGACCAGTAACCCAAAATATTTTCACTCTTCTAAAGTGAGATCGGTGAAGAGCCAATCCTGTTAAAGGTTACAATACACACTGTAAGTGTGACCTTGTTAGAGGATTTAAAACCAACAATTTTTATTTTGACCTAGCACTCACTATGTTGTCAACAAGAAAAACTTTTGATACTCTTGAGTATCTCAATACAATAAGTACTGTTAAATCCCACTCAGTTAAGAGATTTTCTTAATCAATGGTTAGACGGATACAGTAAATGATCTATTCAAAATACAACTTTGATTTGAAAATATTCAAATATATTGTTAGTCCAATAATACCTATATGATCAATATACACTTCATTTCCTTTTTTTTCTTTCTTTCTTTATTCTTCTCGGTGAATGCTTTGTCCTCTGTTGCTCGGTGTCTGCAGAATCCCTTGGCTCTGTTCTTCAACCTGTATGATCAGATTTGCATGAAGAATTCTATCTTCACACAAAATATATTCAAAATTCCTTTTTTTATGATGAATTCCTTGTCTCTTTATATAGAAATGATTAGCCGCTCAATCTCCTTGTTTTTTTCATAGATCTCTCCTTGATCTGTAAAACTCACCATGTTTTTCTTTATCTCGTAAAGATCTCCTTTAGTTTTATTCCATAAATCTCTCCTTGATAATTGTGAATAAAACATGCTTTTAATCTCCTTCCTTGGTTTAGTTTAACTAATCGTTGAAAATAAAGCAATCAATCAGTCAATCCCTAAATTGTAGCTCTGCCAGCTAAGAAATTTTGTCATTATTTAACTCCAGTTATTCTTGGTAACACTTGCTTGGTTACTGCTACGCTCGGTATACATTGTGAACTTCTCGGTGTTCACTGTCACTCGATGTATACAAACCTTTTATGTTTTACCAACCACATAAACTTTGTCTCTTCATATCTTCAAGGTTATGATAATATGTGTATGAAAAATCAAACCATATCAATTTGACATTAATGACAATATAATACATTAACTAATTTAATGTCTTGCATTCACTTTTGCAGCTCAGTGATCATCAACTTATCATCTTTAAACATTCAATTAGTTATAGTTCATCATGGAAATATTTTGCTTATGTGGTTGATATGAAATATGACTCCAGTGCATACCTCAGTATATTGTTAACCATCTTTAGACTTGGGAAAATCTAAATTATTTATGACAAGGCCATCCTCAAGCTTTGGGGTAGCACATTCATGCAAAATGTGTTCAAGTTCATGACCTTAAGACATAAATTCATCCTTTTCATCTTGACTAGGACCTTTAAGGATGTCCATATTTTCACATTTAAAAACATGATTAGATTCATTCTTTTAAACATCAGAAGAATCATTTTCATCCTTATGCTCTTCATTTTTGGATTTCTAAGAATGCAAAAAATAGAATCGGGAGTCACTAGAAATGGTTGCTTCCTTTTGGTGGAAGAGAATAACAAGATCACAAGATTCAGATTTGGGATATTGCACTGCTTCCTTTTCTGATTATACCTCAAGAGAAAGCTTCTTCATTAGAGAGGATAACTTGTGTTGATTCCCAACAACATAATTTTGAGCAGTAGTTGGAAGTGGCCTCCTTGGTACATCCTTGTGAGGCACTAAGAACGTACCTTAAAATATTTTATTTTTGAGGACAAGTAGCTCAATAGCTAACCTCTACACCATATGATCAATCCTTGTGATGGAAGAAAATGAATCCAAAGTAAAAAGAACTTTCTTCAAATCAACTTGCTTCTATTCTTATCTATATGGAAAGAATGAGATCAACTTTAATTTATTTCTCCAACTTCTACATAGCTACTAGAGTAGCTGGAGTTTCTCTTCTTAATAGAAAACTTACATCAGGCACTTGAGAATAGATGAAGAAACATTTAAAATTTGTAGTTGTAGGATGAGAAACAATTGGAATTATTTGTGTCAACTTGTTGAAGTTGGAAATGAATTCATGCTTAGGCATGTGAGATGTCTTCTTCAACTAGGTAAGTTGGACAAACAAAGCATGAGCATCTTCAAGAGATTTGAACCTTTCTTCAAACATAGCTCTTAGATTATCCTAGATTGTGATAGTCTGTGGTAAGAGATAGTAAAACCAGTTAGCAAACATGCCTTGGAGAGTCTCCACAAAAATCCTCATAGACACATCCTCATGTTCAACACTATGAACCCTACATGAAATGTAGAAAGAAACTATATGCTCATCAGGGTGTTTTTTTTTGTCATCGAAGAACTTGGGAAAATTCTTCTGCATGCTATCAAGAAGAGCATCTAGAGGTAGAGTTAGATTCAATAGACCAAAAGCATTTCCCCAATGACCTTGGGAATCCATTTACATGTCCTTGGTAAGACCTTGGAAAAATGAAAGAAAATAAAATTACAATGAATAGGACATAGGTATACTTCAAACAAAAGAGTGAGGCCCCTAAATGTGTATCTTTTCCCCAATTTAGTCACCAAAAAGTGTTGGGAGGGTTTTTACAACTAACAATTTTAAGATCAATTGCAAAATAGTGGTTCCAACTACATTGTGTGAGACACAATCTCTCCTACTTCTAAGTGAAGGCTCTCCCTTCTTATTTCTACTAGAATCAACAAACTAATTAACTACTACGATTTATACTAAGCTAAATTAGGGCAAGGAATTCATCCTCTTCTTTTATGTCAGAATAGATGCTACTATTAATATGCAATCTTTAATCAATGGTTTAATTCACTTACAAAGTATTTGTTGGAGAAATAATCTCGATAAAAAAAAGATTAGACATAAGAATAATCCTCAATGTACCAGTATTTTATGTAACCTAGAAGCTCACAAAAGCTCAAAGCCTTTCCATGGCTCCTTATGAAATTTTGAGAAAAAGAATGAAACAGAGGTGTACCTCAAAGTCTTCAACATATATATTACCTTGCATGCACAAAAACAAAAAAATGAAGCATCAAAAAGTCTACAAACTATTTCCTTGCTTGAGTGTTCTATGCTAATCTCATACGTGATAAGCAACTCAAAGTCTACAAGCTCAAAACTAAAAACCTAACTACAACTCTAAACACAATCAACAACTCAAAGTCTACAAGATTGAATTCAAATCATTTTTGAACAAAAACACAAAATTCACAATCAATCTTTAGAAAATATCATCACATAACACCTTGAATCAACACAAAGTCTGAAAGTAATTTGACTCTTCAATTAAAAGTAATTCAATTTGCATCTGAGCTCAAAGGAGTGCATATACAAATTGACATAATTTCAATGCCTTCCCAAAAGATAAAAATTACAATGAGAACCCTCTATTATTTATAGGTGAGGGGTTGAGAGAAAAAAGTGGGAGAAGTCCAACTAACTAAGACTTATTCCACAACTAACTATGACTTATTCCAAATTATAGTTCTAATGTAGCTTGACTTGCAATTTGTTTACATGAAATTACAAGTTACAACTTTGTAAGTGATATGATCACTTGCAATTATATCTTTTCATTGTACATGTAATTTTTCAAAAAGAAATTACAAGTAAATAATTGGAATTAATCTAAGTGTCCAGAGACAAGAGTCTATTTGCATCATCCTTTGTTAGTCTTCAGGCTAGTACAAGATTCTTCATGATTGAAGTACTTAGGTTTGGTGAAATAATTTTGAGCCAGAATATGAACTTTCATCCTTGATGATCTTTGTGCTCTTGGACAACAAACTTCAATCTTATCCTCTTTCTTGGGGTAATACAAGTTCTTAAGGAGGGAAGTTCTTTGCAACTGAAATAGGAAACCCAGAATGTAAGGATCTCTTTATGAACAACTTGACACCTTTGCCTTGAAAGAATTCTATTGTCTTTAATGAAATATCCTTGTCACTTATTCACCTCCTCGTATGGCATTTCATGTTATTGTTCTTACTTTTTCTAATTCTATAGTCTTGGAGTCTGCTCGCAAAATAAGGCCCATGCCTTGATTTTTTGATTTGGTAGGCCATGTGTGCAAAATGGACTGACTAAGGAAAGTTGGAAAAGATGCAAAAGTGGTGTTAAAGCTAAATTTTGGGTCTTGGAATGCACACTACAAATGGGGAAAAATGAAAATGCATTTAATATATGCAATGGGAATGTACATGTTTGTACTTGTAATCAGGTCTTAGAGACCAGATTTCAAGTGATTTTGAGTGCATTTTAGTTTACATTCAGGTTTTCAAAGGTCAATTGTAAGAGGGGGAAGAATTTTTGGCATTGCAAGTGTAAAATATATTGGACTTAATGGGAAGTATTACTGAGAGGGGAGGGGTGAATCAGTACCTCTAAAACTTTTAACACTTTACTCAATTTATCGTTAATGATCATTCAATTCTAATTTACCAATGATTACTGTTATTCTTTCTTATGCATCTATTGTTTGTTCACAATCTTTACAATCATCCATAGAAACATTCATGAAATTGACAAACACATAACACAAGATATGGTATCATAGAAAACTCCTGTTAGGAAGTAAAAACTGTAGTGGGGATGGCACCCACAAAACTTCACTATCTGCAGAATGGAAGGGAGTTGGTTAAGGATTACAATTTGATCCCTTCTGATGATCTACCCTGTCAAAAGTATTAAGGTGGAGACCTGTTAAGATCTACTCTGTTAAGAGCTTTAGCAACATTGATTTAAGTGTGCACTCAGTAATGAGATTTACAATAGGATGGTTAAGCCCACCTTTCAGAAAAGGATTTCATTAGTGTACTACACTTGTTAGAATGAGTACAAATGTTGACCTGACTGTATGCAATCTAATATTGCTGATTTACAGATCCATTAAAGTATTTACAATAATAATATCACCTTGAGTGATTGATGAATACCTTTTCTCTGTCTGTCGGTAGCCTCTGTTCTATTCTTGAAAACTGATTTGATTCTGTTTGTGTTCTTCTACATGAATTCTCTATCTGGTCTTTAGTTGATCTTCGTGGCTACTATCTTCATTGAACAAATCTTTTTTTCAATGGATTGAGCACCTATTTATACAAGTATTGACCTATCTTGGAATTCACGATTTACAATGTTAGCTCTCAGATCCAAGGTTTACAACTTGACCTTGATCCTTAGTTTGCATGTTTTAAAATAGTAAAACTAATTAAAACAATAAAGATTACATTGCTTCCTCTGCACATAATGGATTTAAAAGAAAATCAAGAAGTTATAAATACAACTTCAGTGATTTATCTGACGTGGAAAGTTAGATCCACTTTTTGCGGGATGTAACTGATTGTCGGTTCTTGGTTGTCGGTTTGAACTTGCAGTATGTCGGTGTTCCTTGACTAAACTAATCATCGGCTCCCTATATCTATCGGGTTCCACTCTTTATTGTACTGTCAGGTAGCACTGTTGTTACTCATTGGGTATCGTTTACCTTTTTTTCATCGGGTAACACTTAACAGTGTTTGTTGGGTAACATTGGCATTGGATAGTGTTGTGTCCTGTCTATCGGTGTAGAGTAAACCGATGGTGTAGATCATGTTTTTCTCTAAGTATACTAATGGAAAAATATAATGCCTTCAATCTCCCCCTTTGACATTAGTATCAAAAACTGATATGTGCATAATACTGAAATTATTACACC
>MU228477.1:0-12010 GCA_018584345.1 Thuja plicata | reverse complement strand
AGGGCTTATTGTAAATACACATTTTTTAACAATGCAACAAATCTTCCAATTTGTGTGTGCACTCTAAAACTTTGTGTTTAGATGTAAATCAAATTGTAATAAATAAAAGAGGAGGGTTGCTTTCAAAATTTGCATTGAAACAAGTTGTCATGTGATGACATTATCTGGACTTGGTTGTGAATGTTGTTTTGTTTTCTAAAAGGAATTTTAACCCAAGCTTGTAGATTTTGAGCTATTTATTGTGTTTAAAGTTACAGTTAAGTTTTCAATTTTAATCTTGCAAAATTTGAGTTGCTTATCATGTTTGAAATTAGTGTAGTACACTCAAGAAAGAAAATAACTTGCATACTTTGTGTTGGTTTTATTTTCTATGTTTGTGCATGTAAGGTGAAGTATATGTTGGGGACTTTGAGGTAATGTATGTTTCATCTTTGTTCCTAAATTCACATAAGGAGTCGTGAAAAGACTTTGATCTTTCATGAGAGTATTATTATCAACTTTGATAAGTTGTACCCACTTTTCAAAATATGCATTTGCGATGGAAAACCTTACTCATGTCTATTTTCCCATCTATATAAGGGGTTGCCCTTTCCATTCATTCTTGCATTTGAAATGGATTTCTCTTCTCTTCATGATGAAGTTCTTATTTTTTGGGATTTCCATGTTACACTTATAGTTGCTTCAATCCTTGTCATGTCAAAGAAAGGATCTACGTCACCAAAGAACAAAGGGAAGAATAAAATGAAGTATCAGTATGATAAGTACCAAAAATCCATCTTACCTTATCAACTTACATCTTATGTGGAGGAGATCCATGATACGTAGATTGGACACCTAGACATGGACGAGTTTTTGAAATGGGTGGAGACATCCACTAAATATGACATGATTAGCATTTGGGAAAGATTCATTCATCATGTGTCTACTTTCCCAACAGCTGCATTGGAACCCAAGTTCGTGATGGAATGTGCAAAGAACTTTAATCCCACCTCCAGAATGATCAAGAATCAAGATGGGAAAGTGGTGATCAGTCTTGATCCAGATACCATAGATCATAGTTTCAAAGTGCCAGCAGCTCCAATTATCATGAATCTAACGATTGAGAAATCTCTTGAAAGATGTTAAAATGGCAAGATAGCTTACCTGAGATATATGAATGATAACTGGTTGATCACCAAAATAATAAATGTGGCCCGATGGCCTAAAGGGATGCACAGATCCGAATTCAAAGAGGAGGTCCACGGTCTCATCACCTTGTTAAGCTGTGTTGGGGGTTTGAAAGAATCCAATCTTTTTGAACCTTGGATGTACCTGTATTTTTCCTTGATCCTCAAGTCAAGGAAGTGGTTGTTTTGGGGAGAATTGAACAGTGATACCATGTGTGGGCAGCTAGCACAAGTACCTAATACACATACTTTTTACATGAACCCTTACCTAATTTTCATTGCTTCTGCCCTAGGGTCTTTTTTAGGACTATCTACTAAGAGAGATAGGATGCAGTTACCTGTGTAGGAGTACTATGACCAGTTTCCATTAAGGACCAGCCACATTCATTTTAAAAGAGTGCAAGACAAATTCTTTGGATATTTCTGATCCTTTTTTGACAAGAAGCTTCCAAACAAAAGGGTTTCAGACGAAGCATGGAGCAAGGTAAGTGAGTATGGCTGTATTTTTCTTCAGTTTCCAAACTTCACCTATCTCAGGGTGGGGTATTTCCAGGAAGAGCCATATACCTTACCTAGGTATTCTCTAGATAAAATCATTCTTATGGAGTTATCTCGATGACTTATGGTCATGCAAGCATATCAGTCCTCTCTACATAGACCTGGTGTGGGCATTTCCTCACGCAATCCTCTAAGGATTGGGATTTATTCACTCGACATAGTTCCTAAAGCTAAGTGCATGGAATTTGAGCTTCAAGAGGTCAATTTGAAGAAGTTTATGGTATGAGGTTCATTTGATTGGAGAGGAATGAATGACAAGATTTGAAGACAATTCAATCATGTTCATCATCTTGAGGATCTTTGGGTTGATCTACGTATGGAGGTGGACATCGCCAAGATGGACTATTTTTGCCTTACAATCAAGCATATAATAGACTTTCGCCTTGCTCAGGTTCCTGAAGGGGTCGAGGATGTTGATGAAATCTTTGATCCAGAGTATCATAAGCATCATGTTAAGGACTTACCTGTTGCATCTCCATGTTTGTCGGTATGGGAAAATGTGTTTATATGGGACAGATTCCAAAGTATCCTGGCGAACATGAATGTTTGGTTGAAGAGGAGGGGCTTAAAGAGTATCAAGATTAAACCTGGGTGAGACTTTGACCTTACTATTCCTATGGGTGAAAAATCAAAAATCAAGAGTAAGGGCAAGGGAGAATCTTCTTTAGTAGAGGTTCAGATGATTCAAAAGCTGGATATCAGAGGTGGTAATATTATGTTTAAATCTCCTACTCCAGATGCAGTGCTTAAGGTAAAGGGTTCTGAAATGATTGATCTCTCGGATAGTGAAGAGGATTTGCAAGTATCAGTTACTCCTGAAGTGCTGCAAGTTAAAGAAGCCGTTGAGGTATAGACTGTGCATGAGTCCACTCCAGAGTTGGATGAACCTCCCATATCTCCTCTCGATACAGATGTTGATTCATTCATGATACATATACCTCCCACACATTCGACATCTTTTGTCCCTGCTACACCCATCTCTTCTATCGCTCCAGCACAGAGAGAAGATTTATCACATGTGTTCAATGAGCTCCCCAAGGATGTACCTAGGCTTGATAAAATCATGGCTAATAACAACTTGGCTTCATAGATTGAGTTGTTCATGTGGGAGAAATTTCAAAGATATTCAATCTTGTCGACAACACAAGTAGAGGCATCTGTCATGGATATACATTCTTCTAATCCGATAGAACCATTGACTGCCATGGTCACAGTTGATGTTGCTACTTCATCTTTCGTTCTACCTCCTTGGTTGGGTGTTATCACTCAAAAGAGAAAGAAACTTGAAGTTCCCTTGGAGGAATTTGGTCTTTTCCCTAAGAGAAAACCTCGGGCGTTGAGAAACAAGAAGGCTAAGGTACTCTCCAAGGTCATAATTGATGACCAAAATGTCAAGTATGCAGAAGTTGTTGAACCTATTTTAGATAAGCCTGTTGATGAACTCGAGGGTGTGGATTACAAGATCACCAGGGTAGAACTTGGTAAGAAGTCATTTTTGGGTTGTCAGATGGATGTTCATGATGTGCTTGATCATTTTACAAAAATATCTAACAAGCTTTGGAAAAAGAAACATATGTTGAAATAGGAAAACATCCGTCTGCATGAAGTACTTGAGAAGATCCTTTCTTCTAAGAAAGAGAGTGTACTTTTGGAGGAAACTCAGTAGCACATTGGTTGTTTGGAGAAGAAGACCAAGGTAATGGATGAGTGGGGAAGCCAACTTGAAATTTAGGACATGATGGTTATCAAAGATGCGCATTGCATATTCAAAAAACATCAAGAAGACAACTTACCATTTTTAAGAGGTGGTTGGATCTTTTGATTAGACACTAAAGAATCTAAGTGAAGACTTGGATGTATGGAAGAGAATGGTGGAATTTTATCTTGATATCTTGTGCACTTACAAAATATACTCTTCAAAGGAGATGTATTTTGAGTTTTTGGATCAGTTGGTGAACAAGGAGAAAGTTTTGAAAAACTTGATAAGAGTTGTTCATGGAGCCATGCAGATATGTGCTAGGAATAAGGAAACCATTATTAAGGCCTTTGATGATTTGGCATACAAGCTAGTGGCAGAAGATGGAGAACCGATCACAAAGGACCAGACATTATCAAGGTTTGCACGAATTATCCATCAGGAGCTGGAGATTATCACCTTCAGTTGTAGTTCTATGGATAAGATGGCAGGGTTCAAGGTTGCCTTGAATCAACTACAGAAGGATTTATGTGGATACAATGGTGCAATCTCTAAGGTGAAAAGTGTTGTGCGTAAGACCATAAACATAGCTCAACACATAGGTACACTTGATCTGGCTATTGTTCATAATTCTCTTTGTCAGTTTGAGATTTGCATTAATTTCCTTTGAAAGTGTTGTTAGAACACTTAGTTTTAGAAGTGTAGAATCTTTGACAGATTGCACAGAAATATGTAAAATCATTCTCATGTAATCATGCCTAAGGTACATTAGGTCCTGCAACATTGAATAAGTCAAAGTTAGTTAGTTGTTGATAAGCTTTGAATAGGTCAAAGTTAGTTAGTTAGAGATAAGGATTGAATAAATCAATGTGGTTAAGTTTTTCCCCTTTCTTCTCCACTTTCCACTCTCCTCTTTTCTTATAAGGGAGGGAGGGTTCATTGTAAATATTATATTTTTTTGTGTGCAAGTAAACTATAGGCAATTCTCTTGTATTCTGAAAACTTTGAGTTTCAGTGTGCAAAGTTGAGCATTTGAATAAAGGAACAAGAATTGGAAAACTTTGTGTTGTTGGTTTTGAAAATTAATGAGTTTTTTCTTATGTCACATTGGTTAATCCTTTCTCAAATTAATAATTATTTTTCTGAAGAATTTGAGCTTCAGGGGATAAGGGTTACTATAGAAAGCAATGGTTGCAATATTCCAAGGACTGAAGACTTTGGGCTTCAGTATTGGGAATTAGATAGATAGAGTACTTATTTGAAGTGAGGACAAGAGACTTTGAGCTCTTGTATCATTTCATCTTTAGATAAATTTACTGTTGTCTCAATTGATTGTTCTTAAGTCAATCTATGAGCCACCAGTATTACTGTTGCAAGGGGAACTGTATGTGTTACAGTTCAGTTCTACTTGAAGCCACCTGCGGTAAGAAAGGAGCCTCCCCTATTGTTGAGAGGAGAGAGTAATCTCACACATAGCTGCCTAAAATACACATTTTTAAAGTTGTAGCCTTAGTGACTTGAAAAATATTTAGCCAACAGATATAATGTTATCAGTAGACCCAGAGTCTATGATGAATCTGCATACTTTACCCATCATCTTGCATTTCACTCTAAAAATTGACCTTCTCTGAATTGGCTCCTCTCTCACTGGTTCTTTGATTAGTGTTCTTCTTATCATCAGATTCTCTCCTTCCTTTGATTCTAGGGGTACCTCAGGATTTTTATTTCCATCACTAGACTCTTCTTGCATAAAGTTCACTATCTTGTCTCCTCCTTGAGAAGTAGAGCCTTTCTCTGGACACCTATAGGAAGGATGTCCTATCTGATTACAGTGATAACATTTCATTGTTGCAAAGTAGGAACCTCTCCCTTGGCTATTGCCTCTTCCTCTCCAATTATTATTAGAGCCTCTTCCTCTATTGAAGCCTCCTCTACTTGAGCTTCCTTCTTGTTGTTTTGTTATCTTATTTTCCCCTTGGTTCTTTGACTCTAAACTTATACCACCATATCCACTTCTTTGTCCCTTTTTGTCTCTTCCTCTACCTCTGCCTCTTGTATTTCTTGAATCTTGTTTCTTTCTCAACTTCTCTTCCACCATTATGGAAATTTGGTGGCATCTCTGGACAGTGGTAGGGGTAAGAAAACTTAGTTCATCTTGTATAGTCCATTTAAGACCATTAAGGTATCTGGCTACCTTCACACTTTCCTCTTCTACAATCCTTGATCTCATGCATAGTCTTTGAAACTCTTCAATATAAGAGTTAACAGCCAAGTATTTTTGCCTAAGACTTTGTCTCCTTTTATGCAACTGAATCTCATAGTCTTAAGATACGTATGTTTTCTGATTTTGGTTACCATAGCTTTCCAAGTAGCTATGGGTCTCTTTCATTTTTTCTCTCTCATCTTGGATAAATTTCCACCAAGTGAGTGCACACCCTCTTAATCTATCCTTTTCCACTTTAACTTTATGTGCCTCATTTATACCATCACATTCAAAGTGATTTTCTATCCCTTCAATTTAGTCTAGAACTATCTCTGGTTCCATCTTTCCAGCGAAGATATGAACTCCTTCCAATGAATTTCCAATTAATGATTTTAGTTCCTTCAAGAATGGTTCTTTGGTGAGAATAGGGTCATCTTTAGGGACCTCATCATCCAAGGCTATTTCTTTTCTCTTTCCTTCAACTTTATCTTTCAATTCTTCAGTCTTTTCTTCCACTTGGTCCACTTTGTGTTCTAATTGGGCCAACCTCTCTCGGAGAAATATATTCTCTTCTTCTTGCTCATCCACTTTCTTTTCTAAATCTATATTTTTCACCATTGTAGACTCTCCTACTGACTCTTCTAGTTGGAACATTCACCACAAGCCAAATCTTATTAGCTCTGATACCAATCTGATATGGACACTCCAAGGTGTGCACTCCAAGGTGTGCTTGCACAAGCTCTTTTAGAACACTTCTAGTTCCTAGTATTCACAAGATCCTAATTTCTCCTTTAAGATCTTCCAATTTTTGGCTTAGCTAGCCTAGAACCACTCCAACATCACTCTATGAGTTGGTCTCCTTTGTGCTTCACCTTAGCGTAACTATCAACCAAATGCTCTTCAATCACTTGCTCCTCCTTGGAAGATTCCAAGTGCATTCTTATCACCATTTCATCACAAGTCTTGCAGGGGGAAAATTTCTTGTTGAGACAACTTATTTCCTCCCATATGACCCCATTAGAATAGTTCATCAATAGTTTTACAAATGATCTCAAGACAAACACAAAATTTGGTATTTTAGGCCTAATAGGTCAATTACCCCTAATCAGTGTGTTTTTCCCACTTCTCTCACAAAACTCTCAAAAAACCCCAAAAAAATGTTTATATTCAGACACTCTTTTCCAAGATACAAAGGATTTTGGTGGTCTTAGGGTTCTAGGGCCTCTGTACAGTAGGTTCCTAGAATTCAGGGCTAATATGGCAAATAAGGCTATTTTTATGCAATCTTTTGATTTCTACTTGGAAATATATCTTAATGGATTGGCCAATGCCTAATCCTTTTAGAAGATATCTATAGGACCTCTATGCTTCAAAAACCATGTTTGGTTTCATTCTCCCAATCCTTCACCTGCAGTTGCACACCATTAAACATTGTCATGCACCTAACCGGGTACATTAGACTCTCCTAGGGCATGACCTTAAAATTAGCTAGCTGTCTCTTCTAAGCTCCTCCTTCCATATGCACATTTTAAAATGGCTTCCCTTCCATATCCCTTAGAGCCTTGATGATTTTCATGGTGGAGACCTATGGGGGAGACATATTTCCCTAAACTGTTATAACAACACCAACAACTATACTACTTGCAAAACAATTTGAAAAGCTAATCTAATGAACTCAAAATAACTCCACTACTGAATGAAAAGTTCTTAAAAATATGTCTAATACACTAATACAACACTGTATCACTTATTTCAATCCATCCATTAGCTCATGAACTCAAAACAAGTCGACTGTATGCAAAAACTAGAACTCAGAGCTTCTCCTTCAAATTCAAATCAATCATTACATCACACTACCTCAGGCAATGGGATCCTACTTGAATAAATATTCCTACCCCATGATTATAGGCCATTACTTTAATCATCCATCATCATTCTCTGAAGATAATCCAAGAATTCCAAATTTTGTCATGCAACTTTGAAAAGTTGCAAATGTTGTCATGCAACATTTTGACACTGACAACTTTGCTAAAAACAAACTCCAATGACCTCCAACTGGCCTGGAGTGATCTAAAAACATTTAAAGAAGCCATTTTAGGCATATACCTACCTTTTTCTAAGCCTTAAAGGCTTTTGGATCCATTTTCCCACTTTTAGGGTTAATCTACTTCTAACCATTAATAAAGCATAAACATCTTGGATGGATTGAACCTAGTCAAATCCACCTAGGTACACACATGCAAGACCTTCTAAGGTCAAATCCAAACACTAATGACTTTGCTAAGGTTAGTAAAATCCAAAAAAACTAGAATTGATGAATAGCCTAAGTGCTCCTGGACCACTAACTCTATACAGAATGTTACTAACAAAATGATAGTAAATGCTGGAGAAATCATAATAACAACAAATACTTAAAAGAATCAAATTTGGGATCATATGAAGACACACATAGGAATTTCGATCCTCAATAGACTATTGAAATCAAGATCATAAGAAGAAATACATGTGATATCTACCACCATGAACACATAATATAGAATAGATTGTAAGTATACAAATACTAATCTAATAGTCGACTAAGACTATAAGAAGTACTCGCGATTGTCTCAGGAATGATAATAAATAGAAATACAATAATGCTACATAATCTTCCCACACGAAAGACTCTACAGATTCCAAACGGGAGTCTTCTCATGTGGGATTATTTTCATTTCTTCATGCGGGAGTCTTCTCATTTATTTCAAGCGTATGTCTCTTAGAGTTCACACGGCTGACTCTTGGCTTCACACAGAAGTCTCTTTGCATACATGTGAGACTCTTCATAAACAAAATGCATCCATTTGGGTGTTAATGTAACCATCGTAGGTAATCAGATATCTCTAGAAGCTACCATACTTTAACATATCCAATACTCCCCGGTTTGGAGAAATCCTTGTATTTGAGTTGTATGTTTGTCTCGAAAAGCCTACCAAATTATCAGACTGCGAGAACCTTGTTTATAAATGTTTCTAGTTTATTTTTGCACTTTGTAGGGTAGTTTAGTGCATATGTTAATTATTTTATCTTATATCTTAATTATTTTAGTTCATATATTAATTATTTTAGTGCATATTTCATTTCTTTTAGTGCATATACAAAAAATATTAGTGCATATGCAAAACAGTGTAGCGCATATGCATTCTATTTTAGTGCAACTATTTTGCAAAATTAGTACATCTGTGATAGAGAGAACTTCCTAAGGGTATATATTCAAAAAGTAATTTTATATTCAGATTCCTTATATTTTCAGGATTCTTTTCAAGTACTTACATTCTATTTTCCAATTCTGTATGGTATAAATATGATTACTTTTCCAATTCAGGATTAAAATAAACCTTGTTATGGATTACACTGAGGATGAACTTGCCTCCTTGATTAGCGACTATTGTTGATGGTCCATTATAACCCCATGAGGTTCGTAGAAAGGGTCTAGACTCTCATATAGTAGCTTAAATGTGACTTAGTCATTCATTCTTATCTTCAGGTTTTCTTGGAACCTTTGGATGTGATTTAAGTCTTCCGCTTATGCACGATCATTTGAGGATCATTGGTTGTTCTATCTTTGTAAATTCTATTGGTTAGTATTGTGCTATGTAGTTTATGTTATATCTTTACCTTTGAAAAAAATGTTGAGTGTGTATTTGACCCTATGTTTCTGAGGGTTCCCTAGCAAGGCCCATTACATGCAATTATGTTGAATCATCTTACATGATCATAGATGTAGATAAATACAACTCTATAGATACAGTCTACAAGATTGCATCATCTGAATCTTTCAAATTATCACCGCACACTGAAATCATAATCTCAGACTGTATGAACACTGATACACTGAACACTCATAATAAAAATCCTTACTAAAACATCATCATCACCGATATCTCTAGTTTGTCCTATAAAGTAGACTTATTTCCAGAAATGACAACACTACAACATTCTGCACATGATCTAGGATATGATCATCTTCATCAGATTCCAACACAGAAAACTTCAGGTTCTAGTTTTCTAGATCCAAAGTTACAATAGGTTCTGAGACTCTAAAAGTAAGGAAATTCAGATTCAAAGTAAAATTTCTCCATTTTATTTTTTCAGGTGCACTTTTTATTATATCTTCTCCCTTGTACTTACTTTTTTAAATCATATCTCCCATTGACATCCTCACTCTCTTGGTTGTGCTAATAAAATTCACTTTCTAGTGGATTTGAATTTTGATATATGTTAGGACTTTGGGATGTAATACCTCTATAATATTGCATCCCTTTTTTAACTATACGCAAGTGACACATGAACATCAATATTTACATGCAGAAAACCCAAATAGAGAAAAAACACAAGGAGCACTTGCCCACAAAGATGAATCATTACCATACATATTCTGATTGCAATGATAGTAGGGGCTCACTACTCTAGAAAGAATCACTTCCTTTACATCACAAAGATAGATGGGAATCCATAGCTCTATAATTCCATAGAGAGGCCCAATGCCAAAGTAGCAATATACTAATGATCTTGTGTACCCAATATATTCTACTCAACATACAATGAAATATCCATAGTAGATAAAGAGTTCTCATAATAATGTACCTGATATCCACAACTCTATAACTCTATCTTTGCCTTCACTTCTTTGATTTCTTCTCTTCCAAAATCCATCTTGAAAATCTCGCTTTCTTTATCACAACTTAGGTAGTTTCTTTCTAATCACATTTGTTCTACCAAAGCACAAATTGTTCTTATATACAAGATAAAACTTTGGATATAACAATGAGGTCGGTCATACCAGAAGGATATTACAATTTACATTAGAAGTTGGACATGAAAAAAAAAATACAATAAGGTACCATACCAAAGGCATCTAGACTAAGCATACATTATACCAAGCTTCAACCCAACATAATAAGAGATAATCATTAAATATATGTCACATATAGTACAAACTCATCTAGGTAAGAGATAAACATTAAATATATAACCCAAAATTAAAGAAAGAAGCATGATCCACTCTAGGAGAGATAGGGACCATGAGCATGCTACACATAGCCCAATGTTAGATCTGCAATTACTAGAATAATTTTTTAAAACATGTCAAATGTGTACAAAATACTAGCCAAATAATCACCTAACTTGCAAACTATAATCATAACTTCACATGTCATAATGAGATCCATACGCCATGTAAGGAACAAAAATGCATTCAAATAGTCCATGTCATAGGCCATCACAACTCATTTTTGGAATAGAACATAAACTGGAGATAATAGTTTTGAGTAACCAAAATCTGCTCAAAGCATAAGTAGCCATAATAGTCTATGAGGTAGCCTCTGTAATGATATTTGGAACTTGTACTAGAGGTGGGCATGCAATGCAAGGAGGCGAAACATATGGGCCCTATACTAGTCAAACTACCCCAGGTGTATCCTAGGGCATACCTCTTCCTACTCTCATGAATGGTCTCATGCTAAAGTAATTCACATGCTTATGCAAGAAAAACTAGACATATGGTTTTTGACGAAATAAAAGAGTACATCCATATTATTATTGGGTGGTCTATCAAAAATCATCTACCAAAAATCCCAAAAGTTATCTTGTATCTCATTATATATACATCATTTCATGGACAAATTTGTATTTTTAGGATCCACTGGTTATCTAGTATGAGAATCAACAAAGAGGGAAACTATGTTGGCTTTTGATAATCTTAAGTCCTTCACCTCTTCATAAAATAACCCATATGCACAGTGAGCCCTTAGGGCTTCTCACCACTAAAGTCCACAACTATGTTGGGTGGTGAGGGTTTCTACATTCGATATTATCAACTGTAATGTGTCAACCATGAGGGCTAACTGAGGAATTGTATGATAAACATTTGTAATGTCCCTCAACTGATTTAAATTTTTGAAAATTAGGTCTTGTATTGGTCAAGGGTTAGGTGGCAGAGAGTTTGACAGTTGTAGGTTATCAATGTTCTCTTCCATACCTGATTAAGTTACAAATTTATAGAATTAAGATATAATTTAGACAATACAAACAATTTCAAATTAGTAAACCTAATTTAAATCAAAAAAATGAAAAAAAAAAAAAAAAAGGCTCAAAAACACAAATAAATGATTAAAAATGAAGAAATATGCAACAAGGTTCATACCTGGTAGTTGATTTGAGAAAAAATATGTGTTTTAAGGATCATATATATGATTCTCTCTAGCTATCGAACACCAAAACACAAAAGCCATGGGCTAAAATGACCCATGGTCGTTCTATGCTCAGGTATATATAATATCCACAGGGATTGGATATCCAATCCATATCAAATATCTAATATGGATCGAATATTCGATCCTAATATTAAAA
>MU228476.1:169710-180750 GCA_018584345.1 Thuja plicata | reverse complement strand
ACTAATGCAATTTGTGGTCCAGGTTGCCTAAGTCATCTCCGAGAAAACATTGTGCTTTCAATAACTTGATTTGTAGGCACGTAGATCTAATTAGAAGGATAATTTATACTTGATTTTGTGGATATTAGGGGATCGTGCTCTTTTCCTTTTAGGAAAATCAGAAACCTTGACATGTCTATTTAGTCATTTGCAAATGATCTTTGGTAAATGAATGTGTCTGATGTGTTTTGAAAAAACAAAGGGGAATAGGAGATTATGCTCTTCTCCTCTTTGAGGGAGAATCAGAAATCTAAAAATTCTCTTTTCTATCCATTTCTTTTCATGCATTATCTTTAGAGGACCTACAGGTTGAGGTAAAAAGATCCTAGGAACAACCCAAGTGAGGACAAGGTAGAAACAAAGCCTTCCACCTCACTATAATAAAGACATTTCCTTGAGATTAAAGTTTTAGAAGACTTAATCATTCTTTTCTTTCAATCACTTTATTGATCCTTAGACATGCTTGGATGTTTTTAGAGATGAGAGGCTTCAATCTTTCTTGTGAGACTACACTCATTCCAGGTACTCATATGGCTATAGGCCTCAATCTCTCCTTACAAGACTATGAGAGATGGTGATGAACATATGGCCTTACGAGATTTCATAGAATAAAAGCTCACTCGGTTAACCTCCGAAAGGGTGATAATATTTGTGCAAGGAAGATAGTAACTTCTGGAATACACTCTCCATATCGTGCCCTCATTAGCACTTGGAGTTGGATAATAAGGCATTGCTTGATTCATTGTGTGATCTTCAATGACCATATTATGATTAGCTTTTGAGTGTGTACCTAAGTCGGTGAGAAAAAGTTTTCACACTTAGCCAATTCTGTAGAGATAAGTGTGTTTGATCATATTTTCATTTGTGACTATACCTATGATAATATTAAAGATCAAACACTCGTGGATAAACATCCAAAACCAAGACAAGTGTCATTATTCTATTTGGCATGTTTGCATCATTGATTGTACCAGAAAACACATTGAGACACACCCAAGATATTAGAAACTCTTGACTGTCACCTGTTGTACTAGACAAAATTATCTAAGTGTCGTTTCCTGCCATCAAGTGTCATTTCCAACATCCAAGTGTCATTTCCTACTGAAAGTGTCATTTCCAGGGATAGTGTCATCATTTGTGGTTTTTATTTCATTGTCTTTGGGGGTTAAAAGGTTATTTCCAGCCTCATGGTTGCACTACTTGAGAGTAAAGTGCCATTTCTGGTGCTTATTTCATCATTTTTGGATTGTTTCATAGTTTTGGGTCTTTATTTCATTGTCTTTGGATCAAAATGTCGTTCCCTATTCTTGTTTCATCATTTCTTGAAAAATGAGTATGTTTCATCATTTTCAAAATAGAGGGCATTTTTGTACCTTGTTTGTTAGACCCAATTACATTTTTGGATACCCATTAAGATTCTCTTTTAGATTCAAGCATCAAAAATCTGGATACCTAACATCAAAATATATTTTTTTTCAAGATCAATCTGATTATTCTTTGTTTCAACAACCTATCACTAGTTTCAATTGGTCGCATCAAATTTCTTGTCTAGAGATCACTATCAAGGTCAATCTAACCTTCATCCCAATCTCTGGCATCATCCAATCAACATATTTTCTCAACTTTGACTAAATTCATACTAGCCTATCGATATTGAAACAATTAGTGATAAATCGATCATCATTTTGAATCAAAGGTTATCCAATCTTATATGGTGCAGACAAGAAGTTGCTATTTTGAACAAGTTGATGCCAACAAAAATCATGAATTTTGACTACTAGTAGATCCAAAACCATATTCAAATCAAGATCCTTCCACTTCTAGTTAAACTACTAATCAAGAACCTCATATCAATAACATCAATATGGACAAGACAAAAAATGAATGAGCTGCCCATACCAACACTGATCATCATGACGAGGAAGAAGATCCATAGGATGAATATGTTAAGAAAGTCCAGCAAGACCCAAAATTCCAAAAGATCATGGACAAAATCTTAATGGCTGATAAATAAAAATACTTTACGCATCTAGTAGCCATGGGAATCAAGTTACCTCAAGACTTTGATATTGAACAACTTAAAGTCCCTGAAGAAGAAAATCCTATGGCTACTCTTGTCGAATATATTGAAGCATTGAAAACTCAAATTCTTTACATAAAGAAGGAAAAAAGACTCATCTTGAAAGAAATACTCATTAGACACAATTTTTCCTATGCCTTTTGATCACAATCTTCATATGTTGTCATTTCCACCCAACATGGAAATACCAAAATATGACAAGTACATAGGAATGACATATCCTCAAGATCGCATACGAGAGTTTTTACTCTTAGTATGGAATTTATCCATGATCAGACCTATCTTATGAGGTTGTTTTTGTATAGCTTAGGTGGACAGGTTGTGGAATGGTTTTCTAAATTACCACCTGGGATTAAAAATTTTGAAGAGCTAGTCAATAAGATCATGCAAAAATACCCATACAACATCCAACACCTAGTTATAATGATAGATCTATGCAACACCAAACAATGTGTGGGTGAACCCTTCATCTCATTCTTGCAGAGATGGAGGAGGATGTTTGTGAGATATCCTTGGTTAATCCCTAAAATTGAGAATATGGACATCTTCGTCAACAATCTTGTTTCAGAAATGAATCACTATCTTCAACTTCAATGCATTCCCATGTTTGACAAAATGATTGAGATGGGGATAAAAATTGAAGATACCTTGGTTAAGAGAGGAGAAATTAAACTGTATAAAGATATTAAAAGATCTTATAATAACTCAAATAAAAACCAAGATAAATAAAAATACTGGAACAAGAATAGAAATGTAGTAAATGATGGGGTGGTGGATGCACATAATGTAAAATCAAAGCAACCATCATTTAATCTCTCTGCTAATATTTATGCAAATTCTCCTAATACTATGTCTACCTTGAGAATAAATTAAAAATTAAAAATAAAATAAAAACCACCTTTCATGAATGGTCCCAAATGACAATTTACACCTCTCAGAGAATCTCTTGAATCAGCATTGTGCAAGCTCATCACTCACAAGGTTATTACTCTACCTGAAGCTAGACCATATGAACCACCGGTCAAACCAAAATGGTGGAATGATGCTCACTATTGCAAATATAATTGGAATAAAGGTCATAAGAAAAATGAGTGCATGAAGCTTAAACATGTACCGCAAGACTTGATTGATAATGAAGTAATCACAGTGGATGGACACAAGATGAATGAAGATCATACTACATTTAAAACACTATTACCCAATTATGATAAAGAAGAATCTTCCAACACCAAAGGAAATAAATTGAATCATACTTATTCTCATGAAAATACAATCAACATGTTGGATGAACACATTAATGTGATCATCATCAAAGACAAGCAACAAGATGAATCTACTAACGTGGTAACTAGAGGTCAAGCTAAAGTGACATTGAAAGGTGATTCTTCAAAATTATCAATATCATCAAAGCCCACATCAACCAAATAAGCCTCATTATCTTCATCATATAATTATAGTTTGGTTGATCAATTACAAAGAACTCCTGCACAAATATTCATCCTTGAATTACTCAAAATTTCTCCATCACACAAAGAGATTTTGGAAAAGGCCCTGATTGAAACAATTGTTTCTAACAATCTGGATGTAGATAAATTTTAAGCCATGGTTGGATACTTGACTACACCACACTACTTATCATTCTCAGAAGAAGATGATAATGATTTAAATCATCGATATAATCTACCCTTACATATAGAAGTGTTGATCCATAAACACAGAGTGAAACAAGTATTGATAGACGGAGGAGCATGCTTGAATATTTGTACTCTAAGTCTAGTTAAAGCATTGGGATTCTCAGATTAGGATATAGACCCTAAAACAAGGATAACTATAAAATCATATGATGATGAGGAGCACTCATCCAAAGGGTTAGTAATGCTTCCAATCATAGTTGGACCTATTGAAAGAAATGTCGTATTCTAAGTATTAGATCTAAATTATCATACAACATTCTCTTAGGAAGGACTTGGATACATGAGATGTAGGAAATACCTTCAACCTTTCATCAATGTTTGAAATTTTCCTATAACAAAGAAGAGATTACAATCCCAACGGACACAAGTTATTTTTAATCTTGTAACAATGTCCGTCAATCAAGTTAAAGAATGGTCGCACACAATAGAGAGGCTCTGAGTGAACAACAACCAAAAATTTCAACATCAACCACATTGAGATTATTTGAAAAGAAATTTAAATTGCAAGACAACATTATTGGTCAATACAAGATAGATCAACTTCTTTCCATAACATCATTACCAATTTCACCAAGATCAAAAGAAAAACTTCATTGTCTGCAATGTCTACAAAGCCTAAATCACAAACTATCTATAATGGAACCTTTGTAAGTGAAAACAACAGCAGAGGAAAATGAGGACAATGACATATTAAGGTGGATATATAAAGAAAAAGAAGAATCTCATCAAGAGGTTAAACATATTCAGATACCGACTCAACAGTGTGGATGTGGCTTTCATATCATGCAAAAAATGGGATACTAAGGACAAGGACCCCTCAGAAATAATAAAGGTCTTGTAGAGCCCCTTCTCATGAATTTTAGGAATCCCAAAGAGAAAACAAGATTAGGGTACAAAGAAGAAGAAAATATCCCACTCATTCAAGATGGTCCAATTTTTTGATCATGAGGATGATGAATTTGAGGAAGAAGCTGAAATTGTTCCCTTTTCATATTAACATTTTTACATGTACAAGAAGAAAAACCTAATTACCAAGGAGAACCCTATATTCCTCAGTCATCGAGACATCAAAAAGAACTAGTATTACTACAACAATCATCTAAAGAGATAACACACCAAATAGAAGAGATGGATGACTCTGGTGAGGAAGTGGACCATGAACCTACTACAAATGAAATATCATTATCCTTACAAGGAGAAAACAATACTTTGCATTTAGAAGAAACACCAACATCTCAACTAAACATTCAAGAACTTGAGGTTAGTCTAATTGAATAAGAGGCACCAATGACAATTGCTCAATTTTTTAATAGATCGAAGGATAGTCAAATTGACTCCCATGAATATGAATTTGATGTAGGATATGAGAGTGAACCAAGAGAAAGGAATCCTCATTGGGGGCAGCTAGTAACAATTACCTATGTTCTATATTTGCCACATTATGTTGAGACAAGCTCCAATGAATATGAATGGGACTCATTTTTTTGATGCTACAATCGACATTGAAATATATGTGATCCATAAGTACGCATTCTAATTCGAAGAGGGACAAAGTTTGAGTGTAAGAATGTTTGGATTTGATTCACAAAATATTGATGATGACTCAAGTGAGAATAGTGAAATTATTTTTTATCTAAGAAATCTCCAAGAAAGTGTTGTTATAGACCTTGTCAATATGGTCGAAAGCTATGAACATAATTTCATCATGACTTTAGGGACATTTTAAACTAACCCTAATGATACCTTAAAGCTACTTCACCTGGAACTTGTTGATTGTACTTTATTTGAACCTATGCATATACCTATGTTCCCAATGACCATGCTATAGCTTCTTACCTTAACATAGTAGAACCCTTAACTCATTCCACCAATGAATCTAATGTGCAGTCAGCAGTGGAAAATATCAATTTTTCTAGCCGCAAAAGTAAAAATAAAACAAATCAAGGATCTGAGAGTGAAAACCATTTTATGGAAGTCTCAAATTTGAAAAAAGTAAAAATAAAGGATGAATCCAATAGTCAAAACCTCACTAAGGCACTAGAGGATGGAAAACTTGATAATCTTCCAAAATACTTTCAGGAATGATCTTTGTTGCTCATAAAACCTACACACCAATAAATCTGGGTACAAAGGAAACACCACAAATCATACACATTTCTTAGTCATTGTCCGTAGATGAGAAACAAGAGTTCACACAATTCTTCAATGAGAAAAAGATAAATTTTGCTTGGCCTTACTTTGATATGCCAGGATCTAGGAGTGAAGCCGGTAAAAAAAAAACTTGGGAAAATGCATCCTCATATCGCACTCTTAGTTAATGCAAAACTGGAAAAAAAATTGAAAGTGGGATTTATCAGAGAAATTGCATACGCTGAGTGGATATACTAATATAGTTCTAGTATCTAAATGGATAAGTCCATTAGATTTTGTACAAACTTATGAGATGTAAATAAAGCGTGTCCCAAAGATGATTTTCCACTACCAAATATAGATGTCATTGTGGAGTTTACAAGAAGATATGAGATCGTATCGCTAATGGATGGTTTCTTGGGTTATAACCATATTAAATTGCTCCTAAGGATCAAGACAAGACATCTTTTACCTATCCTTGGGGTAGTTTTTATTGGAACGTAATGCCCTTCGGACTAAATAATGTTGGGGAAACATATCAAAGAGGGATGACAACAATATTTCATGACATGATGCATAAGAACATGGAGGATTATGTCCATAACACCCTAGGAAATTCTCACAATAGAAAAGAACATCTAGAAGATTTAGCCAAGATTTTGGACATGATGGAACACTTTAAGCTCAGGTTAAATCCCAAGAAGTGTGCATTCAGGGTTATTTCTGGAAACCTCTTAGGATACATAGTTTCTGCCAAAGGAATTGAGGTAGATCCTAAAAAGGTAAAAGAAATCATGGAGATGAAACCACCCAAGAATATCATTCAAGTGCAGTCAAACAAAAACTATAGTCAATCTAAAGGTTTATTGCTCAACTAGCTAAAAAAGCACAACCATTTACCAAACTTATGCATAAAGGAATCACCTACCAATGGGATGAAATGTGTGACATATCATTTAATCAACTCAAATAATATATAATAAATTCATTGATTCTAATGGCTCCTATACTAGGAAAGCCATTATTGCTATATATCTCTGCAACTAACACCTCATTGGGGGAACTTTTAGCACAACAAGATGAAAATGGACAAGAAAGAGAAATATATTACATCAGAAAAATACTGGTACAATACAAACTTAATTACATGGTCATTGAAAAATATTTTCTCATAGCTATGTTTGCATCACATAAGTTAAGGAATTATATGCTGGTGCATTCAATCAAGTTGGTGGCCAAGATTGATCCTTTGAAATATCTCATCATTAAAGCAATGTTAATAGGGAGATTAGCTAAATGGGTGATGATTCTCAGTGAATTTGACATTGAATATGTGGAGAAAAAATTCATCAAGGGACAAGTTATCGCAAGCTAGCTAGCTAAAGGACCATTACTAGGAGAAAGTCCTATAATAGTGGAATTTCCTGATGTATCAATTATACTCATCAAAAAAATGTATTTTTATGGTTCATTTACTCAACAAGGATCTAGAGAAGGTATATTGTTCATTTCACCGTAAGGATACACAATACTCAAAGAATACAAAATTATGTTCCCATGTACCAACAATATCGCAGAATATGAAGCATTATTCAATGACTTGAAAATGATATTAGAATGAAAAATCACTGAATTGCATGTCTACGGTGATTCTCAATTGATAATAAATCAAATCAATAATGACTACCAGACTAAGGATGACAAGATAGTACCATACAAAAACATGGTGTATGATTTGAAAGAGTACTTCATATGCATAACATTTGAGCAGATTTCTCATGCAAACAATCAAGTGACAGATACCATGTTCACCTTAACATCCTTGTTACAATTATTAGACAATCAAGCACATTATGAATTCCTGGTGGAACAATTACCTTATTCTTCCTTTGACTATCCTGAATTAAACTTATTTTTTAAACTAAGAGTCATGATTCTCCTCGCTATGGACAAATCTTTAACTACCTCAAGACTAGTACTTTACCCAATAGTTTATCCAAAAACCAAAAATGAAACCTTATTCACCAAGCCTCCAAACATGTAATCATAGTTAGCAATTTGTATTGAAGAGGTTTTGATGGTACTTTACTAAGATGCTTAGAACTCGAAGAATCAAACAATGCTTTACGAGAAGTCCATGAAGGTATTTGTGGATCACATTCAAATGACTTTACTATAGCTAAGAAACTCTTACATATTGGATATTATTATCCCACAATGGATAAATATGCCATCAAATTCACGAAATCATGCAAGAAATGCCAAATCCATGGTAATCTCATACATGCTTAGGTAAGAGCATTATTACCCTTCATTACAAATCGACCTTTTTAGTAGTGGGCCTTTGATTTGATTGGTCAAATTTATCTGTCTTCCAATGGACATAAGTTCATTATTACATCAACAAAATATTTTACAAAGTGGGTTGAAGCTATACCACTAAACACTGCCACGGGAAAACAAATCTCAATGTTTATCCTTAACTATATTATCTATAGATATGGTATTCCCTCAGCAATAGTGATAGATAATGACAAACAGTTCAAGAACAAAGATGTAACAAAACTCTATGACTAGTTTCATATTACTCAACACTTCTCTTCTATCTATTACCCTCAGGGAAACAATCAAGATGAGGCCAAAAAAAAAACCATTTTTAAAATTCTAATACGCATAGTTAATGACTGGAAAAGTCTGGAATGTATAGATAAATCCTGCTCTATGGTCCTATTGCACAAGTATTAGAACACCAACAAGAGTTGCTCCCCATTCTCTATTTTATCACATAGAAGTAGTTCTACATATTGAAGTAGAAATACCATCTTTAAGAGTGACACTATGAGGGTTAATCACAGATGAAGACTACATAATCTCCAGGTTACAAGAACTGGAATTGCTTGCTGAAAGGTGTCAACAAGATTTTGAACATATACAAGGCTATCAAATGAGAATGGAAAAATGATACAACAAGAAGGTCAAACCTCGAGAGTTTCAAGTGGGAGATCTTGTACTTAGATAAAACCCAAGAATACAATAACTTCAGGAAAAGAAAAAAAAATTTGAACCAAACTACATAGGACCTTTTATCATTATGGAAGCATTTGGGTCTAAGGCTTATTAGTTGGCTACAATAGAAGGAGATGTATTTCCTGATCCAATCACTTCTATTCATTTGAAAGGATTCTATGCATAAATCGTCCTAAACAACAACTGTACAGCGGAAAAAGTCCTGAAGAAATTTTAAAAAAATGTGAAAATTGAGCCTGAAAAATCCTGAAAAGCAGAAAAGCACTGAAAAAATGGTTGTCTCGGTGAAAAATTGGCAAACAAGTGCTTGGGAAACATAAATAAAAAATGAAAAAAATGAAAAAAGTACAAAAAAATCTAAAACAAAAAAAAATGTATCTTGGTGAAAGCTTGGCCAACACACACCTTAGGAGCCAAAATAGCAATTTCCACAAGTGGTGAAAATCTGGTAAATAAGCACTATTTGTAAGCTAGATTCTCCATCTATCTACGCTCTGTTTAAACCTTCAGCATGTAGTGATATTCTCTTTTCTTGCGAACCAAAGCTTGTTTTTTGCTAGATCCATCACCAGTCACCACGGCTTGAAGTCGGGTCTCATCTCTATAAGCAGGACAGTCTATTAAGATTGGGGGAAATTCCTCATCACTAATCAAACAAAGGTGTTTCTCAACACCACCAATTAGACAACATTTTTTTTCAATATCATTGAGCTAACAAAAGTGTTTATAAACACTCTTTTTTATCAAGTGATCCAATGTCCCAATATCATCAATCAAAAGACACAATTGTCTGGAAATGACAACTGGTATGATATGATTGCAAGGGTTCTGACTTCTGAGTAACTTAGTGATTTCCTATGTACTAGAGAAACAAGGAAGAAGGCAAGATATTTTCTTTGATTTCTGCTTGTTCATATTGGTTTTCACTTAGCATACCTCCCGAGTGATTCAATAATGCCCAAGTACTAGAAGAACAAGGACAGAGGCATGATATTCTTATTTGATTTCTTCTTGTGGAATATATCCCAACAAGGTCCTCTGAGAAGATATTTGAGGAGGTCTATGATGACAAACATGTAATCCATCATATTGCTACATGAAAGGCTCAGATTCTAAGACCTCCACAAATATATTTATCAGAGAGAAAGTAGAATATTTTCCTTGTCTATTTAGCTATTTGATTGATGATTATAATATTTCCTGAGAAATTTTATGAGTCATTGTACTAGAAGATCAAGGAGGGAATATGATATTTTATTTGTTTGCTGCTTGTGGGGTGTTCTATTCCAATGAAGTTGAAGAACAACTAATTTGGGTGTCTCTAATAAGAGCCTCCACATTAAGTTGGAAAAGCTTCACATATCTCAACTTTGACTATTTGAACCCTCGATGGAGGTTGGAATAATTATTCCTTATCTTTTTTATGAAAACTGATACTCATGACATCCTAGTCTATTATATTTTGATGCTAGTATCACATTGTAATATAAAATTTGAAGATATCAGTATTCATATCCTTATGGTCAAAACAAATACCAGTGAGGGTTGTATTTATTTTCACATGTGATATAAGCAGTATTCATATTATCATGGTTGACTGTAGGCTAGTGATGACTGTACATGCTTCAAAATCCAAGGAAGATGATATTCATATTGACATGGTCAATTGTGTACCAATATTGGTTGTATTAAATTCCAAATAAAAGCGGGATGATGAATTTAGCACAATGTAAAGAAAAATATGAAAGTTGCATATCATTTAACTATGATTGAGTATTTTATTCATTGACACAAAAATAGCACCTGCATAACATGTTAGTTGCCTGCATAATATCATGAAATAACATCTATCCATATATCCTTTCATATATCATCAGCATATATCAAAATAAGAAAAGAAGTAACATTGCATCGTCAAAACATTCACATTCACATAAGCAGAGATAATGCATCCATAAAACATGTGCACATCCATCATGATAGAAAGCATCACATAATATCATAGGAACATCAACACTGCATCTCATATATAATCATAACATGTCAATGATAAAGATACAATGAGATCAA
>MU228476.1:158385-169604 GCA_018584345.1 Thuja plicata | reverse complement strand
GCCTGGGTTGACCTTCTTGGGGAGCATCAGCTGGAGGAGCTCAAGGTGGTACCTCTGACTATGTAGGACGCTAAGAATATGGTGGCGCATGTGTAACAGGATCAGGAACAACCCTAAAATACAAAGCTTGGTAATATGAAGATCTACTTGTATGATAGCCTACATCAGATAACATTATATCTCTCTCCACAACCACTTTATCTTGATTATCTCTCAACATGGCCATCTACACATCCCACATAGTGAGCCGAGTCTGTAACTGACCCCTCTCTCTGTGTGGCTGATAAATAGTGGATGCATTCTCTTGTAGCTCCCTAACACTATAGATAGGTAACTATATATCACTCTATAATATGTGGATTCTAACCAATCAAATATCTCTTGGTGCAAACAAAAGTGTCTCCCGAGCATCACTTCTCCACTCCTCATAGTCCAATACAACCTCCAAAAAACTCCAGTAAGATCATCTAGAGATCTATGCCAATAAGAAAGGTCACCTTGTCGTGGCTACACAATATCACCACCATACATTTACACACAGGGCTCTCCTCATGCCCGAGATTTGTCAACTGCTAGACGAGTGACTGGGATATGCTCCCAAGCCTAGATCTGTAACAAAACAAGGCACAGAGACATAGATTGGTCATATTGATACACAACCTGATACATATCATGGTACAGGTGGGAAAGCAAACATATACCCCATGTCATCTGATGAGGATGCTGTAACAAATCTTCTAATACTCTGCTCCATTCAATATAATATCCCTATGCTCTGTAGTCTGGTACTAAAAATCCACTAATCAATCTCGCCAGAACTAAAGGGAGTGTTGCATACTATGTCTCCATATCCTCCCAAGTGATGTGTCGACCAAGAATCCTGGGATCATCAAACACACATCTCACTACCTCGACACAGGCTTGACTAGTGGAATCATAGTAAACTAAGTCACCCATCACAGGTATCTACAGAATCTTATGTATATCCTTAGGTGTGATGGTGATCTCACTGGTGGGCATGTGAAAGGTGTTATTATTTGAGTGTCACCTCTCAATAAGAGCAGTCACAGAAATCTATTAATTATATACTCTGACATATCTAGGAGGTGATCAAATCCACACCGACGTATCACACAATGCTCCTCATCAAAAAAGATACCAATCAATGAAAATACTCATGGGTATGGCCCGCGCATAAGCAATGTACCTCTATACACCTACAAAAAAGAAAAAAATGGGCACACAATCAGTCACACAGGACAAGGTTCGCCAACAAACAAAGGGTATTACATTTAGAATAGTGACACAGACAATGGGGATGACATTAACATCAATATAAGAACCCAAAGAATCTGAGAAATGGAGAAAATAATTGAAATTAAGGGTACACTTTCTACCAGAGCTAAAGAAATTAGAAATAATAGTTTAATAACTGGAAACAATGTTTCACATAGAAAATGAAGGAATAAATACTACAGATGACTAATTCACCCGGAAATGATGGTTTACATACCGGAGATGAAGAAACAGGTTTTTAGTCTGCAAAAAAAACACTGAAACGACTAAACAAGGATAGTAAATGACATTTTCTAGAAAATGATGGTTTAAGGATGGAAAATGATGTTTTCCTAGCCTAAAATGATGAAAGAAAAACAATGACAAATGATGTTTTACAGATATCAGACGATGTTTTACAGACCACAAACGACATTTTCCTACTAGAAAAAAACCTTTTAACAACAAAAAATGACAAAATACAACAATGCAAATTTTGAATTAAATTTATACGAAAAAACATTAAGTACAAGCAATAAATACAATGTTAACGACTACATACCACGAGTGGATAATGTGTAGGTCGTTGATGACATTGGGTAAGCTTGAAGTGATGGCTCTCTACTGGAATCAATATTTTCTCTATTAGAGATCAGAATTTTGCAAAGTCAAAAGTAAAAATGATTAGTAAAAAAGGGATGTTTAACCAATTTAATCTCAATTTTTGGGTAATTAATTTTATTTTTAACCCCTTTTTAACCATTTAATCCCTTCTTGGCCTAATTTTAACCAAACGAAGCCTAATTTTAACCAAAAAAAAAGTAGTTTCTCATCATTTCTCCTTGGTATTGTCTTTATTGGAATCAAAATTGAAAGTTCACTCAAATATTCAAGTTATTGATGCATATTTCATTTCATCAATAAAGATACCTAATCAAATGAGTTTATTTCAATTTTGCTTCCAAGGGGGTGTCATTAATCCGATTAGCCAAGTGATCAAATTATCTAAATTTTTGAATGACTGGGGCATCATCAGATTCTTGTCATAATGATAGGCATCCAAATCAAATTATCTTCAAATCTTCTTCAATAATCAGTCAATTTATCACATTATCAAACTGAACTATCATTTGATCAAAAATCAAGGGATTTTTGAGATCTTCTTCAATAATCACTCAACTTATCAAGTTATCAAACTGAGCTATCATTTGATCATACAAATATTCAAATTTGGTATCATATCAAAATGGAATTTCATCAGTTGGGGCGTCGACATCATCTGGCATCATATCAAGTTGATGGTCTCGAATCAGTAAATCAATCAATCCATCAAGCTTGGAACGAATAGTTTTACCATGTCTCATATCAAATTGCTCGCTCTTATCAACATCAGTGTTTCAACCTCACCTGGGGCATATCAATTTCATTATATCACATCAAATTGATAGTATTCTTATCTGAACAACACGATAATTGACTTCATCGAGATCCATATCAAGTTAATTATCTCAATCAAGTCGTTAACGGTATCAATTTCATCGTACCAAATCAAACTGATTATTCAATAAATTTTTTAGAATCTTTCGTAAGCATAATCAATTTCATCTCTTTACATAAAATTGGTTATTTTGTTATTATCTTCAACAATAGGACAGGTAGTCAATTTTACCGCTTCTTATCAAATTGGTTATTTTTTTATTATCTTCAAAAATAGGACAGGTAGTCAATTTTACCGCTTCTTATCAAATTGGTTATTTTGTTCTCAATCTATCATCAAACACCAGTCAAGTTATGATCAGTTTCATCAAGTTTCATATCAAACTATTCATTCAATCTCCACATCAATGATTGCAATCTATCTAGGCTCTTAGTCATTCTAGAATCTCTAGTATTTTAATAGTCTCAATCAATTTTCATTTTAATCAAGTTTGGAATCAGTTTCTCATCAGGAATAGTTCATCATAAATCCATATCCAATCGTTTGCTTAACCAGAATCTGGTTAATATCAAACATAAGGATATCCTTTGAATCAAAGCGTTGATCACACATTAACTCAAAAGGGGGAAAATGTAATGACCTTAAATTGGTCTGGTTTAGTTAGAGGCCTAAATATCAATTGAATTTCCCTAGGACCTAATCTAGGTATCAAGCGTAATCTCAATCCTGATTATGTGAGTGAATCTGATTCGCTTATATAATTTATCAGAAATGAGAAATCAAATTATCAAGCATCAAAGGCTCATCATCAAAGAATAATGAATTAATTCATTAATTAATCCTAGCCTAATTAATTAAATCAAAATCAAAAATACCTTGGCTAGGGATATTAATTTAGTGAATTAAATAAATGTCATATTATCCACTCAAGCACAAAAGGACAAACAAGTTAATTCTAACCAATGAGCTTCAATCACATGGATCACTTAAGGTTATAATCTCAACCACTCATTGGGGATCAATCTCAACCATCCAATTCAAATTCAAATTTTAATTACTTTCCCTCCAAGGAGATATATATATAATCAACTCCTCTTAGCTCATTTTTATATAGTGCATTCATAGTAACAAGGTTGTGCTAGTTTGATAATTGAGCCATTTTAACATCATTTGTAGCATTTATTAGATCAGATTTACATTGTTTTAGATTGCATTCTTAGCTTAATTCATCTCATTTGCGTAAAAAATATCAAAAACATCATAATTAGGTGCATTTATGCATTGTATATTGAATCTTCCATCATAGAATTGTCAATTCAAGTTAAATTTGTACATAATATGAGAGCATTAATAAAATTCAATTGGATTTTTCATTTTAGGAAGAAATAAGATGACTTTAGTGAGTTATTTGATCAATTTGGTTGATTTTATGGACTAACTTACTAATATAATGTCCTGTTGAGCGTTGTGTTGTAGATTTGTAGATAAACAATAAAAATACATCACACATTGTAAGGGTGTGCATCATACGATTTTGATTTGTACATTTTGTATCTGGACTTGGCTATGTGCCACATTGATGTAATCAAATATAGCTTTTAGGTTGACACGAGCTACAACCCAAGGTTTTCTTCCTGGTTCTTTCCTGTTGGTATGCTTGTTAAATTGTTGAACTAGAATTGTAATCTTTTAAAACGTAATAAAATATTTTGACTTTGACCCATAATCCATGTAAAATATTTTGTATTATATATTTTATTTATTTAAACTTTATATTTAAATTTAAATTTTATTTTTACATTATGTGTAGTATTCTATATTTAGTTCTACATTTGAAATTGAATTGAGTTTAATATTAAATATTAAGTTATATATTTAAATTAAGTTTATAATTTAAATTTTAAATATATAATGATGAAATAAGTAAAATAAATAACTCAAAATAGTTATTTTAATTTATTTTAAAATAAAATAATACTTTTATTTATTTTTAAAATAGTATAGATATGTTTTTTATTAAGGTAAATATAGGTTTTGAATGGAACCCAAAACCATTTACATATTAGAGTGTAAGATAAACAACAATAGTCCTTACAAACATCGAAATCCTGCTATACAATGAGAAGAAGGACCCTATTTAACCCTAGAAACCCCAAAAAAGGACACAAAAAGCAACCAAAAAATAATTACCAGCACAACTTCCAGGAAAACTACCAGCAGAAAAACAGAAAGATAATCTACTTAATACTTTCAAAGGCTTTCTCAGCCTCTTTCTACATATCTTCCATCATGTCGATGGAGTCTTTGAGGGCTTTCAGCTCCTTAGGAATCTCTGGAAGTTTCCTTTTAATGTCGCTTGTTGTTCTGGTTCCCGGGCCCGAACTCCCATCTTTGTCTTCCATAGTGAAAGTGGTATTCTCCAGCATGTTGCTCTCCAGATAAGCATACAAATCCTTAAGATTAAGCACAAAGACTTTTAGCCCCTTATTGCTATGCTTAAGAATAATACTTATCATATGCCCATTGTGGATGATTTTATCTTTCATATCTTTCAATAATATAGACATGTTAATATATAACAATAATATATTATAATGTAATGGTAAAATTTAATTGATAATATTAAAATTATATTTAATAAAAATACAAACAAATATTATCAATCAAAATATTTTTTTCAATAATATATTTTAGTAATAAAATGTACAATATTACAATTTGTATTATAATATTTTATTAAGTACTTTAGTAAATAATTGTATTATGTTAGTGTTGTTATATTAATTTTTCAATAATTAAAAATTATATTTTCTAATATTTAAATAAGAAAGAAACACGCATAGATATGCACATATATTATTATTAAAGTTGAATGATCTAATCTAAAAAATCTAAACATTATTAAATAAATTTAGTTTAATTAGACACTTAATTAGGATTAGGATTAGTTTCAATTATGATTATGGTTAGGATTATAATTCAATTGTTTTTAGAGTTAGGGTTTCACAACATTAGCATTAGGTTTTGACTTCAAGTAGGGCTCAACCAGGATAACAATTAGGACCAAAATTCAACTAGGGTTAGCGTTCGACTAAAGTTATATAGTAGAAATGATAAGATTAAATTATGATTGCATTTCAAATATCAATTAAGGTTATACAAATATTTGAATATTAGAAGAAGGAGATGATTGAAGGAACTACACAAATGAGACTCATTGAATGTGCATTCTCAAACTGCTAGTAACCTAAAATAGTTCTCAACAAGGTCAAGTTGTTCTGGGGTTCAAGTTAACATTTGGTTTACTCAATACCTAATGGAAAATGCTTTTAAATTTAATGCTGAGAATTTATTCATGAAGCTTGGAATTTGGTGATTTCATGCCTCTATGTCGCGTCTACTCTCGAGATGTTCACTTCAAAATGAACATATTTGATTCCTTACTAAAATTCAGTTTTCACATTTCTTATTTTTTTTCTGCAATATATCACATAATATATATACTATCGGTGTAACCATTGTACCTTCTTTTGGTGCAAGCACTAGTTATTATTTTAGATTATATTTATATTTATAAAAATGATTTCAACTGTTTAAATATCCATAAAAACAATTTTGTAAGTTTTGTAAGTTTGAATTTTATTTTTAGATTGATTTGCTCTATGTTTGTATAGTTATTGTTTGTAAAAAACATTTCATTTGTAAATTTTGATGTATTTAAAAGATAGTCCTATTTAGACATAATATGAGATCATTTTAGTTTAGATCTATGAGTATTACTTCTATATGATATTATGAACATTTAGTAAGAAATACACATTGCACCACCATCTAGGCATGTTGCATGTTTGCGAGAGGTGTACTTGGACTTTTATGTAACCATTGACTCATTAACCTTTAATGGTTATGGAAGGTTAGATATAAACTAACTAGCAAGCATTATAAAAATTGTTGAAACCAAATCAATCTAAACACTTAAATGCTTGTGTTAAATCAAAGTTGTTGAAAGAAAAATTTGTCTTTGAGTTTGAGTACTTATATTAAATTGAGATTGTAGCACAAATAAAATAAATTCGTAATACTAAACAAATTTAATATTTTTTAGATTTTCTTTTCAAATTTCTAAACAATGTTTTTTGAATACCGATAGACAAGGTGCTTCTCTAAAAAGAGACTAAAATATCTATTATACATGTAGAATGATTATAACAATTTCAAATATACAAGCTATAAATAAGAAAAATTGAAAAATAATGATATCAATTATAAAGAAAACCATTTGAACATTAACTGCAAAATATCTTCTTATTTGTTTTCCTGTGGATTAGTAGTCCTTATTCCTCTAAGGAATGAGGCTACTACTAATTAATATATTTGTACTCAAACAATCATTTATTTTATCAAATAAGAAAATTGTAATAGTGTTGTATTTTATTTTTTAGAAAAACAATTACATAATCTATATTATAGTATATTACTCAAATTTTATTGATTTTTTTTCCAATCACAAGGTTTATTTATGAATTAAATAATTTAAATTTGAACAAAGGATAGAGAATTGGTTGCATAAGGAGGCTAGACAAGAATAAATTAAAACAAACCTTTGTAAGGAGAATGCACTACGAGCAACAGAGTGGAATATTGTTGTTTTGTAATTAATTTTCTAGTAGTTCAATTTTATCAGATTTCCACAATCCATTTGATTCATACAGTAGCTTTTGGTTTTTATGCCAAAACATTACACACAATCAAAACCAAAAGCTACTATTTGATTCCTAGTAGTTTCTGATGAAAATATGAAATACTCTTGAGTTTTTGTAATTATATTAGTGTTTGAATTTCAAATTGTTTGGTTGCACATTTCTTAGTTTGCAAAGACTTAGAAATTTGTGTTACATTATTTGGTATCAAAGTGGTTAGTGAGAGTCTGTGTGACCATAAACAAAGTTTAAAATTTTGTTGTAGATAAAGAATAAAGAGTGTAGACCTACAACTATAAAGAACATGTGTTAGATGGGACAAGAGGACATGTTCGTAAAGGTGGGGTACCAAGAGGTGTAGACCCAACACTTTTAGAGATGTTGAGAGGCATCATAGCAAGGTGGGGTGCAATGAAAGTGTCACAAAGATGAGGATTTTCAATGGTGGACTTTGGTGGTGATGGTGATGAATGAAGAATAAGTAATATTGAGCATAGGTTAAGACTGGGGGGGCAGATGAATCAGTCTTAACCAAATCTTAATTTTTTCTGTCAATTTAAATTTGAACAAAGAATAGAGAATTGGTTGCATAAGGGGGCTAGACGAGAATAAATTAAAACAAAACTTTGTAAGGAGAATGAACTATGAGAAGAGGAGTGGAATATTGTTGTTTTGTAAATAATTTTCTAGTAGTTCAATTTTATTAGATTTCCACAATCCATTTGATTCAAATAGTAGCTTTTGGTTTTTATGCCAAAAAATTACACCAAGTGGTGTAGACCCAACACTTTTAGAGATGTTGAGAGGCATCATAGAAAGGTGGGGTGAAATGAAAGTGTCACAAATAAGAGGAGTTTCAATGGTGGACTTTAGTGGTGATGGTGATGAATGAAGAATAAGTAATGTTGAGCACATGTTAAGAGTGGAGGGGGGGGGTGAATCAGTCTCAACCAAATCTTAATTTTTTTTTGTCACACACACTTATTGCTTATATTTATCCATCTAACCATCAATAAAAGAACTATAATTATGACACAAACACATAAGCACCAGATTTTTATATGGAAAACCCAATGTGGGAAAAACTATAGTGAGAACTGTTATCTCTTCTTCTTGCAGAATTGATTATAATGACAATAAATGCCAGACTCTCTTATACCCAAGTTAGATTCTCACAAGGAAAAGGGCTAATTAACAAGGATAGAAAATCCTTCTACACTTTTGGCTCCACACACCTAGGCGGGTACACCTTTGACAGAGTATCAACTTTCAGTAGTTTTAATAGTGGATTAAGATTGGAGATCCTTCTTCTTTTTATGCCATTTAGGCCTAGGAAGGCTAACCTATTGATTCACTCTTCAAGGAATCACAAAGATAAATTGTACTTAATACAATTAACTAGACTTGTACTTGAAATAACATGAGTATAAAGATTGATTGAATTTGAATTTGATGATAACAACCACTTGTCAGCATTTATGACCAGTGCCTATTCATGGGTGATAGAGTCAAAACAGAGCATACATATATTAAAAATAATCAATGGAAATACAAATGAACCCCAGATAGAATGCCTTACAAACTATCCTCTCATCCTCACACCCCTGTATCAAATCCCTACATAAACCCTAATTCTCTGCAATCATCTACAAGATTTAAAACTTTCCTTGAAAGCAACTCATAGACAAGAACATGACTATCTTATAACCAGTGTACTCAAAGTGCCTTGAAAATTGAACATACAAGAATTAATAGTAAATGAAAGAAGACATCATAGATATCAAAATGGAGATTCCATTGTATTTTATTAATGTAGATTTGAATACCACTACATTCACAAAGACTCAAAACCAATAGTCAGACCCAATTCAATAATCTGCGTTGTAGTCTTATTTTACCATCCTTATTACAAAATTACAACTTGATACTTATAGGCAGCCACAGTCATCCTGGAATCCTTTTGGAAAATAAGGATGCAAAAAGCTACAGATGATTGGACTACATGACAAAATACAACCTCAAGAAGAGACAAAACTTTAGGTGGGAGGGAATAACAAATTTTGCTATGAGCCAAGTAATTTTTTGTCCTGTGATCGCCTAGCTGCTTGAAATTGCTCCGAGGTGGCTAGGTCTTTGTTATCTAGATCTTGTCCTTTTGCTGATGCAGAGGCTCCAATATTTGATTTGTTCCAAATGCTCAACTTCTTTGGTGCCAGCTGTCCCCTTTATGTTTGTCATCTCATGTTACCAGTGTGACTATTCCATACTTGCTAACCCATGTAGTGAACACCTCATCACTTGGCCAACTGAAGCTGAGAACTTCATCTTTTTGGCTGTTGAACTCTTCCTAGTCACCGTTAGCCTTCTCAACTTCTTCCTCCCATGATTCAAAGAATTCCTTGGCTTTATTCAAAATATCTATAGTCAGCACAAACCATCTAGTATTTGCCAATGTGACAATACTTTTTGTCCGGCTAGTCAGTGCTTCATTTAATTTCCTCAGCCATAGGGATTCATTCTTTATGTTCCCATCTTCTTTGAACATATTGGGATACATTTCATATCTATCCTTGGAAAATTCTCCTCTCAAAAATGTGACCCTCTTTATGGCCATGCTCTTCCTGATGTCTAAATTAACCATCAGTTTGAGACATTTATGGGTGCTCGTTAGGGTAATATCAATATTATTCTGCTCTTTTAACAAGGAGTAAAATGATTTAACATGGGCTTCCTTCCCTTTCCATTTACTCATTATCAGATCCCATTGTCGCTTTTCATCCTCATATCTGTTGGTGATGCTTACAATCTTTTTTCCCAATAGGTAGAGGTTAGAGAGGTTGACCTCACTGGTACACCTTTTGAGATTGGAGAATATTTGATCAGAACATTTTTGGTTTACCAACTCATTAGCCTCTTTGTATGTTGGGGAATCCTCAAGATCCCTTTTTCCTTCTTCTTCTAACCTTGTTCTTTCATCTATCAACCTATTTTTCTCAGCCTCCAATTCTGCTCTTTTAGCATCAATGGCCTCTTGAGTAGTAGGACTTAGAGGTGCAGGGGATGGGGGATATGTGATAAATGGACTAGAGGAGGAGGGTTGATGAGGTTCCTAAGTAATTAGTCCTTGGGGCACAAGTTGGATCTTTTGTTTACCCTCCAACTCTACTATTCTGTTGTCTTTCATCAAGGATTTGACCTTCTCTTCATTATAAGCCTTGAGTACAAGCTCATATATCTCATTTAGACTAATATAGGCCTCCTTTTCTTTCTCTAATACTTTCGTGCTTAAATTGGCTACTTGTACAACAAGGTTAGCCGCTTCAGTTCCTGAGGTGTCAACAACCCTCTTCACAATTAGACTGCCTATGTCTTCGGTCTCATCATCTTCTCTTATTGTCCTTTTGTATTTTTTTTAGTGACCAGATGGCCAGAGCTGCATGATCCTCACTAAACTGAGCACCAATTGATGTCCCAGCAGTAGTCATAGGTTTGGATTTTTTTCTCACAACATCAAAGACCACTGCATCCGCTACGTCCCATTGTGGCAATATGAGAACTCCTTGCCTTTTGACCATCTGTCTTCCCTCTTCAGGAGTAATTTTATCAAATTTTGATATCATTTCCTGCTTAACTTCTTTCTCTATATCCTCCTTGGCAGAGTTGGGTTGAACCTCTAGCATCTTCTAGCATTTATTATGGTACTCATCAATATGGCACCTCCATAAGAATTGAATGAAAGCCCTAGTTTTGATGAAACTATCATCAGACAAGAATTCATCACTGGCTTGTTTGGTCACAGGATCTAA
>MU228476.1:88590-151840 GCA_018584345.1 Thuja plicata | reverse complement strand
AAGAAAATAAAGTCATAGACACACATCTAGAAGAGATAGTGAAAGTGAAAGTGAAGAAGAAGATCTAGATGAAATAGAAGCACTTATGGCTAGAAGAATGCAGAGAGGCAAAGGTAAATACAAAGGCCAGTTACCACTTGTATGCTTTAATTGTAAAGAGATTGGACACTTTTCTGCAAGATGTCCTAATAGAAGAAAAGATGATAGAGTTAATGACACATATTTTGAGAAGAAATCCAACAGAGGTGATAAAAAAGATTACAAAAGTTACCAACAATCAGAAAGAAGAGATACCTGAGACTACAAGGATAAAGGAAAGGAAGCTAGCTACTTATCTTCTTGCAAAGATGAAGATACTGACACTGAACCTGATGAAGACATTGAGATGGTGTTTGTGGTTGTGAAAGATGATTCAAATGAAGATAAAAGGTATGTAGATACTACACTCATATCTAAGGTTAGCAAGAATGACATCTGGATTATAGATAGTGTCTGCACTCACCACATGACCGGTGACAAAGAAAAGTTTGACACTTTTGAGTATTATAATGGTGGTACAGTAAGAATGGGTAATGATACACCTTGTCCAGTTGAAGGTAAAGGAACTATAATGTTGAATAACCTGATTAAATGTGAAAATGATTATTGGGTAAAAGGATTGAATTATAATCTGTTCATTGTTTCTCAGCTGAATAATTTAGGTCACAGAGTAGCATTTGAGAATAAGAAGGAAAATATCTTCAATGAATCAAGAAGATTGATTGGTACTGGTGAACAGACAAAAGGTAACTTATTCTATATGAATGATACTAACAACACTTGCTTAATGAATAGAAATGCATATATATGGTTGTGACACAAATGATTGTGTCATGTGAATTTTGACAACATGATGAAAATAAGCAGAAGGAGAAATGTAAGAGGCTTATCGACGATGTCAAATCCTGACAACATCATGTGTAAGAATTGTCAAAAAGGTAAGATGACAAAGTCTAGTTTCAAAAGTAAAACCCATACATTTGATGATATTATAGAATTAGTCCACCCTGATCTATGTGGACCAATGAGGACAAAAATTTATTATGGAGATAGATATTTTATTCTCTTTGTTGAATTTTACTCTAGAATGATGACAGTTATGTTTCTAAAAGATAAATATAAAGCATTCAAGATGTTTAAATGGTATAAGGCTATGGTAGAGAAACAAAGTGGTAAGGATTTGAAATGCTTGAGATTAGATAGAGGGGAGTTTATATCAGATGAATTCACTAACTTATGCAATGAGAATGGTATAAAAGGATAGGTTTCTACACCAAGAACACCATAGAAAAATGGGATTGCTAAGAGAAGGAACAGATCCATAGTTGATTGTGCTAGAACACTAATGATAGAGAAAGGCATCACCCAAATCTTCTTGAGGGAAGCTGTTAGTATTGTTGTCTACACATTAAACAAAGTATAATTGAAGGACACAAAGAAGACACCCTATGAGCTATGGTGTGGTAAAACACCCAATGTAAGTTTTACTTCAAAATATTTGGTAGTCAATTTTATATCTTAAGGGATGATAGAAATGGAAAGCTTGATGCCAAGAGTGATGAAGGTATATTTCTAGGGTATTCCACCAAAAGCAAGGCATATAAATGTCTTATCAAGGCTTCTAACAAAATTTTTGAAAGTGCAAATGTGAAGATAGATGAATTTACAGAAAAGAATGAGCTGGAAAGAACAAAAGAACTAGAGGACTACAACTAGTTTGTATATTATGAAGAACCTAACACTCTACCTGAGAAACAATGCTTAATTCCAGAGCAATAGAATGTTGTAACTAACGACCAGGCTACAAATACCGACGATCAGGATAATAATCAAAATAATGTACATAATGATGAAGAATAGAATGAAGGACAAAATGATGATCAAGATGATAGACAGAGAACTGAACCAGTTCTTGCAAGATATGTAAGAAGGAACCATCCATAGATCCAGATCATAGGAGACAAGAAAGATGGTACAAGAACAAGAAGTAAGTCTCTAAACACAAGTTGTTTAATTTGTGAGTTTAAACCAAAATCTATCAATGTTGCACTTGATAATGAAGAATGGATAAGTTCTATGAATTATGAGATTGAGAAGATTGAGAAAAATAAGACATGGTCACTTGTATGAGGACCAGATGACAAGAATGTCATCGGTACTAAATGGATATTCAGGAACAAGCTGAATGAGAATGGAAAAGTCACAAGAAACAAAGCAAGACTAGTATGCAATGGGTATGCACAAGAGGAAGGTATTAACTATTGAGAGACCTTTGCACCCATTGCTAGGCTAGAAGGTGTAAAAATAATACTTGCTTATGCTGCATTCAAAGGATTCAAGGTATACTAGATGTATGTCAAGTCAGCGTTCCTAAATGGAATACATGAAGAAGAGGTATACATTGAGCAACCAGAAGGGTTTGTAGATCCAGACAAGAGAAGCATGGCATGTATACTTCATAAAGTATTGTATGGATTGAAACAAGCTCCTAGAGCTTGGTATGAATGACTTCATCCCTATCTTATAAGTATTGGATTTGTAAGGACTAGTGAAAACAATAATCTTTATTTGAAGGAAGATACTGATGCTAACACTTTGATTGCTGAAATATTTATTGATGACATCATATTTGGAGGAAATGATATGCTATGCAAATCACTTGCTAATGAGATGAGCAAAGAGTTTGAGACGTCTATGTTTGGAGAGATCAAGTTCTTTCTTGGTCTATAGATCTTGCAAAAATGTGAAGGTATTTTCTTTACACAGTCTAAATACATTAAAGAGGTCCTAAAATATTCAAGATGGAAGATTCCAAACCAGTTGGAACACCGATGGCTACTGGATGTAAGGTGACAAAGGGGGAAAAGACATCAAGGTAATTCAAACTTTGTACAGATCAATGATTGGAAAACTCATGTATGTTGTACACACTAGACCAGATATTGCACATGCAGTAGGAATTGTTGCTAGATTTTCTGCTAACCCCAAGGAATCACATATGACTGTTGTGAAAATAATTTTAAGATATCTAAAGAATACTGAGGAATATGGCTTATGATATAGAAGAGAAGGAAAATTTGAACTTAAGGTGTTTACCGACACTGATTGGGCTGAAAATCTTGATGAGCAGAAGAGCACAACTGGAGGAGCATTCTTTATGGGTGACAGACTTGTCACATGGATTAGCAAAAAGAAAGGATGCATCTCTCAGTCTACTGTAGAAGCAGAGTATGTTGTTGCTTCTGCAAATTGCTCAAATATTGCATGGATCAAATAGTTACTGGAAGGTATGCATATGTAGATCTTAGAACTAGTAATTATCTATTATGATAACCCCAGTGCAATAAACATTTACAAGAATACAGTCATGCATGCTAAGACTAAACACATTGCCATCAAGTATCATTATTTGAGAGAACAAGTTCAAGCTAAAGAGGTGATACTTGAGTATGTGCAATACAAAGAACAATTAGCTAATATCTTCACCAAGCCACTGCCCAAGGATGCATTTGAGTACTTAAGAAAGAGACTAGGGGTCAAACCCTTGTCTACCAGTTAGTAAAATGACCAGAAGGTTGCATCAGCCTACATATTATTAGAATATCATTAATGTTGATGCACACAATTATTAGAATATCATTAATGTTGATGCATGCAATTATTAGAATATCATTAATGTTGATACACACAAAGAGATGAACTTCAAGGTTACATCTATATATAGACAGGTATGTATCATCACTGAGTACCATAGGATATTATTGTATTGCTGATGGATAAGGGAAATTCAAGGAATATATTATGGATGGAGAGAAATGATTGTTTGAAATTAATGTCAGATATTTGTGAGATATTTGTTTGGCATTGTTGTCAAAGGGAGAGAGATTATCCATATTATCACATTCTTCAGAAAAGGGAGGGAGATTATCCATTATCACATTACTCCAATAGGGAGAGATTATATCCTTAGGGAAATAAATTGTATGGAAAGATTATACAAAGGGAGAGTTGTCAACAAGAGAAAAAGACATCAAAAGAAAAGAATAGTCAAGGGAGAGAAATTGACACAAGGAGAGAGCACAACACATCACAAGACAAAGAGCTGCAAAAATAAAATCTTAGCTAAAACAAGAGCTTACCGATGGTTAGACATTTATCAGTTAACAGAACAAAAAGATTGGTAGTTTGATGAATCTCAACTGTTGTATTTCATATTGTATTAGAAATGGTATAGTGTGAGAATATAGTATGTTTCCATCAATGTCAAAGGGAGAGATTGATGATATGTAACTTCTTGAATGTTTGATAATGTTAAGTTGAATATAATGCAAGTCATTAAATTAGTTAATGGACTGTATTGTCATCGATGTCAACTTAATATCATCTGTACAGTCATGTACATAATACCAAAGACTTCATAAAACCAAAGGAACCAAAGTTATACTTTAAGAAATACATAAAAGTCAAGTATTCACTAAGTGACAAACAACACCATGGAGTGCACACCGATGGATAGAGCAAAGAAGAACAGTCATAGTGATACCTGACGATCAGAAGCATGATTTTTCCCAACGAACTAAAACCACAGAATGCCTGATGAGCAAAGTTAGAAGGTTTCCCGATGAGTAAAATTCCAATGATGCCCGACAGACAAAGATCATGAAGCTAACTAGAGGCTCACTGATGGATCAATTATTTGTCACTGACAACTAATTGTAGTGGTGACTGACAGAATAGAGAGTTCAAAAAATGACAAAATATCTAGCTGGCAGAGCTAAATATAGACTTAACTAGTTGTCTACTTTGTGTTATTCGACCAGAGATAAGTGATTGATTTAAAGATGATTTGTACAGTTGGAAAGAAGATATCTATGAGACAAATCAGGAGTTATGCTTTAAAACTAATTGGCTGGATTGTTTATCATGCCAAGAATCAAGAACCAAGAAACAATGAATATTATGTCTATATAAGAGACAAGCTTAATTCATTTACGAATGGGATTAAGGGGAGTGAATAGAAAGAGGATGCTAAAGAGAAGCTTATGAAGAACAACTTCATGCAGCACTGATCAAACAAGTTGAAGGAGAGCTAAGGAATTCTACATACAACTAACAAACAGTGAGCACATCATCACAGAGCAGAAAGTGTGGATTACAAGGATTGAATTGATACATTGGTCAGAGAGGTAATGTACTTAAATAGATCTGGAAATCTACAATTCAAGTTGCAATATGAATAGGTCATAGTGTTTTAGTTTAACCATTGAAGCATCAACTCTCCTAACTGAGAAAGACTTAACAGTCTTCTATATATTGAAGTACATCTCAAGGAGTGCCAAAAAGTTTGATTCATGAAAGTAGCATTGGAATTGCCCGATACCTATTGACAGTCTAAGAAGGAGTCTGATTCAAGGATGGTAGCAATAGATGCCCGATACTAAGTGACAACCTCTATGTATAAAATCCTCTAACAAGGTCACACTTAATAGTGCGTTTGTAACCTTTAATAGGGCTAACAAGGCTCACTTTAGAAGAGTGAAAATTTGGGGTAGTGGTCCCAGTGGTTTTTCCCTTAACAGGTTTTCCATGTTAAAATTCATGTATTGTGTGTGTATGATTTATTTCTTTACTGTTTTGCATCTTACATAGCTAGCTCTGGATTGATAGGTATACTCTGCTTATTTACTGAGTTTTGATAAATAGTTATACTGCTTATCGGTAATCAAGAAAGAATAAGGATTGATAGAGAAAACTGACAGACAGTTAATCATTATTAGTATTTCATGGCATGCATCTTGTAGGGACATAATAATATGAGATTTATTGATTGGTGGTTAAGTTTGAAGGATAAATTTTTGAGGCCAATGATTCACCCCCCCTCTCAGTTATTACTAACAGAATCGATTAAATTGCATAAAATTTATGATGGAGTATGGGTTTACAATAATTTTTGTGGAGTTGGAAATGACTCTTCTTATTTCTTGGCATTCAAATTTTTAGTTTGAGTTATTTGGTGGAAGAAAATAGGGACCCATCTTCATAGAAGGTGGTGAATGGTTGAAGACTTTGTATGAACATTTGATCTAGGTTGCAATCACTATAGCCGCTAGTTCATACATTCTTGAGTACAACCCTCTTATTTACACATGGGTTTCATTTATTAGCACGGGTTTCTAGTCTAAATGGGGCATCTTTTATATCATTGTGGGTGTACCTTTTCCGTATTGGTAATAGCTCAATCTAAATGTTTCTTTTGTCACATATTTAACAAATATTTTTGCTAGCAAAACCTAGTTCATGGCTTCATTTTGGATTCTCTAATTTTCTAGGCAAGAATTCAAGACCATTTTATAGTTTTTCTCATTGAACAAGTAAGTTCATCTGGTATTTTTTTGGTTTTTACTTCGATGTCTTATGAAGTTCGTCTCTCTCTACAATACTGGCTACAAATTCCTATGGGATATATGAGTACATAAATCAAACCTTCAACTGTGGTGGGTGTTTGGAGTAAAAATGTCTAGTTTGAACAAGCCTTCTTCCTGAACGTGAGGTTCCCAAATAGTGTTTGATGTTTTGAAAGTGAACAATTGAAGGAGAGAGTTTGTATAAGAAGTATTTTGTAGACCTAGATGACTCCTTTAATATAAATTTATGTAAATGAAGAAATTTATATTATTTTGGGGTGTAACATTTGCTGAAGAGCGTAAAAGTTTGCAAGTTGGTTGTGGTACTTCTACAAAACTAAATTTTTCTATGCATACCAACTTAGACTGTGACAAGAAATAAGGTCAGACTACTCTGTATAATTTATATCCTACAAACTAACTTATTTCTTTTATCTGTTGCTTCTTGGTTTAATATACACAGTATGTTCTTAATGAAAGAAGAGACCTGAAACAAATTAGTGAATGAAAACTAATGGGATCTCACATTGGGTATCAAATGATTATAAAATTAAGCTCTTAGGAGATTGTCTATGTTAGAAGATTAATCTTTTCTTGTGTTTATTAATTATAATTCAGAGATTCTATGGAATCTCTACATGTATTTTGTCCTTTGGTCCAAGTGGGAGGACATGTCATTTCCTGTAATTCCTTTATTAAAGAAATTAGCTCATCCTCCTTAAGAGGATATTGACACTTTGCACACACCTATTATAGATGTTGGAATTCATAAATTGGTGAGTTACTTAGTAACTCCTCTCCTCATCTCTATTTAAGAGATGCCCCTCTTTCTCATTTCTACACTTTGGAGTCATTATAATTAAGATACTCTCTCTCTCTCTCTCTCTCTCTCTCTCTCTCTCTCTCTCTCTCTCTCTCTCTCTCTCTCTCTCTCTCTCTCTCTCTCTCTCTCTCTCTCTCTCTCTCTCTCTCTCTCAGGACTTTCCATATTCATAATATCACATGGGTTTTTTCTTTTCTTTTCCCCTTTCAAAATTTTATTGTCTCCTTGTATTGGCTTTTGGGTTCTTGCTCCATGTTCATGTTTTTCTCATGGTGACATTTTCTTCATCATCTATCTCTCTTGGATTATTTTTATTTCCTTTCTCTTGTTATTTTCCTTACATGGTATCATAGCTTGGGTTGCTAATCCTTGTTTGAGTGTAGTGTTCAAGGTTACCATTCTTTGGAGCACATCTTATTGGAGACTCTTGGTTGAGAAACAAGCTTGAGCTTCATTTACTAACTCTTGTGTTTCAGATTTGTATTATCATTTTCTCTGACCCTCTTTGTTCGGCTTGCTACTAGAGAGTTGTGTTTGAATTTTTTTGTTTGGATAGTTTACTGCCAAACACATTTCAATCTGCATTGTGTTTTTGTTAATCTCTTTCGGGAAACCACAAGGTTTATCTTATTTTCTCTCACGTTTCTTGCAGGTTATATTCAAATCAATTTTTTAATATGTTTTCATCTGCAAGGTGTTTTTAATTGCAGGATTCAAATAAAATATCTCAGATTTATTTTAAATATCTCTATGCATTCAGACATCTCTCTGTTATACTCTTTGTTTTTCATTAACAATTTTTCTTGTAGGTTTAAATCTCTGACTTTTCTAACAAATCGTGATCTATCTCTATCATTTATAACCCATATATCTCTTATTTTGCTTGATGTTTGGCATCGCTTCTCTGTGATTACTTTCAAATCTCATTCAAATATAATCTATTTTGGTGCAACCTTTCTTTGTCCCCTTGTATGCTCATTTTCACCTCTTTTCCATCTTATTATCAACAGATTCTCTTACCATTTTTCCAAGCATTTAAAACTTGTTAAATCTTACTCTTCTTTTCTTGCACAGTATTGTTTCTCACCTTATCTTTGCTTTCACCTTGGATTCTATTGGATTTCAGCATTTTGTATTGTGTAACATTCTTCATAGCTTGCGCAACTTTATTTCAACTACCCACTTCCCTTCTCACTACTATTGCACAACCTTCCTTTCCTTTGTATGTGCAACATTCACCATAGTGGGTAGAATTGACTATTTGGCAACCTTTTTCATTGTTTGTGCAACCTTCTAACTTTATTTTGCACAACATTTGCCAACTCTATCTTGCGCAACATATAAAACTTAATTTGACAACTTTGTCTTTGGTCTCCTGGGCACTTTTTTCATTTTACTTAGTGCACAGCTTCTCCTCCTTCACAGGTTGGTCTTTAGTTTATTTCACAACTCTTCCACTTGGATTTTAGTGTACAACTTGGTTTAGTCTAGCATAGTATGCATCTCTTACCTTATTTATGTTGTTCAATCTACAATTTCAGTCAAATTCAATCATCAATTCTGCCAAATAGAACATTTTGTTCCTGCTGTGTAACTCCTCTGTTGATTAGTTGCTCCTTCTTTGGATGTTTTTTTGTTGCGAATAACTAACATTATAGTAAAAATGTCTACGTTTAGTGTTTCTTTTTTAAAATAACTATATCATTTGAATGATTTCCAACTAGTTTGACTTCTATTACAATTCATTTAATCAACTTTCTTTCAAATACTTTCAATAACTTATTTAATAGTTTAATAATGTTTCTTTTTTTAAATAATACTAAATACATTATTTTCTATAATAATTTGATTTTTTTTCAATCATCATTCAAATTAATTTTTTCATATAATTTCAATACGTTATTTCTATGAATTAATCAAGTTTTCAAATAAAGTTTTTTAATATAATTGTTTAATTGATTCTTTTTAATACATTTGTTCTACAATTTTTTTATAGTCCAATTAAAGTTTTAATTTCTTGTTAATCACTTAAAACTAATTATTTTAAAGTTTTAACAAAAAAAAATTCTTTAATCATTCAAAGGTTGATAACCAGTGTGTCATCTCTTTCATTGGTTTGATTCGCATCTTCTTGGTCATTTTTGTTGTTCATATCTGCCTCGAGTTCATTAGCTCTCTCTATGTTTTTTTTTTCCTTCTGATCAATTATTCCTCTGCCTTGTACCTCCTCTATCATTTGAATCGTCTTTGCATCTTTTTTCATCTTAGTATCTTCTGAAACCTTCTATCATACTATTATGCCTGCAGGTAATCTTAATTCGTTTAAAAGTTTGAATGTTTTTAATTACGTTGAATATTTTCAAATAGTTTAATTTACATTTTTTTTAATAAGTTTAACTAAATTTGGTTTTTTTAATAGTTTCAATACATTTGTTCAAACAGTTTAATCAATTTCTTTATTAATGATTTAAATCACATGTTCCAAAATATTTTAAAATAATGTTTATTTAGTTTTTTAAATATCATTTCAATAGAATTAATCTTTTAAAATTCATTTTTCTAGTTAATTTAAATTTTTTAACAAAATAATTTAAATTTTAAAATCATTATTTATATGCTTTAATCTCATTTTCAATTAAGGTTTTAATATAACTCTTTAATTCATGCTTATTCAAGGTTAATATTGTGTTTCTTCAACCTTTTCATAGTTCAATTGAAAATTTAATTTCATGTTAATAACTTCAATAAAGTTTTGTTTTTGCTCAATAAACGGCCATAGCCTTTTTATTTTATTAATATTCTTATTATTTTTTACACCTTCGTTCAACATTAGGCACTGGTGGGAAAGAACGGAGTTAATAAAACCCCCCAGTATCGCCCAAAGACCATAGTCCACTCAAACTAAATAAAAGTAATGAGAGTACAATGATTATGGGGGCATACCCCTAAGTACAAGGATAAGAGGGCATACCCCCATGTATTTTTGACATTACATATATGTTCTAGGTAACATCTTTCTGTTTTATACAAAAAATTACAATGTTTATCATATGAGAGATAAGGCTTTTCTCCTTCCTCCATGAGCTTGATAAGAAGTATAAGACATATATGAAGTGGATGTAGGATTTTATGGGCATAATCCTGTTGAAAAAATCTTCACCAAAACTAAGATCTTTGTTAGTTTGTCATTTTATTAGATAAAGATAAGGAATTCTTAACAAATTAAAAAGATCTTTCTTGTTCTTGAAACAATGCCTTCTGTCTTTGACAATTCTTGCATTCATTACATTATACAATACTAAAAGTGCCATAATGTTTTTTATGTTATTTTATTCGACTGTAAGGAAAGGATTTTCCTTTACAGTTCATGCACAAAATTAACTATTTCAGAGAATTAGCATACTTGATATTTCCCAGTATATCAAAGAAAACCTCTTTACCAAAAATCTTGCATACCACCATGGTTTGCCATGGTTTTATCATAAGAGTTTGAGGAAAATGACCAATGTCCTTAACAGAGAGCCTGGAAGTAATCCTGAATTAATCGATATAAAATTAAATCAGATCCCTGTCTTATTTCATGCCTCATGGATTTTAATTAATCTAAAAGGATGGTTGCTAATAAACTTATGGGAGGTCTGTTTTATTAATGATCCATTTGTATCTAGGTAGAATTTCCAGTTTTCGTCCTTTGAGCTCAATTTGAGAATTTAAATTTGTTGAGTCTTTTTGCTTAAATCGTAAGTCTATTTGATGAGACATAGGGATTATACTAAGGATTAGAGTTTTAGGTTTTGATTCTGAAGTTTTAAAATTCCTATTATAGTTATTCATTGATTTTATTTTAAACTCTACAGGATTAAGACCCTATCCCTACATTCGTCAAGAGTAAGAATATAAACTAATTGAGCTCTTAGCATCCCAGTCGGTTGGTTTGATGGCTTTATAATAATAAAATGGCTTAGGCCATTATATTTAATTTTAAAACTAGTTTAAACTTAAGATATTAAGATCCTATGTCTTAAGAACAATCGTGGTAGAAAGAGGGGTTTTAATAGGATCATAGGGGAGTCTAAAAGTTAATAAGGGTTATCTTAATTATAGAATAAGAGTTTTACATCTTCCTTCATGACATGGGAATTTAACATGATGGTTTAAATCCCCCAAGGATTGATGATGGAGTCATCTGTTCCTAGATTGGCCAATTCATCTGCTCTCTTATTCCCTTATCTATATATATGATTGAAGGTAATAATAGAGGTGAATTTTTCTGTTAGTGATAATGCATTATCTAGAAGTTCTCTTAGCTTCCAATTTGGAATTGATTGGGATCTAAGAGCATTGATGGTGTTGGCAGAATGACCTTTTATATCAAGATTTGAGATTCCTAAATTGGAACATAGTTTGAGGCCTTCCACTAGTGCACACATTTCAGCCATATTGTTAGTGGTAGTACCTAAAGGTTTTGCAAGAGAGGAAATTTCCATCCCATTTGAATCATGAATGAAACAACCTATACCAGCAGGTCCAGGGTTACCTCTGGAAGCCCCATCAAATTGAGTTTGAATCTGCCCTCAGTGGAGGATTCCATAAACATTCTTTCCTTGCTTTGGCATTTTTGTTGTTTGGTCTATTGGAAAAAGGAGGGACCTTGAGACCAATCCATTGGTTTCTCATAGCTCCATCCCATGTAGTCATAGATTTATTAGGAACTAAATGATTTGATAATCTATTGTTTGTTACTTCGATTATGTTTGCATTAATTTTATTTATAAGTTGATTAACCTCCATATGTTTATCTTTAAATAGTCTTTGATTTCTCTCCTTCCATACTTCCCATATAAGAATAGACGAGATTACCTTCCATATGATATTATAAATACTATCTTTATGGTAGTTCAGCCAGGTTTTGAACCTGTCTTTCAAGCTATGAGGAAATGTTGATGTGTAGTCAAGTTTGTCACAAAGCCATTCCCAACAATTCCTAGTATAAGGGCAGTGTAAGAGTAAATTATTTGTGGATTCAAAATCTGAATTACAGAGGCAACATTTGCTGGGGCGTTCATATCCCATTTTAGTAAACCGATGAGCTGTGAGAATCTTATTTTGAATTGAAAGCCATGAGAAGAGTCCTTCCTTGGGAAAGACATGTTTGTCCAAGAAAAGGTGAAGGGGAAGATTTGTTTTATTATATTGATGTTCAACAATAATTAGTTTATAACCATCTTTAGTATTATATTTACCATCATTTGATGCTGACCATAAAAGAGAATCCTTTTTATTATTAAGAATGATTTATCTACTTGTTAGAACGCTAGACAGTGTGGTTTTATGATGATCTGGTATATTAATGTTTGCCAATGATTTCCATGTAGGGTTGTCAAGGGCCATATCAGCTAAAGGGATAAAGTAGTCATAAACGTATTTTCCCTAGCACTGTTTAAGGGTTTGGATGGTGTTCCCCCAGTCATGCATACTTGAGACGGAAGGTAGACCTTCCCAAGAGTCATCCCAAAAAAGTGTCTCTTTCCCATCATTGATTTTCCAAGATAGGAAATTTCCAATAGTATTCTTACATTTCATCATAAAATTCCAAATTTGTGAACCTTGCAGGAGATGTTTGGTTCTGAAGAGTATGATGGGATCTCTTCCATTAATATATTTATAGAAAAGAATTTTATCCCATTTTGGATTAGGTTTGTAAAGGAGATTCCATACTAGTTTTGCTTCAAGGGCTTTACTTTGCGCTTTGGTGTTTTTGAAGCCTAAATCCCCATATTCAATAGGTGTACAAAGAGTACCCCAAGATAGTAAGGTTATTTTATGTTGGTCACTAGTCCCTTGCCAAAAGAAATTTTTGATGAGTTTGTTAATTTCCTTACTTCTTTTCCAGGGGAGATGGTAGCAAGCCATTTGGTAGATAGAGATGGCAGAAAGGATTGACTTAAGCATTGTCATCTTTCCTTGTGAGGATAGCCATTTTCCATTCCATGATGTTGTCCATTTCCTAATCTTTGAAATAATGGGGTCTCGAGAATTGGTATTTTTAGTTCCCTTGTCTAGAGTTAGGCCAATGTATTTGCAGGAAAGTGTACCTTTCCTAAAATTAAGGATATTGCAAATATCAGTTCCCAAGGTTGGGTCAGTGTTTAGGAAGAATATTTTAGACTTGTCATAGTTGATTTCTTTTCCTGAAGCATTAGTATAGGATTGTAGGATTTCCTTGAAGTTTTGAGCCTCTTGTAGTGAACTTTTACCAAATAGCATGGTGTCATCAACAAATTGTTGATGCGTAATGGGTTCCACATTAGAGGTGACCTTAATACCTTCAATATTTTTATCCCTCCAAGTCTTAATTATGGACCTCCCCAAGGCCTCATCCATAATTATGAAGAGCAATGGAGAAATAAGATCTCCTTGATGAATTCCTCAGGACACTTCAAAGAAGCCTTTGGGGGAACCATTTACTAAGAAAGAAAATTTGGGAGTTGAGATGCATTCAAAAATTGGATTGATCCATTGTTTATCAAAGCCAAATTTTTGAAGCACTTTACAAAGGAATCTCCAGACTACCTTGTCATAAGATTTTTTGATGTCAAGTTTAATAAACATACTAGGTTTTTATTCAATTGGGTTGAGTGTATGGCTTCTTGGGCTATGATGAATCCATTGTACATGGATCTATCTTGAAAAAAACTTGTTTGTTCCTCACTTATGATTAGTGGTAGTAATTTTTGTATTCTGTTGGCAAGGGTCTTGGATAGTAGCTTGTATATAGTGTTACAAAGGGCTATGGGTCTGCAATCATTAAAGCTTTCAATCTTATATTTTTTTGGAATTAAGGCTAAGAAGGTGTTATTATTTCTCTTAGAAGCTTACTAGAGTTTCTAATTCCTCCAAGGGTTGCAGTGACCTCATTGCCCACAAAATCCCAGCATCTTTGGAAAAACATAGCTAAGAAGCCATCAAGGCCAGATGCTTTATGTAGCTACATTTGTTTAAGAATCTTTCTAATTTTCTCTACAGTAAATTTAGCTTTTAGGTATCTATTGGTGTCTTGATTGATAATTCTCAGGATGTTCTTAAGGAGTGTATTTTCTTTGGTAAGATCAGATGATTTTGTATTGTTAAGGGTATTGCTAAAGTCTTTAATAACTTCCTCAGCTATGGCCTTGGTTTCCTCAATTATCGTTCCATCTATTTTTGGGATCTTAGTTATTTTGTTTATGTTCCTTCTTGCATTGGTGCTATTGTGAAAAACCTTAGTGTTTTTATCTCTTGCATTAAGCCAAGTTTCTCTGGATTTCTGCCTCCAAAAGAGTTCTTCTTTGGCTAAGATATCCTCCAAGTCAATTTTAAGAAGTTTCTATTTTTGGTATGTTTCCTGATTCATTCCATTCGGTATGATTTCTTTATTCAAGTATTCAAGTTTAGTTTCAATTTTGGATTTTCTCTCAAAGATGTTACCAAACCATTCTTTGTTACATGAGAATAGTTTTCTCTTTATTTTCTTAAGCTTATTAGCAATGATGAATAGTTTTGATCCCTTTAATTGCAAATTTTCCCACCATTGTTGTACTAGTGGTAATATTCTCCCATCTTCTAACCACATCTATTCAAATCTGAAGGGGGAGCCATGGGTTCTAGAATCATCAAGGATGTCTAGTGATATTGGGATGTGGTCAAATCCTGAGAAAGGTAGGATTTCAATTTTAAGGGAGAAGGGGAAGCTTGGTAAATCTCATTTGAAAAATAATAGATCAAGTTTTTCAGCTATGTTTTCCCTGCCTTGTCTCATGTTATTCAAAGTAAACATACCTTCTTCCGGGTTTAGATCCATTAAGTTGTTGTGTCAAACCCATTCAGAAAAGTCCTCCACTGATCTTGGATTAATATTTATGCCTCCTTTTTTCTTAGAGGATTCTAGGATGGTGTTAAAATATCCACCAATGATAAAGGTCTAGTTTGGGTGGAAATTTAGGAATGTACTAATTTCTAGCCACATCAACCATATGTATGTGTAATTAGTTGGTCCATAAATATTTAATATATTAAAGTTCAGATTGGATTTCAGACTCTTTCTAATACCGCACATCCAATGTTTATTGATGGAGATGGGGGTATATATGATTTTCCTTGGGTTAGTTATGACAGCCAAGTCATGTGATGTCCCTTCTGCTGGAGCACCAAAAACCTCCAAGAGTCCAAATTTTTTGTTGAGGTTTGTTAAATCATCATTATTGAGTTTGGTTTCTTATATGAGCATTAAATTGTGTTCATATTTATTGATGCAGTGTTTTATTAAACATTGTTTGTTAGGGGTGTTATAGCCCCTAACATTCCATGAAAGGAACTTCATTGGTCCTTGGGAGGGACCTTCCCCCTCCTTGCATGAAATAAGCCTATGATCTTAATTTGATTATCCTTATTTTCATATTTCATTCTAAGCTCTGCTAGAGATTTTCTGCCTCTCTTTTTAAGATATTTTTCACAGTCAATATCAGTAAAGACATCTTCACAGGTAGCTATACCAAGTTCAAGATTACTTTCTAAGGCTTCTAGTTCCACCATTTCATCTTCTAAGACATGTTGGTAATGCTCCTCAGCATCAAGTTCTTGGATTTTTCTAATTAAAATTTATCTTCAGCATTAATGCCATCCATATTTATAAAGTGTCAAATAATTGTCTAGATTATCATTAAGAATTTCCTCAGCTATTGTATTAGTTTTAGATTGAGTAGAAGGGGCACCATTGGAAGATGGGTCTATCATTTGCATGCTGGAGTTTGTGAATTGAGGGATCCCAAAGGATGGCACTAGATCCAAGATGGGTGAAGGTAAGGGAGATGCATGAGATGGTTGGTGATCAACATTAGAAGGTGCCATATTGATGTTAATGAGGGGTTATATTTCTTCTTGGGATTGGGGATGGGTTTCTATATTTTGGGGCTGCATTTGGGGTTTATGTTGTGACACTAGTGCCTCATCATCTTCCTTTCTTTCTTGTTTCTCTTTAGGGGATGGTGGTGGCATATGAATGGGTTTGGGTTGATTATTAGACTTGTTATTAAAGGGAGATGGAGGGGTTATAGTGTTGGATGTAATGGATGGAGAGAGACTATTAAATGGAGAGGGACTAAAAGATGTTGGAGGTTTTTCATATGGTGGGGTTCCTCAAAATTATCATTGGGGTCTCCTTTGAAGACATCAAATCTTCCAATGGCGCCTTTGTAAAGTTTTGGTTCTAGTTCATATTTGTAGTGGTTTGTTATGATTTTGACTGGTTTTAACTCACTGGGAAAATTATCCATGAGTAATTTAACATCTGAATCCATCATATAGCAAATGTTCAAAACCAACTACTGTACTAAATTGTTTACCAATTCTTCTTAATATTCTATGATGCATTAATTCAACAGGGTAGTTTTTAAGATAGACTCATTTAAGTGGGCTTATTTTAGGGCATTTTATATTGTTGAAATTAGGCCTCCATCTAATGAATTATACATTATACCCTTTATAGAAAAAAAATTTAGAAAGGAGAGCTTCTACTAAGTATCTTGATTCACAATAAAAAAAGTAGAGTATTTTTACTTGTGATAGTAATACTTAACTATGTGCCCAGAGCTGTTCTAAACCAGTTTATAATGGCAGAGATGTGGGTTGCCTCCCCCTCCCAAATTGCATAAACTCTGTGAGATTCACATCTTCCCCAAATCTCATTGGAGATCTCATTACTGATTATAATGGTCACTATTTCTTTTTCATGCAAGGGTTTTTGGGTGGAATTTTGTTTGATCCTTCACTTCAAACTTATTGGTATTGCATTTTCCCCCATGGAAATTTTTGATGCCCTTCTTTCATGTTATCCTATAGAGGGATAGGGTTTTGTAGTTTTCTACACCTTGTTGGTCGTTTGATCTGATCTAATCCACCCAACTTCTACTTTTGTTGTCATAATAGGTTTTTCTTTCACCACGTATTTCATAAGATTGAAATAATCCTTATCCTTATTGTTGCATATCATTGTTGGCTTCTTAGTTGCGAGGCAACGAAGACCTGTTTGGTCATACTAAGATCTTCTGTCATTACTGGCTAGATTAGTTTTAGAAGTTTCTTGGTGATCATTAACCCAGTCCCTTTGTCAGGCCAGAATATTATCCATGTTCTTATCCTGGGAATGGGTAGGGCTTGAGGTTACCCAGATTTTGCATTGTGAGGGTTTTTAGTGCTTGTTTTTTATTATTCCCTCATTACCAAGCATGCTTTGTTGATTCTCTTCATAGGCATTCTGTTGTTTGGGAGCCATCTGAATAGTAACTAGAATGTGGTTGCCACAATCTTCATCCAAAAAAATTCCAAACGGATTCAAAGTACCGACTGCATATTTTTTTCTAGCAAAATGGGAGAAAGATTGTAGGTTTTCATTGATCGATGCATGATCACTACCTTTTCCATAAGTTTTTTCTACCCTGCTAGGGCATCAATTAAAAATTTTCTTGTGAGCCATATTTTTTATCAAAATTAATCTATTTAATGATCTGATTCTAAATTTTTATAACTTCAATAAAGTTATTTTAAAGTTTTAACAAAAATTTAAATTTTTTTAAAAAAATATTAAGCTTCTCGCATATCCACTTGTTTAACATTAAGTTAAACTTCAATACATTATGGATTATTCTATATTATTTACTGTTTCCATTCTGATAGTGTTCAAACTTGATGTTTTGACCCAAATTCTTAGTTATATCTTTGTTTATTTCAAAAACAACAATAGCTATTTAATATTCTTTTTCTGTAAACGAATGATAACTCTCAAGTAACAGTTTGGTTCCAAGGAAGTAACTATGTTTCCTCTCTTGTTTAAGACATTCATACTTATGTTTACATTCAATAGAGTCTATAACTAATATCTATAATGTTTCTCAGTGCTCTTATAGTTATCAATGCATCTATCTTTAGTTTGTTCAAGCTTTATGAGGTATCTTATTCAATTTCCTTCATTATTCATTGATTAACATCAATTTTTATAAATTTTATATATGATCTATTGATATGCACATATTTGCAATTTTATTCTTTTACAACATCTATTTATATGCCCATGGTGGCATTTTATGGTTTTATACCATTTATTGGTATGCATTTTACTACATTTTTGTAAGTTACTGAAGGATGCATTAGTCATAACTAACTCCTAGTTGCCTTATTCTATTAAGGGACCTATTGAATATCCCTCCATCATACAGTTGGTGTGCACTTACCTTATATGGAGTTTCCCTCCATTTTCTTCCTCATAAAGGATGTTATTCCTGGAGTTTCCCTTCATTTTTAGATGATATGGCTCATCTTGATATTTTTCCTTATGGTAACGATGAAGCTCTTGAAATCCTTCTTGCACTTTGTTGGATTTCTTATTTCAAGGAAATATGTTTTATTACTCATAATCATTTGTTTATGGTACATGACAGTAAACATGCTTGGCAAATCAAATCATGGGTTTATTTGGTGCTTGAGTCATATGTTTTACTGATTTATCATTTTCTCTATCATATTTCTTTGCAAAATATATTAATGTAATAATGCACAACATACTTCATTTCTTAGATCGTGGTTCATGTAGGTGGTAGTTTCTAGACCCATTCACTTGCAGTGGGATGACTTATTAGTGGACTATCTATATCAATGTGATTGATGCAGTGTTGATGTAGGTCTCATTAGTTGGCCTTGTCTATGGTCATTTGTGCATTAGTATGTTTCTTTTATGAGAGCATTGATAATGTTTATTGTACCTCACTTGTTCATTTTTGGGATTTTGAGCATATGGTTTATCTTGATATCCTGTTAGCTCCATTGTGCTTTTGATGAAATCTTATGCATTTATCTCTATCCCTCTACCTTATTCTAAACTATAAGAGTCCTTTCCAAATAATTTTTTTTGATGTACATGTTTCAAAGGATATACTAACTTGCATATCAAATGACATCCTACTTGTGTATAGTTTCCTTGTTTCTTGTTTCTATGTTTCTTTGATTCAAGTGACTCATCAAGGTACAATTAAGGAACCACTTCATCTACACATGTCCTATAACTCAAGAAGACTACTTGAATATGCAGATATCCTTCCACTTGAACACAATCAAATGTACCTTTGTACCATGAAGCTAAAGAACAAGTTGTAGATTTTTGTAAAAAATGGGTTTGATACCCCTTTTTGTAAACTCCCCAAGTAAAGATTAAAAGATAGTGTTAGAAGGTTAATATTTAATTGTATTTATTAATTTTAATTAGGAGATTCTATGGAATCCCTACATATATTTTTTCCTCTAGTCCAAGTGGGAGGACATGTCTTTTCTTATAATTCCTTTATTAAGGAAATTAGCTCATCCTCCTTAAGAGGATATTAGCACTTTGCACACACCTATTATGAATGTTGTAATTCATATATTGGTGAGTTACTTAGTAACTCCTCTCCTCATCTCTATTTAATAGATTCTCCTATTTCTCATTTCTACTCTTTAGAGTCATTGTAATTGAATCTCTCTCTCTCTCTCTCTCTCTCTCTCTCTCTCATGCCTTGCCATATTCATAGTATCACAAGGGGTTTTTATTTTCTTTTCCCCTTTCAAAATATTCTTGTCTCCTTGTATTTTCTTTTGGGTGCTTGCACCATGTTCATGATTTTCTCATGGTAGCATTTTGTTCATCATCTATCTCTCTTGGATTATTTTTATTTCCTTGCTCTTGTTATTTTCCTTATAGTCTAAAATACATTAGATGTTTGGAAAAAAGTTATGCATTATTTGTTTGAATTCTTGAGAAATACAAGAATAAAGATTATTTGCAAACTAGAAAGGGTTATATAATAGTATAGAGCCACAAGAAGGGGTAGGAAATTATAGTGGCATCTTATAATTTATGGAAGTCTGCATCAGATTTGGTGGAATTTATTTTGGAAAAAACAAAATGAAGCCAAGAGAAAATTAGAAAAGTGTTTTTTCTCAAAATAATTCAATGATACATTTAATGGTGATCAACTAAGGGACTTGTAGAAAGAAAAAGAAGTAGAAAATGTGCTTTATGTAATTGGATTACAATTGGAGTCCATGAAATTTCCTTATGGTTTTCTCTCTGAGTTGGAGGAATTAGGCTCATATTTGTCCAAAGTAGACTAGTAATATTGGAGGTGTTTTAATTGGGCTATACAACCCTCAATGCTTGCTTTGGTCAAGAACAAGTTTATGGAACATATTTATGAAGAGGTGAGACTTGTAGTTGTTTCTTGACATAGTGAGATCATAAGAATAACAACTCTTGTAGCACCCTATAATGATTACATACTGAAGAAGGTTCTACATTTGATTATGGAGAGCCTAGATGGGTTACATGATGTAAATGTCCCTACTTTTGGTAAGAGGGCTAACATTTTAGAAATTATGGCAAGAACTAGATCATTTATCATTATTTTGGATCTCAAATGTGATAAATTGGTTCTATGTAAATGTTTCAATTTTTTTTACTAAAATCAGAAATCTACATCCAGACAATGTGAGGGCTTGTGTGCAAACTATTATGTCTTTAATGTAAGATGAGGATGATGATATCTGCAAGAAGTTGCAATCAAACTTATTGGCCATTTATAGAAAGAAGCATAATATCTCACCAATGGCTTATGATTTTTCAAAAGGGTTGATTGAGAAGAAGATTGAAATGTCCAAGAAACATATGACTGCAAATGAAATTATCTCAATGGGATTATAGGTTATAGGGTCTCCCAAAAAAACTAAGAACTAAATAAGAAGTGAGCAGACTTGTTTCACGTGCCAGGAGACGTGGAAAACTAATCACAATTATAAGGTTTCTAAGGAAGATAAGTCAGCCAAAGAAGTTGGGGAAAATGATGAATAATATAGAAAACTCACAATTATATTTCAATAGAATAATACAAATGCTTGTGAGGAGATGGATTCAACTTTTGTTATAAGGGATATACAAATCTCTATACTGATGACTTGGAATTTTTTATTGACAATTTTTTTGATGAGAATGGTCTTACTCAAGGAGGGACCATGTTGGAGTCTCAAGATGTTTCTAATGAAGTGTATGGATCTTCATATGATGAGAATTTTATTGAAAATCATGAGATAACAACAACCTCAACAATGCATGTTGATCATTAAAACAAGGATTTTGAGGCCTATGATGGCATTGACTACACCCTTGAAAGATATGATGAATTATGTGTTCTCTATAGCAGAAGTTCACTTATGCATGATAGTGTTTTGGATGACAAAACTAATAACTTGAAAGGTTCTGAAGTTGGTCAGATAGTAAATTTCATTGAGGATGCCCATTTGGAAAAAAATGCACAAGATCTCCTTTATAACCCCAATCAAATTCTATAACTAACACAACTTTAAGTGGAAAAGATCAACATGTTGTTAGAAAAAGGTCTACCTTATGAATATGAGTTTGTTGCAGAAGATTGTGATTTATCTATTGAGGAAAGGGCTTTCCTAACTTATGAGTATAGAAATTATCAAGAAGTTGAAACTCAAGGGGCTGACTTGGAGGACTAATCAAAGAAGGCATTTCAAGATGATGGTGTTGAGACACATACTTTGAATGATCAGTTAAAGATCATTGATGATATGGTTTTTTCAGCTTTAATAAATTATGATGACACTCACAAGATCATTGAAGTTCTCTACAGGAAGGCTGAGATTGAAAGCAGAAAGAGGGGTCACATGGAAGGTGATTCTTATTTTGCTGACATGTAGGTGGTCAAAGTAGATCTTGAATATATGAAATCTAAATATTTGTATTTACTTTTAGATGGGAATAATTATTAAAGTTTGTTGAAGTGTATATTGATAAATTGAAGGGAAATAAGGATGAGGTCAATAAGCTCACCGTGGAGCTTAAAGATACTCAGGAGATATTGAAGAATACACAAATGGATCTTCTAGAAGCAAAAGAATCAAATTGTTGTCACTAATCATTTGAGGGAGTAGGAGAACAATGGAAGGACTATGTTTTTTAAGGAATTAAATAAGTAACTTGACAACATACAACATACTTATGATTTGGATAGTTGTCCCAAAATATCAAGTAACAAATTTTTGGACTAGCTAAAATTTTGGTATGAGTTGGTAGTAAAGGATAATATTTAGTTGATTGAAAATTCTTGGTGAGGTGGATATTGATTGGAAATTTGACAATCCACTCTTTGATTTGGATGAGGGAGTTTTTTATTACTCTAGTGATGAGAATAAAATTGATTGTAGGATTTGGGACCCAGTTGTAGTTTCTAGTGATGATTTTTGGTCATAGCATTGGAGTAGTGTATCAATTTCTAGAGTTAGTACTAGTGCCCACTTTTTGATAATCTTACACATGAAATTGGATTTTGATCTATAAATGAGTTTGATGGAATATGTTGTTTAGTAGCAAAGTATTTATTGGTTGAGGAGTGATGGTAGATATGATTTTTCATAGAAGATGGATTTTTAGCTACTTCCTTACTCATGATTCATATGTATTCAGTGGAATTTTAGTTGATTATTATTGTACTAGTTCCTTTGCACCCTTGGTATTGAACTCAATCTTTGCTCAGTTTGAGCACTTGCAGACTTCAGTTCAACTTGTTAAATGGGATATCCTTTGGTCACAACCCAGCTATTCTTCACTTCCATGGGAGAATTTGGATCACTATAGTCACCTCATAATATTTGTATGTGTGATTTCATATGAGGATGGGTTAATTGAATTGAGCTGGGTTGGTTGGAATACTCAATTTCTATACACTAGCACTTGGAGGCTAGCTGTTGATGTCATGTTTTCAATGATTTACCATAGGAGTAATACTTGGATCGTGATTGGCATGGATTTTGTTGAGGTGGTTTATCTTGAGTTACCTTGGCAAGATATATTTCATGGCATTGATCTCAAAACCCTTAGAATTTCTAGACCTATAAGAGTTGTTCTAGATTATACAAGCAGCTCAAGATGGGTTGATGTGAATTTTTGTGTGCCTATGAAGGGTGTATTTCACTTCCATAGGAAATCATTTGGATTTGGAGAGTTGTTTGATGTTGATAACTCCTTGATATACTTCTATCTCCTTATATTTGACAGTTGTGGTTGTGTGTTGATTTGGGACCTTGACATTGGCATGTTTGGAGCTTTACTTCAATGGGATCTCAATTAGTTGCTTCACAAATTTCGATATGGTAATTTTTACATCAAAGTAGTGTACTGGATTGACAAAGAAACATTCCTAAGGTTGATATGAGATCTAGCATTTGGTTTTAGCATGCAGGTGCAAATTGCTTGAGGGAAAGCAATGTCCAGTAAGGGAGGATTGTAATGTCCCAAAAAGGGGACATTATAAGTCAATTAAATAATTAAATTTTAAGTTGCCACATTATATCAAATTTAATGACAGTTTAATTTAATTATTTTATAAATTATTAAAATAGTTTTAATGGAGCTTAGTGGATAAATAATAAAGTCATTTTATCATTATTTCCTAAATTTTAAATTTAAAGAGGAGATAATAAAGGGAAAAAAAAAAGGAATACCAAGAGACATACAAAGGGAAAGCAAAGAGTCATGAGGATGTGCTATTAAAGAACATTGAGAGGCTCATTCTCAGCATGCTTGGTTTATTATTTTCTCTTAGAGATTTTGGGAGCTTCTAGTTTTTAGTTTTGAAACCTTAGGATGGGGACCTTTAGGATTTCTTAGTGGATATATAGAGGCATTTTATATTTTTTGAAAATAAGGTTGTAATGATTTGTCAATTTTGATGGCAATATTCATATTTAATTTCAGATCTATAGTTCAGTTTGATATTGTATGATTTTCAATATAATTTGTTGGATGAATAGAAATCAGTTTTATTGTAAAATGTTTATATAAATTCCTATAGGACATTTGGAAAAAATCAGAAGCAACTATCCATAGGGGATATTTCATGATGCTAGATTAAGACAACCATATATGTCAAGAGTTGATTTAGCATTTGAGACAAATTTGAGTTAAAATTTAGTTTTATGAATGTCAAAGAAAATTGCTTAAATTTGTGACATATTTCATTGAAGTTGTTTTGTAGAGAAGACAATCAGAGTTTGTAACTAAGGGTCACAATGCAAGCTTTGAATCATGTCTCCATGATGATAGGAACTTGTGAACCATTCAACAATGAAAATAACTCTAATGGTTACAATACATAACATAATGTTGAATGATAATGAATTTAACCATTAAAGTGATCTCTAAAGCTATGTCTAAGGTTGATATTCAATATTTAATAGATGTAGGAATGAAGATTAGTTTTCAAACACCAATAGCTAGTCCCTATGATAGAGAATTGATGGGTGGTTACCAATTTAGTTTTGTGAGTAACAAATTCTATTGACTACTTGAGAGTGTTGAAGGTTTAAAATGAAGAATTTTCCTCAATGACATGTTGATGGAGTAGGGAATTGAAAGACACGGTTTCTGTTCTCTATTACTAATGGAGATATAAATAGATTGTTGCAAATAGCTTTTCAACAATGGCCTTTAGATTTTACAACTGAATAAAAAACCTTTCTTGGGTGTAAGGAGGTTGTGGTAATGAGAGAAAAATGAATTTTTTTCTACAGATATTTAATGGAGGTAAAAGCAAAAAGTTGATGTAATGTAGCCCTTTGTATTTTTTTTGACTACTTATAAATCTAATATAGATGGAGTGGATTATATTGTACACAGTTTGAGTTGATGCTTATACTACTAGTGAGACATATGTATTGTATTGACAGTGAGGTTTTGCTAGTGAGGCATAGATTGTAACTAGTAAGGTTTATGGCCAACAAGGCTTAATGAAGTTTATTTTCGTAATGTTTTTTTACCCTTTTAGGGTTTTTCACTCAAATACCTGTGTCATGTTATGTGCATATATGATTCTTATATTTTGGGGATTAATACAAGCTTTGGTGCCATTATTTTTATGTTTAGTTTCAAAAAACAATGTTTTTTATGTTTATATATTGGTAAATGAATTAGTGTCATTGGGTTTAAGCATTTCATTGTTGAATGATTGAGTTGTATAAACCAGTAATTCACCGCCCACCCAATGGTTGCAGTGTTCCAACAAAGCTAAGTTAATTCATTAACGAAAATGATTTATTCCCAAATACTCTCTTTAATGAAAACCTTTTATTTTTGTTCTCTTTGAGGTTTGTTAGATTTATTCTTACACTTTCCTTTCATTATTGTCATCATACTTTTCTAGATTTGTTAACAAATTTTAAACTTTTTTGAACATCAATATCAATATCATTATCATTTACCTTTATATTATATCATTCAACTTTTTTACATATAACTTTAAATTCAAGAGTTGGTTGTGAAGTAAACCAAGCTTTTCCAATCTATTTATAATTAAGTATTGTTATAATGTAATGTTATTAGGGTTCGTACCTTTAAAAATCATAATGTTCTAATAGAAGGTTATAAAACCTTATGTATTATATGTTTAATGAAGTATATCCCATTTAAAATAATTATAGTTTAATAAATATTATATTGTTAACTATTAATGAAGGTTTTTTGTTAAATAGGTGAAACTAACACCCTTTTAGGTATTTTTCCACCCATTCTCCTATATTTAAGGGGTTTCTTTATCATTTGAGAGGGTAATAAATTGGAGATTTATAGTGAATTATATGACTATTCATGGAAGGAATTATTGACTATTTGAAAGTATGTGAATTGTCCTTAGATTTGGCATATTTTTAATAGGCTATGTTTTGTATACAATTTAATAAAATAATGATTTATGAGGTTTTTTCAAAGCTTGAAATTGGTTCTCCCATGTATATCTTGTGTATCGTGTAAAAGCTATCTTGTATGTTTCTCATCTTATTTATATTATCTTGTTTATAATGATTAAAATCTTTAGAACCTAATTTCTAAAATTTTACTAGAGTACGGTAGGCTATATTAATCATTTTAATAGGTCATATTTGAAGATGTATAGAGTTTGATGGGAAACCTAAATTTATGCTCAATCAATACATGTGCAAGGTCATTTTAACAATACATCTAGTGTGTATATTTTTTTTTAATTCATTATTTTATTTTCTCTTTTAATTTGTTGATGGTGTACATTAATTTATAATCGCACTAAGTTTGCAAATTTGTTTTTGGAAAACCACATGCAAAACTAGTTATTTTTTGGCCTGTTTCTTCTAAGTCTCATCATAATAAACATAAATAATTTTCTCATATTTGTTGACCAATGTTCTATATTGAAGATATCATGAAAAATTTATCTTTCTTTGATTTCTATATTGTCTCATTTCAAAATAACATGAATGAACATCCTTCAATGAAACTATAAGGGGTCGTGGTAATTATGGTGCAGGTGCACCTAGGAAAGCATATGGACTCATGAAGACCCCAAGGAAACATGGATGATGAGAAGGCATCAAAATAAGTCAATTGGAATGTTTTAAAGCCAATAATAGCATTTGATTTAAATAATTTGAATGTAATTTGTAACCGTCCTAATGATCCCAATAGGACCATAGGACCAATTAATGGATCTTATAGGTCTAGGTTTGGCAAGGTTCCTATGAGTGTTTAGACCTATTAAATAAATTATATTGATCCTTGAAGAATCATTAGAAATATGAGGGAGTTAGATTTAAGTATTTAATAAGAGTTTCTAATTTAAATATTCAAACTCCAATAGTTAGTGCCATTTTAGAGGGAAATGACAAAACTCATTTAAGTAATGATTTTAATAAGTTCCAATTGTATGGAACCAAATGGGGGGGGGGGGGGAGTTTTAANAATTTAAATATTCAAACTCCAATAGTTAGTGCCATTTTAGAGGGAAATGACAAAACTCATTTAAGTAATGATTTTAATAAGTTCCAATTGTATGGAACCAAATGGGGGGGGGGGGGTAGTTTTAAGTTTATATAAGCCTCTGAAAGGCCATTATACTAGGGATGTATAGATTGTATATAGAAATTCAATAAAACTTCAAGCATTCGTTACAAAATTTTATTGTTTTTATGTTTCGTTGATTGATTTAGACTTGGAATAGGATTGTGGATGATATAATAATATAATAACATAATTTTATATCTATCTTTCAAATGTTCTTATAGTCTATTTTCTTCATATTTGGAAAGTTGTAGGTGGTCAATTTGGAGCACTGAAATAACATTGTTTTGAACTTTTTTATGATGTAATGGGCCATTGAATGAATGTATATGTTGTTTCTCATTAAATGGGACCTATGTAACATATCTATGATGTTACTAACCATTTGTATGTAGAAGAAGTTGATTTAGTGGGTGTACACCATAAGGAGGAGTGGAAAAAGGGCATGAAATTACCATAGGTGTAGAAAAAACATATCTACCTAGAGGAGGGGTATATTTATTATGTTTTATCATAAGTATATGGTAAATTGATAGTGAATCTTGAATATTATGTTCAGATGATGATTTTTGGTGAGGATTTGAGTAGGCCCTAGTTTTAGAGCCTTATTGGTGGGGGTTTTGGGGTTTGGATATTTTGGGAAGGTTTGTATTCAAACCAATGCCATAATCTTTTGTTTTGAAGCATAAATAGGGAATTATAAAAGTTATAGGGTTAGGGGCTAAATATCTCCAGTAGTTTCTTTGTAAAGTGGTTCAATTAGGCCTAGGGGAAATAGTCGAGACAACAATTTTCTGTACAAGAGTTTGAAAACAACCCTATCTTGTTTTTCTGATATGTTGTGTAACTTAAAAATGGTATCTGAATTCTCAATTTATTTTTCAGGTGTTTTGGAGAGTCTGGTCCAAAAGTCCAAAAATAAGGAAAATCAGGGCTACTAGGAACAAAGGCCTAGTTTGATGCCTAGTTTGGAGTTTGGGTATAAACCAGTTTTGTGGGAATTTGAATTCTATAAAAAAAAATTAAATAAGTCTGAATAGACCCTAGGAATTATTGGGATTGGTCTTGGGACTTGGGAACCCATTTGAGTCATTTTGGGCAAAGAGAGTCTCATTGGGAAGTGTGTGTGAACCTAGTGGGTTATTGGGCATCTTGTGGAGTCTTTTGTAGGATTTGAGAGATACAAATCCACAGAACGCCAAGAATACCTGCATGCAAATAACCTGTTATAGGAGAGAAGCAGAAAGAAGCAAAAGGCAGAACTCAGAAGTTACTCAAAAATGAGAGCAAAATTATGATCTGAGTTAATTGAAAAAAAGATTTACAAGGTTCAACCTATAAAGGTGAACAAAACTCTAAAGCCTAAAAAAGCTAGGTTGCACATTATAATTAATAAAGATATTAATTATAATGCACCTAAGAGATAGCTTAACAAAACAGAGTAATAAATAACTTAATTAATTAAACCAAAGTGATTTAATTAATAAGTGTAAAATATAATTACTCTAACATCTTTTTGGTCGAAGTTTGGGTTGATCAAATGGATCAGTATCAAATTGGTATTAGAGAAAAGAAGAGTCCTTAGGGAGAAGGATTTTTTAGTATATTTTAGATTAGGAATCAGATTTGGGGCAAGAGAGATGCCTCCAAGGATGACTAACCTGGAACTTGCCAAGATAGTGCAAGAACAGTTGGCAGAGAATAAGAAGATGAGAGAAGCCCTTGAGAAGGAGAAAGGAGAAAATTTTTAGAAGGATAGGGAGATGAATTAGGAGGAGTGAAAACCATGATGAAGAAGAAGCCAAATCGAGAGAAGAAGAAGTCCCTCATCATGAACAAATTGATCCTGAAGATGCAAAAATGGTAAAGCTCCTTAAAGCCATTAGAATAGGAGATTATAGGGTAAAAACTTAATTACCAATGTATGGTGGTAGAATGGATGATAAAGAGTTTCTTGATTGGTTTGGTGCTCTTGACAATTTCTTTGAATGTGAAGTTATTGAAGACAACTTGAATGTGAAGATTGCTAAGTATAGATTGAAGGGACATTATTTGTTATGGTGGGATTTCTTGTAGGAAGATAGATGGAAGAATGGTCATCTTAAGATCACATATTGGAATAGGATGGTAGAGAAAATGAGGGAGAAATTTTTACCAAATGATTACAAAGAGAAAATGTACAAGAAGATGCAAAGTTTGAGGCAAAAGGACATGGATGTCCAAAGGTATGCTGAAGAGTTTCACAAACTTGATATTAGAGCAACACATGATCAGAATGTAGAAGAGAAGGTTGCAAGGTACCTTGGAGGTTTAGGTACAACATTCAAGATGAATTAAGTTTGGTAACACCTAGGATGGTGGAAGAATGTTATAAGCTATCCATGAAGGTTGAAGACAAGTTGAGAAGGAAACATGAAAGGCAAGGAAGTGGAAGAGGCAATGCAAATAGGGGAAGATGTAGTAGATAAAATGAAGGACATATAAAAAATGATAAAGGAAAGGCACCTATGAATGGTATAGATAGAGGTTCAAGCACATTCATAGGAAGATGCTACAATTGTGGGGAAGCAAGACATCCCTTCTAAAAATACCCTGAGAAGGATTCTAATGCCAAGAAGTCTGATAGAAGAGTGACTTTAACCCAAGGAGAAAGTGAAGAGGATGAACAACAAGGAGGAGAAAGAAAGGCAATAATTGCATATCCTGATGTTGGAGAATCTCTCATGATGATAAAGGCACTTATGCATCAATGAAAGAAGCCAGAGGTATCCATCTTTAGAACTCATTGTTTAAGCCTAGGTAAAATATGTAAGATGATCATAGATTCAGGGTCATTTGATAATTTAGTTTCCTATGAACAAAATACATTTGAAGAAGTTTGCACATGATAGACCCTATAGAGCCTCATGGGTGAGTGATTAACAAAGCCTTGTGATTAGGGAGCAGGATTATGTATAATTTTCTATTGGTAAGCATGAGGAGAAGGTATTGTGAGACATAGTGCCCATGGCATGTTGTCATATCTTGTTGGGAAGGCCTTGGAAAATTATGACGAGAACCATTCATCATGGTTATGAAAACACATATGAATTGCATAAGGGTGGTAAGAGTTTTGTACTTAAACCTTTGGAGAATGCTTCAACTAAGAAACCTAGGATTATTTGTTTTGGCAAGGAGTACCTTGGTTTGCATAATTTTCATAATAGTATCCCTATGGTGGAAGATCAAAGATGAAAGGGACTATTTTTTGTGAACAAGACAGAGTACAATGTTGATGACAGTATGACAGTGGATAAGGTAGCCAATGGGGTGATTGTGGGGACTGTTTTATGTCCTTTGGTTAAGAACTTGGAGAAGGATGAACATCTATCCATGGAGGGTGGAATCAAAGTTCATTTGGATCTTAGAAGACATAATGAAGGGAAGTCCAAACAAATATATAATGATTGTCCCAAACAAAAAGAAAATAAAGATAGGGATAATAAGTTTGTTTTCATGTTGCTAACAAGTTTGTTGCAGGTTCTCAGAGGTTGGATGGAGGATTGTTATTGCAAAAGATGCCTAGGAGAGGTCAAGGTTACAGAGTTCCATCAAGGAGACTTGGAGGTGTCAAGCCTAAACCCCTTAGCTCTTAGGGAAAGAGATATTTTGTTGGTGGAGTATCATGCAGGTGCACCTAGAAAAGAAAATGGACTCATAAAGGCCCTAGGAAACATGGATGATGAGAAGGCATCAAAAGAAGTGAATTGAAATATTTTAAAGCCAATAATGGAATTTGATTTTAATAATTTGAATGTAATTTGTAATTGTCCTAATGGCCCCAATAGGACCACAGGACCAAATAATGGATCTTATAGGTTTAGGTTTGGGAAGGGTCTTATGAGTGTTTATACCTATTAAATAAATTATATTGATCCTTGAAAAATCATTAGAAATAGGAGGGAATTAGATTTAAGTATTTAATAAGAGTTTCTAATTTAAATATTCAAACTCCAATGGCTAGAGCCATTTTGGAGGGAAATGAAAAAAACTCATTTAATTAATGATTTTAATAAGTTCCAACTTTATGGAACCAAATGGGGGGGGGGTGGTGGTTTGAAGTTTATATAAGCCTTTGAAATACCATTATACTAGGGATGTACGAATTGTATGGACAGATTTCAGAAATTCAATAATACTTCAAACATTCCTTGCAAAATTTTATTGCTTTTTATGTTTTGTTGATTGATTTAGACTTGGAATAGGATTTTGGATGGTCTAATAATACAATAAAATCATTTTATATCTGTCTTGAATGTTCTTATAGTCTATTTTCTTCATATTTGGAAAGTTGTTGTAGGTGGTCAATTTGGAGCACTGAAATAACACTATTTTGATCTTTTTAATGATGTAATGGGCCATTCGATGAATGTATTTGCTATTTCTAATTTAATGGTTACTATTTAACATATGAACAATGTTACTAACCATTTTTATTTAGAAGAAGTTGATTTAGTGGGTGTACACCGCGAGCAAGAGTGGAAAAAGGGCATGAAATTGATGCCATAGGTGTAGCAACAACATATCTACCTGGAGGGGTATATTTATTATGTTGGATCATAATTATGTGGTAAATTGATTTTAAATCCTTAATCTTGTGTTTAGATGACAATTTTTGGTGAGGATTTGAGAAGGCCCTAGTTTTAGAGCCTTATTGGTGGGGGTTTTGGGGTTTGGCTATTTTGGGAAGGTCTGTATTCAAAACAATTCCATGATATTTTGTTTTAAAGCATAAATAGGGAATTATGAAATTTGTAGTGTCAGGGGATAAATATTTCTAGTAGTTTCTTTGTAAAGTGGCTCAATTAGGCCTAGGGGGATAGTGGAGACAACAATTTTTTGTACAAGAGTTCCAAAACAACCCTACCTTTTTTTATGATATTTTGTGCAACTTAAAAATGGGTATCTAAATCCCCAATTTGTTTTTCAAATTTTTTGGAGAGTCTAGTCCAAAAGTGCAAAAATCAAGAAATTCAAGGCTACAAGAAACAAAGGCCTAGTTTGGAGTTTGGGTATAAACCGGTGTTATGGGAATTTGAAGTCTATCAAAATAATTTTAAATAATTCTTGGAATTGGTCTTTGGTCTTGGGTATTGGGAACCCATTTGAGTCATTTTAGGCAAAGAGAATCTCATTGGGAAGTGTGTGTGAACCCAATGGGTTATTGGGTATCTTGTGGAGTCTTTTTGGTATGAGTTTGGGTTGATCAAAGGGCTCTGCATCAAATTAAGATGAACATTTATTTTGAGAGAAAGGGGTAAAAATTTATTGATCAAGAAGAAATAGTACAAAACAAGAAGGGAACCAAGCCAAAAATAGAATTACCAACAAATTGAAAAAAAAAAACCCTACCAGAAGGGCCCCCAAAAGGGTCATCAACTAAACTATCATGTCTATCACTATTTATTCTGAAATTTGAGAATAATTTGAGGATAGGTGTTTCAAATCACTAAAACTCTACCCATTTATTTGCTTCGACGCATATTTAGCCAAGTAATCTACCACTATTCCACTCTCAAAGAATGTGTTAGAAGGAAATAGAATCCAAAGAATTACTCAGATTTAGAATCCATCTGACTGCCAAAGGAAATTTTCAATTAACTTTGTCCAACCTTTTCTCATTCAGCATATCTATCACACTTGAGAATTTGGTTTAGGTATAACCTTTTGCTAGCCTAGGGCACAACCTCTTTCTAGTGCATAGAGAACAAGAGCCTCCATAAAATTATTAGTTTATTTTCCTTTATACATTTAAAATAAGAAAGGGACAACCCTAGAACTATATCTAGCAATACCTTCAATCCTAGCATGCCCAAGATTCCCCAAAAAGAACCATTAGAATTAATTTTTGAAAGTCCATGAGGAGGGGGAGAACATAGACCTTCTCCCTAGATCTTCCTTTTGGAATGCTAACTACTCCTTAATAAGGAATATATAATGCTACTAGAACATAGTTTAAATTATGAATTAGAACCAAATCACTAGGGTCCACAACAACAAAAATATCACACTTTTTTGTAAGGTCTCCTAAAACATGATAGTAATCCTTTAGCACACTCGGATTTCCTTATTCTAAAAAATCTTGTGATTTATTTCTAACCAAAGTTTCTAGATAATGAAAGTGGGGCCAATATCCTCAGTTACATGAAGAAAGGAAGTCTTAGCTAGGAGTCTTCCTAGGATACCCTAGAAATTGACTAGAGAAGTGGCATGCACACATGATTACTTCCAAGCCCCTGCCAAAAGTGTCAAAACTCTCTAGAGAAAGAACACTAGAAGAAAACATGTGAGGTACATTCCTCACTATTATATTGCAAAGAAAATATATAGAGGCCCTAAAAGCCTCTCTTTCATAAATTCTCCCAAATGAGGAATTTATTTTGCACAATTAGCCACAAGAAAAAGAGTGACCCCAAGGACCACCAATCTTCCAATAAATATGTCTATCTAATTCTAGGTATGCCGAATAAACAATAGAAATTGCCCTTGAGATTAGGCCCCAAGTAAGAACATATCTTCCCTTTAAAAAATTAAACACTATACCTTGTTGGAATAATGGAATGGTATGTACTCAGAGGGGAGCAGTGAATTAGTACCCTTAAAAATTTTAGTTACTTAACCTTTAATCCTTTAGTAATCAATTCCTTGCATTACTGACCATTGGTGCTTTTCTATCTATATACATGTAATATAAATCCATAAACTTAATTGCATGTAAGAATTCATAGAAACATTCATGAAATGTAATGACATATGACACAAGATTTGGTTGCACATAAAACCCTTGTTAGAAGGTAAAACTACGGTGGGGATGAAACCCACAAAGCTTCACTATCTGCAGAAAGGAAGGTTTTGGTTAAGGCTACAAATTTGACCACTTCTGATGATCTTACCCTATTAGGAGTAACATGTTTAAACTGGTTAAGGTCTACTCTATTAAGAGCTTTAGAAACACTGTTTAGTGTGCACTCGGTTAAGAGATTTACAAAACAATTGTTAAATCCACCTTCTTAAAGGATTTCTTCTATTTGCTACACTTTTTAGAATGTAGTCAAAAATACTTGTTGACCTGAATATATGTAAACTAATATTTATAAGTATAGATCCTTTAAGCTTACTATGTATGTGTATCACTTATAGTGATTGATCAATACCTTTGTTCTTCTCGGTAGCCTTGAATCTTGTTCTTGATAATTGAATTCATCTTTTTGTTGTCCTTCTGCATGAAACTATGTTTATGATCCATAGATGTGCTCTTTTGATACAATTATCATCACACACATTGTTCTGATTGATTACACTCTATTTATACATTTAATTGACCTATTTAGGTTTCATGCATTACAATGATAAAATTATGATCAAAGGTTTACAACTTGACCTTGATCTCCTAGTTTGCATGTTTCTAATAAGTTAGACTAATTAAAAAAATTACATTTTCTTTACTTGTCCCTCAAGAAATGGATTTAAAGCTAAGATTTAAGCTAAATATAAAACATAAGTGTTTTATCTGATGTGTAACTCAAATCCACATTTCTCAGAATCAAAGTTTTCTCTCGGTAGACTAGTGCTCGGGTTGATCTGTAGTCTTTCCTCTCGAGTTTCTCTTTAGACTATCTATCGATTTTCTCTGTCAAGTTACACTGTAAACTTCTATTGGGTTCCTCTATGAATTATGTTGTCAATTTACATTGCGATCTGTCTGTCGGATTCCTCTGTACTTAACATTTTTTTGTTGTATTGTAAACTGTGTCATGAGTTTTCACTATAGCCTATCTTTCAATTTTCATGTTACCAATAGTTCAAAAACTATTTCTCTTGTACACTGATGGAAAATGTGAGCATCAATCTCCCCCTTTGACATTAGTATCAAAAAATGATATGTGCAAAAGTAAAATGTTTAGTATATACACCATGTGTTTACCTTGTCATTATAACTCCCCCTATGTGCATGCATCGATATAGTATATGTACATCTATACACACTTATTATCTCCCCCTGTCACCTTATCAATTCCCTCTTTGTCACATAATTTTTCCCCCTTTATCATATCATTTCCCACCTTTTTCTATAATAAGGACAAAGGTGTATTACTTAGAACTTGTCAAAAATGTGGGAGTGAGACTTTTGAATGTCCTCCATTTGTTTCTCCCATTGTTCTTTGAGATGCTCAAGTGTCATTATTTCCAAGGTGATTCTTGCATGCATATCATATATGCCTTCTATAACTGACATTTCCCAAGTGGCAATTAATGTTCTTACCGAAGTCATGTGTTTTTTTTGCCTCTTGAATCTCTTGTCTCAACTTATTTTCTTCCATTATCTTCTCATAATGCAACTTGATTGCATTTTCTTTGTTTGAGAGACCTTGTGCACTAGCATGTAGATCCACATCTATCTTTGCAGTATTTTCACTATTCTCCTTAGTGAATTTCTCTAATGTGGATAACTTCTGAAATGAGTGGTTCCAATGTACTGACTAGTTAAGATAGTCTTACCTTGTTCTCTGCCACTTCTTGGATGATTTTCTCTATCAATTTGTACTAGTATTTCTACTCTGCATGTTCTTCTATTTCTTTCTATGCATCTACATTCTGTGATGTGATGGCGTTGGTAAGAATGACCAATTGATCAAGTATAGGAGCATCTTGATGAATGTCAGTATCAAGTACAATCTACAAGAGTATCTCCTTTGTGATTTCTATTACATGTATGTCCTTTGTCTCCTTTTTGAGTTTATCTTGAAATGCTTTCCTTTTACAAAGTTTTGCATACTTTGTAAGTGACTCTAGATCCAATGTCCTAGGATCACAGTCTGGCATTTCAATGATTTCATCTAATGTGGTTGGATTTTTATTCTTCTTCTTCTTCTTTTTCTTTGAAATTTTGGTGGAGGCAGTTGTATGTAGCACTAAAGAAAGATCTTTTTCTTTTTCAAATGTACTTGGTGAAGGCTTTGGAGGTGTTGTGCCTTTTACCTGTTGCTAGGTGTCTACCTGGTGGTAGGTGCTAGACGTCTCCTCATCAACCTTAGCTTTATCAATAAATTCTCCTTCGATGTCCTTGGAATCACCTTGCTTCTCTTCTTCACTTACATCTTTCTGCTCTCCATATTTTACCTTTTGTTCATCAATAGTGTTTTTTCTATTCCTCTTCACCCTTATCCTCGGGTATGCTTGCATCCTAGTCGAGTGACTTCTCCTTTTATGGGATGATATTGATAGCTTGTATCAATAGTGGTATTTTTCCTAGTATATTAACTTGTGCAGCATCTGTTGTTGTGTCTTGTTCCTTGGTTTGGTCAGGGGCAATAGTGACATCTTCATCTACCTTTACCTCATCTACAGGATCACTTCCAGTGATCAATGATAGTTTTATCTATGAATGTATCATCTACAGTATCCCCTAAAGATTGTAGAATATGAGGAATGACATACATAGCCTTGCTTACTTTTGTGTTCAATTCAACTGAAGTGACATCCTCATCATCATTTATAAGAATGTGTTCTAGGCTCAATTTAGCCCGAGTCTCTTCTTGAATGTAACTTTATCATTTCATCAATTTCCTCCAATTTGGATTTGGGTGGCATAATTGAAACTGGGGATCTTTCCCTTATTTGTTTTTCAAAATTTAATGCGAATGACCACCTTGCTGATAACCTGTCTAGAAATTCTTGTGGCATCATCTTTTCAAACTACATAGGTATATATTTGAATATACACATTTTTGTGATGATGGCTTCTTCTATCTTTTTCTAATCCTCGGGATTCAAAGTTAGCCATTATCTAACCTTAGGATCAGATATTCCACCTGACTTGATGATTGATTCAACAATCTCATCAATTATGGTAGGAAGTTTGTTCTTTTCAGGTTGTTCATCTTGCTTAGTTTCTTCCTTGTCTTCCTTGATTTGGATTAATCTCCTTCTCCTCTTAGGTTCTGAAGTTTTACCAGCTTGAGGCTTCCTCTTGTAAGTCCTCACTTGTACTTTCTTAACCAGTGATGAACCTGCATCCTTTGTTGTCTAACTCCTTGTCCTAGATGCAGCAGTGGTTCTTGGCTTCTTTGGGGGTGGTGCATCATACTCTGTTGAATTAGAATCACTCAAATTTTCATCTTCACCAACAGGTGACTATCTCTTGATGTCTTGTTGTTGTTCTGTCTCTTCATCATTTACTGACAGCTTTTTCTTAACTGTCTTTACCATCTTATCTTTCTTTTTGTGTCGATATTATTGACCACTAGGTCGGTCTTTATTATTTCCTTAGTCTCTTCATAGGTTCCAAACCTTGTTAATGATTTATCCAGTGGTTCATTTAACAATGCTTCAATAGATTTTGTGGGTTGATCTATATTGATCTCATAGTTAAGTGGAGCTAACCATGCTATCCTCGGTACAACTGGTTTGATCAAGGTGGTATCGGTGTCCACCATAAAACATATATCATTCTTATATTGATCTAGAAATTGTTATGGTATCCTCATCCTTTTCTACATTCTATCCTTAAATCCAGTGAAATAAGCATCCATAATTGATGTGAAATTGTCACCTAGTGACTTGATGAATTCACTGATTTATGTAATGGGTCAGCTAGTGTCCCAATTGACATTACAGATAGATGGGAAGAAGTCTTGGAAATAGAAGAATATACACATGAGTAGTGATCCAAACTTACATGAATTATACTTTACAGACCTGATTTTCCTTGTGTTCTCTTCTAATTTTTTTAGTAGAAGCTTGGATAGATCCAGTTGTAGACCCTTCTTCATGATCTTGTGGAAAGTGTCAACTAATCCACATGCAAATTTGTTTAACTTTCTTTCTTGGAATACCTTTTATCCTAGCACACATGCACCAAATTTCAGTTTAGGATCGGTGATGGAGTTTACCTTCAATCCTCTACCATTCCATATTGAACCTATCATCTTTTCTATGTTTGGGCGAGGAGGGTGTTTGAGTGCCCTGGCCTTATCGGTTATTGGATAATTATTCAGTGCATGGATTACATCCTTAGTGATCTATTTTGGCTCGTCCATCCACATATTTCAGATGTTCACTCTACTCAGCACTATCCTAATCCATTCGGTTTTGAATTCCTTCAGGAACATTAGGGAATTTGTTCACCCTTTCACCTTCATATGTTTATGTTCATCCTTAATTGTTCCATCTTTGCAAAGCTCCTTGTAAGCTTTCTCAAATTCTAGATCTCTGATTTCTGCAACTTTGCAGTGGATATACGCTCAGGCATCCTTGATTAGAAAAACCCTAGGTGGTATGCCTAAAAATGCTCCAACGTTGTTGGATTGCAAAGAAACCTCTGGAAAAAATTTGTATTTAGGTTCTTCACATGTAGTGTTCTTGATTAGGTTAACCTTTTTATCTTAGGCATTCTTGATTTTGGAAATACGAGATGTGGTTTCCATTGTTTCTAGAAATTAGGGATTTTATCATGTTAGGGTCTATTTGAGTCATCATGATCAAAGAAGTCTTACCCTTTGATTTTTTCCTTGAAGTCTTACCTGATCCCCCTTTATGAAGAAGTCCAAGTTAAAAAAGCTTTGAAATATCAGTTTTCCCTCCGAACTTATTCTTTAAAGGTGTCGTAAACTCATCTCGTGAGAACTGGTTCTCTTGATCAAGTGTTGGTATCAATTTTTCCTTCATGAACCACTTTGAACCACTTTGAACCTCAGTTCAAAGTATTTCAATCAAAATTTTTTGACCTAATATTGGTGATTGCAGGTAGGACTCGGGACATGTCATCGAACCACTTCGAACCGCTTTGAACCCCAATTCAAAGTAGTTCAAAGCAGTTCAATGGAGGATTCAAAAAAGTGTGAAGGTGATGTGACCTTTGATTTGATGGTTGATAAGACACATCAGAGTGTATTCACTAGAATAATGGTATGACAATTCAAAAAAGTAGTCGGCCACGTGGGAAGAGTCAGGCTGGAAATACGGGTTAAGGTAGATGTTTTTTAGCATGAGCTAAGGGATAGCATTTAATGTGGAAATAATGATTAAAGAGGGTTTATTTAAGTGAATTAGTGGTCAAATGTCACATCAATAGCTTCATCTCATTTAAAATTACGCACGGCATTTAATTATCATGTCTTGGGTGATTTTCCCCACATAGTGAGTTTCTTTAAATTTCCTCTCTTTAGCTCATTTTTTTCAAATGCTACGTTGTGGAGTCTTGGCTGCAGAGGACATGAGTGTTGGTTTTCCAATTTAGCAAAAAGTAGGTAATGCCCAATAAGCCCTCCATTTACTTCACTATTTTATTCCTGGTTATCCCCTTTTCTAAAAGAATTGCAATCTTTTATTTACTTGGGTAGAGGTAGAAAAGATGAGGTCTAGCATGCATTTCTTTGGAAACACTACAAGCTTAGCTTGTAGAACTCCAATCATTATAGATACAAATTTGTTGGGGGTCAAGGTAGAAAAGTTAGTTGAAGTGTTGAAAGACTCAGTGGAGAGGGACCATACTATAGAGTTTTTGTCCAGTGGTTTACTCCAAGTTGTTGTTTTTCCCCTAGCTGTGATATGTCCACCACTAATTCAACAATGTATATACCGCTATGATGTCAAGTCCAAAGGTGTGTTGAATAATGAGGGTAAGAGTATCTTAACCATAAACATAGAAATGATAATGTCCATCTTCAAAATCCTAGATGAAGCTTTTTCTAGTTTTACTCTCACTCAGTCCCTGGCACAATTCTGAGAAAGGAGTGACATGAAGCTCAGTAACATAGCCCAGAAATGGACTATATCAAACTACAAGGGCAGTTCTAGATTGCCCAAGGTTCTAACCAAGGACCATATGAAGACCCACATCCATAATATCATGGGTTTGTTGCATTGGATAAGAGGTTCAGAACAAGTACTTCTCTTTGAAGATTGGATGTATCATATTATAGAAATTGTGTTAGAAGGTAAACAAAATCTGTACTGGGCTAACATAATAGTGAACTCACTGAGAGATCAGCTCAAACACATGCAAGCTATGTGAAAGGAATTCTATAGGCCCTCCTATTTGATCTATTTCCTTGCATGCACCCAAGATCTTACCGGGATTCCTCATGAGCCATGGAATGGAGACATAACCATTTTTTAGTATTGTCCTTCGCTAAGGAAAGACGGAGTTCTAGAAGAATATAGGAGAGTTCATGATGTTTTTCTTAGGAGATTGTGTAACCAGTCAGCTGGAACCCCAAATCAGAGAATTTCTCTAGAAGCACAAAAGTTGGTTCAAAGTTTCAGGAGTTTCTATATCCCGTTTCATCGGTTCACCTATTTAAGAGTCGACAGTTTTGATGAAGAACCTCTCAGATTGCCTAGGTTTTTCTTTGATTATTTCATCTTAGCAAAAGTCTGTAGAAAAATGTTCACAGTAATAAATAATAATGTATCAGAAGATAAGTGGAATTCAATGTTTCCATTAGACTTGGAAATTTTGTATGTAAGAGTATGATAGATGCATCAGTGATAGGCATAAATTTAGTTGGTTTTCACATGTAGTTCTATGATTTGAGAAGGGGATTTGACAATAAAGGGTTTGCCATGAAGGTGTTCAATTTGAAAAAGCAGGTGGACCTGAGCCCGCATTTGGAAGATTTATGGGAGGATATAGGAGATGAAAGGGGAATTTAGATAAGAGATCAGTCCAGGTTATTGGTTCCCTAAATTAGAAGTCTGCAGCTGAAGATTGAGATTTATGATGTGATTGAAGATGAGTCAGAAGTCATTGAACCTGGTTTCACTTAACCTAGTGCATAAACTCTATCGAAGGTAGATTGGACAAGGAATGAAGAATAAGACATCAAATTGAGAGCTCGGTTCATTCTGGCCTGCATAGATGATTGGTTAAAAAGAAGGAAATCAAACAAGAAGAGGGTCACCTCTACTAAAGAAACTGGTGTCAAATTGATCTCAATTGAAGTTCTTCCTGATCCTTCTAATGTTTCTTCCTTGAATCCTTATGCAAGTAATTTTCCTTCAAATAAGAAAAGAGATGCACCCAACGGGCATCCCACTGCACCTCAAACAAGATCTAGAGCTAGAGATGAAAGTCATTCTCGGATGGCTTCTCTTGACTCTAGCTTCGTTGACATTGATGTCAATGATGATGATCTCTCTTTTTCACCAGAGCAGGAAAAAGAGATTCAAGATACAATAATGAATAATTCTAAGGTTCAGCAAGAAGAAGTGACTCCCTCCAAGAATTTTGAAAACATGATGGTTTCTAATTCAGTTCCTCCTTTCAAACAGAAAGAGGGTATTCTTGAACTTGCAGCGGAAGATTTTGAAATTACAAAAATGGAGTTTGGGGTGCTGAACAGAGACACTCGAGATCATCTTTTCAAGTTCTCAGCGGACCATATGCTTGTTCAGTCTCAAAAATATGGCAAGCAGAAACATGAGCTCAAACAACTTGTAATCACGATGGCCGAGTTCCTTAGTTCACTCAGTGAAGTTGGGGCCCTACCTCTAGCTCAATCTCTGCAAGATGTTGACCATAATTCTACAGATAGTAAACAAATGCTGAAAGAAATGCATCAAGGTAAAAGCTTGATGGTGGCTATGAAAGACTGGGTCAGTGGCATCATTTTAGAAGGAAATAAATTCATTCAGGAGTTTGTAGTAGCCTTTGCAGAAGGAGAAGCTTTGATAAGGGAGATCAATACCTTGATACCAAATTGGGAATCAGATGAGGAAAAATGTGTTGTTTTTATGTCCCAGATTATTGAGATAGAAGGATATGGAGTTGAGAGGTTCTTGGCAGAGAACCCAATGAAAGTGATAGATGCCAATATGCTCTTCATTCTTAAAAGGAATATAAATTGGAAAAGCAGTCTGTTTAAAGAAGCAATCTTGAGCTTGCGTACCATAGAGAAGGAGGTCAAGGAAATGCATACTAATGCACTAAAATACTTTAAGGTTGTGAACCCATCGGGTATCCTTCAATTCAATGAGGGAAATATAGATGCAGAGGCTATGACCAAGATTTTTGGGGACATGATGAATGATATTAAAGAAAAGGAGGATATAACAGCTAAATATTTTTACGAGGGTTGCTAATGTGGAGTCCATGCTATACCTAAATCGGGGATAGTTACCTAGACAGTTAGAGAAGGTTCAAAACTTCAAAAGGGAAAAGAGCACATGTCATGTGAAGCTGAATGGTGTGAAGAATAGCCACTCCCATCTGATCCAGGGGCTCGTGATCACATTCCGGAGCTAGAAGCTGGTCTAAGGAGCCATGTCTAGAGATAATAACTAAAGACGCATGATTGTGTGATGGTTTTCATGCCTATGTTTGATGCATTTTGTTTTGTTTTAACTGTTTTCAAAAACTTTTACTTTATCTATATTTATTAGTCGAAAACCATTTCTTTTTGGTTAGGTTGAGAGGCCAAGTTTTAAGGGAAACCTCTAGAACCTGTTAAACTATATATGTTGGGGCATAAAACTGGAAAAGGGGATGATGAAATTTTGGAATTTGTGAGACTTAGTTCAACATTTTCTGATTTTGTCAAGATTTTATGTGCTTTCTAAGGGAATTGAATAGAAAGATATTTGAATCAGATTAATCTCAGACTTTGGTTTGTGTGATCACATTATTCTGATGCATGCTAAATTTAAACCTATGAATTTAGATTTATGATATGTCAATTAATTTGTGAATTGGTATATTTCTTGTTATTGGTTTATGGTGAATGCATGGTATTTATCTGTCTTTCTGAAAAATTCTCTTCTTTATCTCTGTTCAAGATTATTGTTTTCCAAATCAAAGAAGTTGTGCCTTTCTTTGTTTCAATTCTGTATTCATTTTATCTGAATTTACCTCAATACCTAAGAGTATTTGAGAGATCCTTATGTGCTTTCAGGTTAAAAGTACAGTTGTTGGTTTTAAGTTTAGAATTTCATTAAATATTTTTGATAGGGAGCTGTACCTCAAACAATTTAGAGGGAAGCAATTATCTCATGCTTACCCAACTGTTGTAGGATAGTTTGTTTCCAAAGAGGCATAGAGTTAGCACAATTTGCAATTAACACAGAAACAAATCTATTCACCAACAAATTTTTGGTGACCCTACTGGGGAGTGCGCTATTAGAAGGCTAATAAGTAGTTGCATTTTCCATGAATGAATAAAATTTGGTGTTGCCTGCTGCTGTGATTCCTGGGCAGGAAGAGGTTCCCCAAGTGTTGCAACCTAATTTGTTTTTCTTAGATACCCAAGAAGATATAATAACAGATCTTAATTCCTTCGCATGGAAGTTGAAGGAGAATAATCAATATTACCAACAAGTCTGCCTCATCATAGAAGAAGAAGAAGAAATTTGGGATTGGTTGAGAGGACTTACCATTGTTCAGGAAGACGTGATTGTAGACAAGGTGACACAAGGTCCTTAAGAGAAATTAGGCGTGATCCTAATAGGCAAAGATGGCTGAGAAAAGATACACAAGAGGTGATCGGAGCAAAGGTTTAATCAATACAGATTTTTAAGCCTTGAAGAATTTGAGATTTTTTCCTGATTTTAATACCCTAAAGATAAGAAGGACCAAGACCTCTAGTAGACCTCCTTCACCTTGTAGTAGGTCCATCATATCAGCACTTGTCCAAGCTGTTATTCCACCAGGTATTGTAATACCCTTAGTTTTCAACACTCAACCTTTAAACTTCCAACCCCCACTCATGGCCACCAATCAGCCCTGGGGTCAAAATATAGGCCCTTTGAACTTAGGAGTTAATGCACCTACTTCTCTTCCAAAGGGAGATAATCAAGTTTTTCCTAAGTTCAATGGAGATGGAAAAATGACAACTAAAGATCATTTGAGTGCTTTTCATATAGCATGCGGTATTCTCAGTGTTCCCACTCAAGAGGTCACTGTGAGGATTTTTGTAAGAACTTTGACTGACGCCGCTGTCGATTGGTTCAACCATTTACCTCATGGATCTATTACCATCTGGGATGATATGAAGGATGTGTTCAAAGAAAGGTTCAAAACCCCTGATAATGAGATCTCACTATTGCTTCAATTGAGCCAGCTAAAGAAAGAGATGCATGAACCTATGTGAGAATTTGTGGCTAAGTTTAACAGGATTTTGCAAAGGATTCCTACGAACTCTGCCCCTAGTGATGAAAATAAGAACATATTCTTCCTCAATGTAGTACCTCCCAATATAATCTTTCACCTACTGAAGGATGGAGTAGCCAATTTGAATGTCACACAAAGGCAAGCCATTGAACTTGAGGATACATTCATCATGGCAGGAAAGTGGAAAAGAGAAGTTCAGTCTGCGGGTCCCTCCTCATCTGCTACGAATGATCCTTTATTGTAGAGGTTGATGAATGACATGGTGATGCTTAAAAGACAAAAAAATAAGTCAAGTTCCCCGTATCAATCTCCCTATCAAGATGTTAACCAGAAATAGTTTAGTTAGGTCCCCGGTAAAGTTCCACTCTTAATGATATTGCAATCTAGGTTGCAGATTGAACAAGCACCTAAAGAAACCATGTGTTCTTTCCATTTGACAATTGATCATGATGGGGAAACTTGACCGGACTGGCTCAGATGTCTTTAGCTAAATTCAAACAAAGATACTATTGGGATTGAGGAATACAAAGAAGAAAAAACTTCTCTTGAAATAGGAAAATCAAGTTCTTTTTATCTTGAGTATGATTTCGACTCTGAAAGAGGCAAAGATGCACTAACGACTCTGCAAGACCCTTCATGCACATTCCTCACTAGAAATTAGAGGAATAAAAAATTCTCTACTAGCGCAGGTACGTCTAATTCTTTTCCAAGGAATAAAGAAGTTGGAAATGGTGAGCCCTCTTCTACTCTGAAGAGCTCAGGGATTAAAATCTTACAAAAAGGTAACATGGTTCCTACTCCTCCTGCCTTTGATTTTGTTGAATTTTTCAAAACAACTTCCATTACCATCTCTCCAGCTGAATATTTGAAGATGAATCCTAAAGAGTTTGACAGGTTGGTTAAATATGTGAAAGGAGATCCGAGCCCAAATACCCAACCAAGTAGACCACTTATTGGAGAGACAACCACTATGGAGGAACCCCCTATTTTTGTGTTTGAAGACACCCCACAGATACCAGATGATTTCCCTTATGTTAACTCTATAGAGAATGAGATAGAATAAAAGAAGCCAAATCCTTTCTACATTTATTTTCTTTTGAATGGACAGAAACTCAGTAATTGTATCATTGACTCTGGTGCCTCTGACAATATAATGCCCACTCCGGTCACCAAACCCCTCGGCCTTACCTTGACCAAAAATTTTGGCCGATGCTACTCTATGGATGAGAAGCAAGTACCTTTGATGGGGCAAGTGAAAGATGCACAAGCTGTCCTCATTGTGTTTCCTGATAAACAATTGAAGCTAACAATCCAAGTAGCAGATATTCCTTCCAGTTACGGTATTTTGCTTAGTAGAAGTTTTTGTAAAGACATGGGAGGCGACATAAAAATGGATTGGTTTGAATCAGTTATTCCGGTAGGCTATAAGAGGATAAAACTTGAGCCATAACCTAAAAATAAATACACTGTAGTCCCCTCAGATAATCCCAAAGCTCAGATCCTCTACCAGGAATGTCATTTTGGTAATTATGTAGTTTTATCCGATCAAGAAACTAAACCTATTGCTACCAAACCAGAAAATTATGCTTTGTGGAAAATGGAGTTTGATGGTAGTTGTTCTAATTCTGGATCAGGAGCCAGATTAGTGCTTTTTCCCCCTATTGGGGAGTGCATTCCCTTGTCTTTTAAGATGGATTTCTGAAACACCAATAATACGGTTGAATACGAAGTGCTATTGTTAGTTTTGGAAGAAGAAAAACTAAGAGGGGTTAAGAAGTTGATTACCCAAGGAGATGCTGACCTGATTGTGAAATAGGTAAGGGGACAATTCTCAGTAAAAAATGAAAAGTTAAAACACTATAGGAATTTAGTGCGGGATGAGCTCAAATCTTTTGATGCTTTTTCTATTGAGTTCATACCTAGAACCTTGAATACTAAGGCAGACTCCTTAGTAGTTTCAGCTTCATTACTTTTTCCACATCCGATTTCAAACTCAAAGCTACAGGATTGAAATGGTATACCACCCCAAACTACCAGATAATGTAGAGCATTGGCAAGTATTTGATGGTGATTCTCAGCTCAGTTATTTTTTGGGGTGTATTAATAACTTTGCAAATGTCTATTTTGAAGGTTCAAAAAATGAGTGCAAGGAAACTTTTGAAGGTTCAGTGGAAGATGACAGAATTATATAGCTCAAAGGAAATAAAATTCCCAAGGGAATGGTCTCTTTAGAACATCTATTTCAGAGAAAAGATGATAGTACAGCTAAGGAAAAAGTGTCTCATACTCATAATCCTAAGGAATATGATAAAATCAATATAAGCAATGATATTGATCCAAAATGGATTCCTATAGGGAAGACTTGTTCCAAACAGAAAAGAGATTACCTCAAGAAATTATTAACAGAATATAAGGATTTTTTCTCTTGGGGATACAAGGATCTTAAAAATTTTAGAGGTGGCCAATTCAGACACCACATTCCTTTGAAAATGGATGCTAAGCCTTTTCACCAAAAAATGAGAAACTACAATCCAAAAGTATCTGAAGCTATATTAAAAGAAGTAGAAAAGATGTTGCAAGCCAGAATTATCTACCCTATTCATCACTCAACCTGGATCACCAATATAGTTCCTGTAAGGAAAAAGAATGGTGAAATTAGGATTTGTGTATATTTTTGGAACTTAAATCAGGCCAGTCTCAAAGACAACTATGCATTGCCAGTGATGGAACATGTGCTTCAGGCAATATTAGGATCAGAAGTAATGTCTATGCTAGACAGTTATTCTGGATATAACCAAATCAGTGTGGCAAAGGAGGACCAGCATAAGATAGCCTTTATAACACCTTGGGGTAATTTTGTGTACACCAAAATGCCATTTGGGTTAATCAACGTTGGTGCCACTTTTTAGAGGGAAATGAATTCTTAATTTGGATATCTTCACAATAGGATCATTGTGATTTATCTGGATGATTTGATCATATTTTCAAAAAGCAGGAGTTGTCATCTAAAGGATATTGAAACAGTATTACAAAGGTGCAGGAGTCAGGCATATCCCTGAATCTGAAGAATTCCATCTTCTTTGCTAAAGAAGGTAAGTTGTTAGGGTTAGGGCAATTCAACAACCTAGCTTACCTTCTAGCCAAAGTAGCTTGAAGTCTTTTTTTGGCTAGGTAAACTTTTTAAGAGATTTTGTCCTTGAATTTTCAGAAATAACTAAGCATATGGTAGATATGTTGAGCAAGAAGGTTTCATAGAAATGGAATGAAGAAGGGAAAATAGATTTCAATGAGGTTAAAGAAGCAATAGCCCAAGCTCTAGTTCTGGTAAGTCTAGATTTTAAAAAGGACTTCAATATCTACTGTTATGCATCTATACATACTCTATCTGGTATTTTTAATGCAGAAAGATGATATGGGACGGGAGGAACCTATTGCTTTAATGATCAATCCAATGAAGAAACATGAACTCAAGTACTCCCAAATTGAGAAACATGCCTTCGCTGTAGTAAAGGCAGTAAAATAGTTTAGATATTACATATTACACTCCCATGCTACGGTATATGTCCCAGAGATGGCTGTCAAAAGTGTCTTGACTCAAAAAGAAATAGAAATGAATAATAGAGTAGTGTGGATAGCCAAAATTCAAGAATATGATTTAACCATCAAGCCAACTAATTTGGTGAGGTGATGGAGATTGTGTAAACTTTTGGCCGCAGATAGAGGATTGGCAACAGAAGAAGCTAATGAAACCCCTATAGTACTGTTAGTAAGTTTAACTGACCCATCATTTTCAAATATAACATACTTTCTCACCTGTGGGGAGTGCCCTAAACATTTAATTCCTTGAGAGAAGCGTAACTTAAAATTGAAGGATTCTAAGTATGTGATTTTGCAAGATGTGTTATATAAAAAGAACATTGATGGGACCTTCTTGAGGTGTGTGGATTCCGCACAACAAAAAGAACTGCTAAGGGCTTTCCATGATGAAAATTTTGGAGGGAACTTTTCCTCTACTGTTACATCTTTCAAGATTCTACAGAATCATTTCTATTGGTTGGGAATGTTCAAGGATGCGTATCACTATGTTAAGAATTGTGAGAAATGTCAATTATTTACTGGGCACCCACAACTTGCAGAATTACCCCTCAAGCTCGTGATCATTGAAGAACCTTTTAAACAATGGGGTGTAGATTTTGTTGGGCCTTTGAACCCCCCATCTAGTGTAGGGCATGTATACATTCTAATAGCTACTGATTACTTCACCAAGTGGGTGGAAGCAGTCCCAACCAAAGGGGAAAACTCTCAGGTTGTATGAGACTTTCTATTGAACTATATCTTTATAAGGTTTTGGATCCCAGTCAAGATAGTGGTGGATAATGCTACATACTTTTCTTCGGAAGAGATTTTGGCTTTTTTTTATGAACATGGGATCTCACTAGCTCACTCATCGGATTACTTCCCATAGGGAAATGGCCAGGTGGAGTCCAACAATAAGAATTTGGTAGCTATAATGAAAAATTTGATGAATGATAACCCTCGTGACTAGCACAGGAAGTTACATGAAGCGTTATGGGCTGATAGAACTACTCAAAAAAGGGCTATAGGCATGTCCCATTTTGAGCTTGTGTATAGGATAGCAGCTCATGTGTCTTTACCTCTGGAATTATCCATGGCTAAGCTGCAAGCGATTATTGAAGACCAAAATTTTCAAAGTTCACTGGAGAAGCATGTCATGTACCTGAATAAACTGGAAGAGGAAAGGAATGACTTGGTGGATCATATTACAGAGCATCAGCTAAAATTCAAGAAGATTTTTGATATGAGGGCCTGTACCAAGAAATTAATGGAAGGAGATGAAGTGCTTTTAGTGGTAAATTTGAATCTTTGTGGAAAGGCCTATTTATTATCACAAAAATAATTGGTTCTAATGCTTTTCGTTTGTCTTACCCAGATGGTGTCAGTCTTCCATTCACCTACAATGGGAAGGACCTAAAGTTGTTCAAGTTTTAATGGTGTTCCTAGGTCCTTTTGTACATATTAGTTATTTTCCCTTGCTTTCTTTAGTCTTAGTTTGGTTGTTTTGTCCTTTTTCCCTTCATGTTCAAGTTTTGCAAAAATAGTATCTAGAGTTCTCTGTAGTTTTGACAACTTGCAGTCCCCAGATAGAGCTAGTGTTAGGGTTTATTTGAGTCTCCATGATCAAATAAGTATTACCCTTTGATGTTTTCCTTGAAGTCTTACCTGATCCCCCTTTATGAAAAAGAAGTCCAAGTTTAAAAAAATTTGAAATGTCAGTTTTCCCTCCGAACTTATTCTTTAAAGGTGTCGTGAAATCATCTCATGAGAACCGGTTCTCTCGGTCAAGTGTTGGTATCAATTTTTCCTTCATGAACCACTTTGAACCTTAGTTCAAAGTATTTCAAAGTAGTTCAATCAAAAAAATTTGGCCTAATATCGGTGATTGCAGGTAGGACCCAGGACACGTCATCGAACCACTTCGAACCACTTTGAGCCTCAGTTCAAGTAGTTCAAACAAGTTCAACAGAGGATTCAAAAAAGTGCGAAGGTGATGTGATGTCTGAGTTGATGGTTGATATGACACGTCAAAGTGTATTCACTAGAATAATGGTACGGAGATTTGGAAAAGTAGTCGGCCATGTGCGAAGAGTCAGGCTGGCAATGCGGGTTAAGACAGATGTTTTTTCGGCATGAACCAAGGGATAGCATTTAATGCAGCAATAATGATTAAAAAGGGTTTATTTAAGAGAAGTAGTGGTCAGATGTCACATCAATAGCTTCATCTCATTTCATCTTACACATAACATTTAATTATCGTGTCTTGGGTGATTTTCCCCACATAGTGAGTTTCTTTAAATTTCCTCTCTTTAGCTCATTTCTTCCAAATGCTAAGTTGTAGAATCTTGGCTGCGGAGCATAGAAGTGTTGGTTTTTTAGTTTAGTATCAAGTAGGTAATGCCCATTAATCCCTCCATTTGTTTCACTATTTTATGCCTGGTTATCCCCTTTTCTCAAAGAATTGCAGTCTTTTATTTACTTGGGTAGAGGTAGAAAAGATGAGGTCTAGCATGCATTTCTGTGGAAACACTGCAAGCCTAGCTTGTAGACCTCCATTCATTATAGATATAGATTTTTTGGGGGTTGAGGTAGAAAATTTAGTTGAAGTGTTGAAAGACTCAGTGGAGAGGGACCATACTGTAGAGTTTTTGTCTAGTGGTTTACTCCAAGCTGCTGCTTTTCCCCCAGCTATGATATTTCCAGAACTAATTCAACAATGTATATACCGCTATGATGTCAAGTCCAAAGGTGTGTTGAATAATGAGGGTAAGAGTATCTTAACCATAAACATAGAAATGATAATGTCCATCTTCAAAATCCCAGATGAAGCTTTTGCTAGTTTTACTCCCACTCAGTCGCTGGCACAATTCCGAGAAAGGAGTGACAAGAAGCTCAGTAACATAGCCCAGAAATGGACTATATCAAACTACAAGGGTAGTTCTAGATTACCCAAGGTTATAACCAAGGACCATATGAAGACCTACATCCATAATATCATGGTTTTGTTGCATAGGATAAGAGGTTCAGAACAAGTACTTCTCTTTGAAGATTGGATGTATCATTTTATAGAAATTGTGTTAGAAGGTAAACAAAATCTGGACTGGACCAAAATAATCATGAGCTCACTGAGAAATCATCTCAAACAGGTGCAAGCTACATGAAAGGAATTCTATATGTCCTCCCATTTTACCTATTCCCTTGCATGCACCCAAGATCTTACCGGGATTCCTCATGAGCCATGGAATGGAGACATAACCATTTTTTAGTATTGTCCTTCACTAAGGAAAGACAGAGTTCTAGAAGAATATAGGAGAGTTCATGATGTTTTTCTTAGGAGATTGTGTAACCAATTAGCTGGAACCCCAAATCAAAGAATTTCTCTAGAAGCACAAAAGTTGGTTCAAAGTTTCAAGAGTTTCTATATCCAGTTTCCTCAGTTCACCTATTTAAGATTCGATAGTTTTGATGAAGAACCTCTCAGATTGCCTAGGTTCTTCTTTGATTGTTTCATCTTAGCATAATTCTATAGACAAATGTTAATAGTAATAAAGAATAACCTGTCAGAAGATAAGTGGGATTCAATGTTTCCAATAAGACTTGGAAATTTGGTATGCAAGAGTATGATAGATGAATCAGTGATAGGCAACAATTTAGTTGGTTTTCACATACAGTTCTATGAGTCGAGAAGGGGATTTGACAATAAAGGGTTTTCCATGAAAGTGTTCAATTTGAAAAAGTAGGTGGACCTGAGCCCACATTTGGAATATTTATGGGAGGATATAGGAGATGAAAGGGCAATTCAGATAAGAGATCATTCTAGGTTATTGGTTCCCTAGATTAGAAGTCTGCAGCTAAAGCTTTAGATTTATGATGTGACTGAAGATGAGTCAGAAGTCATTAAACCTAGTTTCACTGAACCCAGTGCAGAAACTCTGTCAAAGGTAGATTGGACAAGGAATGAAGAAGAAGACATCAAACTGAGAGCTAGGTTCATTCTGGCTTGCATAGATGATTGGTTAAAAAGAAGGAAATCAAACAAGAAGAGGGTCACCTCTCTTACAGAAATTGGTGTCAAATCGATCTCAATTGAAGTTCTTCCTGATCCTTCTAACGTTTCTTCCTTGACTCCTCATGTAGGTAGTTTTCCTTCAAATAAGAAAAGAGTTGTGCCCAACAGGAATCTCACGGCACCTCGAACACGATCTAGAGCTAGAGCTAAAGGTCATTATCGGATGGCTTCTCCTGATTCCAGCTTCGTTGAAATTGATGTCAATGATGATGATCTCTCTTTTTCACCAGAGAAGGACAAAGAGATTCAAGATACAATAAAAAATTGGTCTGAGGTTCAGCAAGAAGAAGTGACTCCCACCAAGAATTTTGAAAACATGATGGTTTCTAATTCAGTTTCTCCTTGGCTATCTGAATAGGTAAGCAAGAAACGTAGTTTCAAACCTATTTCTTTGCCAATTAAAGATATTGTTACCAAATATGCTGCTCATACCCCAAAAATAAAGAAGGCCAAAAGCAATGCAAGGTTGACTACAGACCTTGTGATAGGAAAAGTGACTGCTAAGATAGCTACTTTCAAACAGAAAGAGGGTATTCTTAAACCTACAATAGAAGATTTCAAAATTACAGAAATGGAGTTCGTGGTGCTGAAAAGAGACACTCGGGATCATCTTTTCAAATTATTAGTGGACCATATTCTTGGTTAGTCTTAGAAGGATGGAAAGTAGAAACGTGAGCTCAAATAGCTTGTAATCACAATGGCTAAGTTCCTTAGTTCACTCAATGAATTTGGGGCCCTATCTCTAGCTCAATCTCTGCAAGATTTTGACCATAATTCTATAGATAGTAAACAAATGCTGAAACAAATGCATCAAGGTAAAACCTTGATGGTGGCTATGAAAGACTGGGTTAGTGGCATCATTTTAGAAGGAAATAAATTCATTTAGGATTTTGTAGCAGCCTTTGTAGAAGGAGAAGCTTTGATTGGGGAGATCAATACCTTGATACCAACTTGGGAATCAGATGAGGAAAAATGTGTTGTTGTTATGTCCCAGATTATTGAGATAGAAGGATATGGAGTTGAGAGGTTCCTGGAAGAGAACCCAATGAAAATGATATATGCCTATATGCTTTTCATTCTTAAAAGGAATATAAATTAGAAAAGTGGTCTATTTAAAGCAGTGATATTGAGCTTGTGTACCATAGAGGAGGTCAAGGAAATGCATACTAATGCACTGAAAGACTTTAAGGTTGTGAACCCGTCGGGTATCCTTTAGTTCAACAAGGAAAATATAGATGTAGAGGCTATGACCAAGAGTTTTGGGGACGCGATGAATGATATTAAAGAAAAAGGAGGAGATTACAACTGAATATTTCATGAGGGTTGCTAATGTGGAGTCCATGTTGTACCTAAATCAGGGGCAGTTACCTAGACAATTAGAGAAGGTTTGGAACTTCAAATGGGAAAAGAGTGCATGTCACACAAATTTTAATGGCATGAAGAATCTCCACTCTCATCTGATCCAAGAGCTTGTGAGCACATTCCAAAGCTGGAAGCTAGTCCAAGGAGCCACGTCTAGAGTTAATAACTAAAGATGCATGATTGCATGATGGTTTTCATGCCTATGTTTGAGGCATTTTGTTTATGTTTTAACTGTTGTCAAAAACTTTTACTCTATCTGTATTTGCTGGTTGAAAACCATTTCTTTTCAGTTAGGTTGAGAGGCCAAGTTTTAAGGGAAGCCTCTCGAACCTGTTAAACTATATATGCTGGGGCATAAAATTGGAAAAGGGGATGATGAAATTTTGGAATTTGTGAGACTTAGTTTGACATTTTCTAATTTTGTTAAGATTTTATGTGCTTTCTAAGGGAATTGAATAGAAATATATTTGAATCAGATTAATCTCAGACTTTGTTCTGTGTGATCACGTTATTCTGATGCATGCTAAATTTAAATCTGTGAATTTAGATTTATGATATGTCAATTACTTTGTGAATTAGTATATTTGTCATTACTGGTTTATGGTGAATGCATGGTATTTATCTGCCTTTCTGAACAATTCTCTTCTTTATTTCTGTCCAAGATCATTGTTTTCTAAATCAAAGAAGTTGTGCCTTTCTTTGTTTCTGTCCTTTATTCATTTTATCTAAATTTATCTCAATACCTAAGAGTATTTGAGAGATCCTTATGTGCTTTTAGGTTAAAATTATAGTTTTTGGTTTTAAGTTCAGAATTTCATTAAACATTTCTGATAGGGAGATGTACCTCAAACAATTCAGAGGGAAGCAATTATCTCATGCTTACCCAACTATTGTAGGATAGTTTGTTTCCAAAGAGACATAGAGTTAGCATAATTTGAAATTAACACAAAGATAAATCTATTCACCAACATCCCATAAACACACTATGATCTTGGTGGGTCTTAGTTACTCACTTGATATGCTATAGATGTTGTTGACTTGTTTGAATGCCATGAATTTGCTTGTTAATTGCTTTTATAATCTAGTCACTGTTCTTCACTTTGTGCTCTGCTCTTTGCTCTGCTTCTTCTCTCTTAATGGCATGGTGAGTGAACGAGATATTTCATCACATTTTTATAGATGATGCCCTAAGTGGTGCACTAAATAATCTACTTACTTATCAATGGTCAAAGACAAAGTCTCACGGGTATTACACAAACTTCCAGCTTAGGCTGAGTGACAACTTAGTTTCACTTTCCCATGTTTACCGATGGTTCTCGATAAGGTGCAAAGACTTTAATATCTTTCATATGATTATCGATGAGAGTCTTGATTTACATTACCAACTTGGATTTCATATTTACATCAACGATTCTCGGTGTGTATTGATCGACAAGATTGGATTCACAATTTCATAACAAGTAATACCATAGTGCATTTTTATTTATGCTAATTTGGCATATCATAAATTTATATTGTAACTAATGTAAAAATATGACTTGGTATAGTGTTTTTCCATACTTACTTTTTCTTCTTAGGTGGGGGTGGTGATATCACCAGATCCATTGGATAAGGTGTCACCAATTGTATTTCTTGGTCCAGCATCATCGATGTTTGTAGCTTTCCTCCATATTTTATTTCTCATCTTCCTGATGTCTTCAATGGTGTTTCCATTGGAAAAATTACTTGTTTCTGCCACTCGGTCTCTACAGTCCTTTCTTAGATGACCAACTCTATGAAAATGTAAGCAAGCCATTCTGGGGTTAGTTTGGCCTCTAGAACTTCGTGTCCATTTCCTCATGCAATTTACAGCAATGTGTGTTGAAATAATGGGAAGTGTGTACTGAGAGGGAAGGGGTGAATCAGTACCTCTAAAACTTTTATCTCTTTTAACCTTTATCCATTGTGTAATCAATTGTATAACCAACCATCTGTTCTATACTATCTTTGTGTAAGATATATCAATTCATAAACTTAATAAACATGTAAACATTCATAGAAACATTTATGAAAGTAATTGACTCATAACACAAAATATGGTAATGCACAAAACCCCTGTTAGAAGGTAAAAACTATGGTGGGGATGACACCCACAAAAACTTCAGTATCTGCAGATTGGAAGGGGTTGGTTAAGGCTTACAATTTTGATCACTTCTGATGATCTACCCTGTTAGGAGTATTATGTGGAGACTGGTTAAGGTCTACTCTTTTATGAGATTTAGCAACACTGTTTAGTGTGCACTCGGTTAAGATAATTAAAATAGGATTGTTAAATCCACCTTTCTTTGTTAAATCCACATTTCTTGAAAGGATTTCTTCTATTTGCTACACTTGTTAGAATGTAGACAAAAATACTCATTTACCTGAGTGTGTGCAATCTAAAATTGCTGATTACAAATCCATTCAAGATTACATGTACAAATGTATCACCTAATGTGATTGATTAATACCTCTATTTCTCGGTAGCCTCTGTTCTTGGTTCTTAAAAACCAAATTCATATTTTGTTGTTTTGCTTCTTGAAACTCTTAGTCTATTCCATAGATGTGCTCGTAGGCTACATTCATCCTCTCATCATATTAAATAGATGATTACAAAATCTATTTATACAATAGGTTGACCTAATAAATTTTCATGTATTAAAACCTTAACTCTATGATCAAAGGTTTACAACTTGACCTTGATCTCCTAGTTTGCATGCTTTTAATCAGTTAGACTGATTAAAAAAATTACAATAATGTTTCTTGTCCCTTAAGAAATGGATTTAAAACAAATCAAAACTCTATAAATAGAATATAGTTGTTTTATCTGACGTGGAAGTCAGATCCACTTTTCTCATGAGATAACTGACTTTCAGTGTCTAATGCTCGGTTTTCTCTAAAATCAGTTTAACTCTCTTTTAGTTTGCATGGTATTCTTATCATTGGGTTCCACTATCGGTTTACTCCTATCAGGTTCCACTTTATCATGTTCGGGTTGCACTTTTGGTTTACACTTCAAAACTATGTCGTCGGGTTTCTCCTTGTTTAGCACTTTTAGTCTGAACTAAAAACTTGACTTTCAGTGTAGTGTAACCGAAGGTTTATAACAATTGTTTTTTTTTTGCCTACTAATGTAAAAATTTATGTCATCAATCTCCCTCTTTGACATTAGTATCAAAAACTGATATGTGAAAAATACTAAAGTGTTTAGTATGTACACCATGTGTTTATCTTGGTCATTTTATGACCCCCCCTATGCATATGCTAGTATAGTATAAGTATATACATATATACTTGCCTATATTATTTTATTTTATTTTTTTACCTTTGTGCTATATGTAATGTACATATCATTTTCCTTTTCCCCTTTTTACTTTATTTTATGTACATATCATTTTTATTTTCCCCTTTTTTGATAGTAAGGGCAAAGGTGTATACCTATAGCTTATCAAAAATATGAGAGTGAGAGGTCTTCATTTCCTCCATCATCTTCTCCCATTTCTCCTTTAAATACTCAAGAGTCATATTCTCTAATGTCATCTGGGCATGCATGTCGTAGATGCTATCTACTACAAACATCTCAGGGGTGGCAATAAGTTGCCTTGCTAAGCTTATGTGTTGTTGTAGAAGTGTGAGGTTCAGTAAAAGTAGAGACTATATCTCAGTAACCTCCTCTTTGAACTATGACTCTTCTTCCCAAAGTTCTTGTCTTAACCATTTAATTTCAATGATCTTCTCATAATTCAATTTGATTGCATTTCCATCTGTGGCTAGACTTTGTGCGCTTGCATTTAGATCAGAATCGATCTTTGCAATTTTATCATTTTTATTCTTTGTAAATTTATCTAAAGTGCATAGCTTTTGGATTAAGGAAATAGCTTCAGTAATGATTAGATCTAATGCATTTGTCAGTTATGAAAGATTTATCTTATTTTCTGCCACTTCTTGGCTAATCTTTTCTGTCAGTTTGTATTGAAACTTCTGTTCTGCTCATTCCTAAATAGCCTTTTCTGCATTTATATTTTGTGTTGTGATGGCATCAATGAGAATGACAAGTTGATCCAAAATGGGTGCATTGTTATCAACATCTATGTTAGGAACTATTTGGTTTAAGATATCCCTTGTGGTCTCCAATACTAAGGAATCTCAGTGTTTCTTTTTAAGCTTTTCTTGCAAAGCTTTTGTTTGACAGATTTCTCCATATTCTTGGAGTGATTCAAAATCTAAAGTATTTGGATCACACTTTGGTATTACAATGATCTCATCAAGTGTGACTACCAGCTTATTCTTCTTATTTTTCTTCTTCTTCTTTTGTGACACGCTTGTATGCAATACCATAGCAAGCTTCTCTACTTGGTTTGATGTGCTACTTGATGGCTTCTGTAGTGTTGTACCTTTTTCTTGTTTCTTAGTGTTTTCCTATCGGTTGTCTGAGGACATCTCCTTAGCTACCTTTGGTGTATCTGCAGCTTCACCTTTGGTATCCTTAGGTGTGGTATCAACTATCTTATCATGATCACCTTTCTCTATTTGCACTTCATTTGCATCTTTCATTTGTGCAACCTTTTCGGTATTATCTCCATCTTTTTGTTCTCCACCAATGACTACCTATTCATCTATTGTATCCATATTTTCATCAAATGGATCTTTTTTCTCATCATTACCCTTATTCTCTGGTATGCTTGTTTCCTTCTCTAGTGATTTCTCCTTTTCTGAGATAATGTTGATAGCTTGTATCAACAATAGTATCTATCCTGGTGTGTTTACTAGTGCAGAATCTATTGTGTTATCCTGTTCGTTGGTTTGGTCCTTTATAATAGTGACATATTCATCTTTCTAAATCTTATCTGTAGGATCTACTCTAGTAATATCAATTATTGTATTATCGAGCCCTGTCTCATCTACAACATCCATGTCCTTGTTACCTATTATGTCCAATTCTTCTTTGTCCAATTCTACTATTGTGACATCTTCAGTGTCATTTATAAGGATATGCTTGGGGTTCTACTTAGCCTGAACATATTTATTGTGTGGCTTGTCAATAAGAGTTATCTGTGGCTCGGGACTTGTATCCTATTTAGGTATATCAAGAATCTTTTTCCATTTAGCCTCACTCTTCTTGTCTAGCTCAATTAAATGTCCTTGAAGCACTTCATAAGCTCTTAAATTTGGTGAGAATCTTTTGGAGTGTTTCTTTGTCATTTCTTCAATTTCCTCCATTTTATATTCTAATGGAATAACATAAACTAGGGCTCTTTCCCTTATCTATTTCTCTTCTTTTAATGCATATGTACATCTTGCTGATAATCAATTCCAGAGTTCTTTTGGAATTTTATCTGCTAATTGAATTGGTACATATTTGTAAATGCACATTGTTGTTATGATTGCCTCTTTAATCTTATTCTGGTCCTCGGGGTCCAGAGTTAGCCAATTTTTAATTTTGCGTTCATTCAATGATCCATACTTAATGGTATCTTCACATACCTCATCAATTGTAGTAGGACCCTTTATTTTATCTAGTTTTTCATCTTGGGTGTCTTCAATATCTCCCTATGATCTGATTAGCCTTCTTCTCTTTGTTGGGCCTTTCTTCTCAATTTGTGGATTTCTTTTATAGGTCCTTACTTGACCTTTCTTTATGGGTGAAGGAATTGTATCCTTTTCTATCTGAATCCTAGTTCTAGTTGTAGCAATATTCCTTGGATTCTTGGTTTGTGAAGGTAGTGTTTTATCTGACTCTGTGTGTTCTAAATCAATTTCCTTCTCAGCTTCACCGACAGGTGACTGTCCCTCAGTTTCTTCTTTCTGTCCAGTTTCCTCTTCATTCACCGATAGCTTCTTTTTCAAGGTCTTAACCATTTTTTCTTTCTTCCTATCAATCTTCTTCACAACTAAGCCAGTTTTCATCCTTTCTTTGGCTTCTTCATAAGTTCCAAACTTAGGTTGTGATTTATCTAAAGGTTCATTAATCAATGCCTCAATAGCATTTGATGCTTGATCTATGTTCACCTCATAATCTAGTGGTGCTAGCCATGTTGTTCTTGGTACAACTGGCTTTATGTAGGTGTAATCAGTGTCCACCATGAAACATATGTCATTCTTGAATTTCTCTACCAGTTGTTCTCGTATCCTCATTAGCTTTTGCATTCTCTCTTTGAATCCAGCCAAGTATTCATCCATGATTGATTCAAAGTTATCTCTAAGTGACTTGATGAATTCACTTATTTGTATGGTCACTGCTCTAGTTTTTTATTAAGGTAAATACAGGTTTTGAAAGGACACAAAAACCTTTTACATTAAATTACTAGAGATAAGAATCTACATCCCTTACAAACATTGATAGCCTACTACAAACAAAAATTAGGACCCTAACAAACCCCCATTAACCCAAAAAAAGGAAAGCAAAAAACTGCCAAAAAATAGTTACCAGCACAACTTCCAGTCCAGTCTCCAGCACAGAACATAAATAAAAATTACTTAATAATTCCAAAGGCTTCATCAATCTCTTTCTGCATATCTTCCATCTTATCGATGGAATCTTTCAGTGCTTTGATCTCCTTTGGAATCTCTAGAATTTTCCTTTTGATACCACTTCAAGTTCTGGTACTCGGTCCCAAGCTCCTAGCGTTGTCTTCAAGTGTAATGGTTGTATTCTCTAGCAAGATGCTCTCCAAATAATCATATAAAGCTTTAATATTTTTAATAGAGACTTTAAGCCCCTCATTACTATGCTTGAGAATGAATCTAATCATATGCCCATTGTGGCTGATTTGATTTTTCATATCTTTCAGCTTCTCCTCCACAAGAGCATCGACTTTGACCATGATCTCATCATTTTTTTTGTTATTATTTACCTTCATCATAAGATCCTTCTCCATATTTTCTAGCTTAGTTTTAAAGGGATCCATGGCTTCTTGCATTTCCTTCAGGTGCTGCGTCATATCCTTCATATCCTTGCTGATACAATTCTCCATACTAGCCCCATGATCCTCCTTACTCTTTGGAATTATGTCATCAATTTCAAACCCAACCATAGTATTGTGATCAGAGTCATTTCTTTGTCTTTTCTTTTTTTTGTCAACTGCCTTCAGATTAGGCTTCTCTGTTAGCTCCTCCTTGTCTTTTCCTTCATTCACTTCTTCATCTTTTTCCTCCTTGTCTTTTCCCTCATTCTCTTCTTCTTCTTTTTCCTCCTCTTGGTTTTCAACTTCATTTACCTTGTTCTCTTCTTCTTCATTCAAGGGCATCTCCTCCTCATTCACCTAAGTTTCCTCCTCATTCATAGCTTCATCCTTCTCTTTCACCAAAGCATCCTCTTCATTCTCTTGTTTGTCTTCTTTGGTCATGGGATCTTCCTCCTTTTCCTCTTCCTGAATGTTCTCTTTTTCATTACCCTGACTATCAAGAGTTTGAACTTCAGACTCCTCCTTTCTATCCAGATTCTTCTCTTTCTTACTCCTTACCCTTTTCTTCGGGTTCTCCTTCTTACTTTCAATATTTATTTTCTTTGCATTCCCTTTAACCCTTTTAGGAATGGTTTCTGGGATTTGGTTTCTGGCATATTCAGCGATAAGAAGAATAAGCCCTTCATGAAGCACCAGATTGCTATCCTTTTTCCTATGCTCCATGATGTTGTTTTTCCTATGCCCATGTTAAATTCTCAATTGTTCACACAATCAAATTTTTTGGCTGAATTTCTCACATATAATAATTCTCTCGATCAACACGAAAATAGACTTTGTGGTGTTGTTTCTTCCATATCAAATATACCTAACTCTAATTAACAATTCTACCTGCAAAATCTCTAATCACACCCTCTAAAATATTTGGGTACACTTAATTCCATAAATACCACCTATAAACTAGCTCATATGAAGTCATACACTAATTAAACCATAAAAACTAAAAGATGGGTGCAAGAAACTTCAAACAATTAAAACAACCAATATATTTGAGTTATCAGATTCTCCCATATATTACTTTGGTTTCATGGACATTAAAAGTTACACTTTTCTATTCTATTTAATTCAATTCTCACTCAATCAACAACCAAATCAATTGATACATTGTAGTCAAGACACATTGACTATAAAGTAAAGAACATTGGTTTTTCAAACTGTTAAAAGAAACCCACAAAGTAGGTACAAGAGAATTCAAACATTAAAAGACACCCACAAGGAAGAAACATCTATGAGTTATCTCATTTGTTCCTTATAGTACTTTAGTTTTGTGGATGTTAAATTTTATTTTTTTTATGTCCATTGAATCAATGATCTAACTATTTCCATTCAATGGTCAACTTACCCAGTTGATTTAACTATTCCTCACCAATCCAACTATACGCATTTAGTGTTTTTAATGTAAAGTCGCAAGTCTATCCATTTTTAGATGTCTACACCAACTAGTTGAAACATTGTAATCAAGACAATGAAGACTCTTAACCTAAAAAGAGTTCATCACAACACACTAACAGTTAAGTAAAGAACATTGGTCACACACTACACCAGTTTTTCAAACATTACCCACATAACATGCTATATAATATTTCACAACTGGCCATTTGAATGCTCCGACCACAGTCTTTTTCATTTTCAATAAGCAAAGTATAGTTTACCAGGAATTCCAAATATTATTATTATATATAATCACTACCCTTGCATGTTCGCCCATGTTCACGTACAATTCCCGCCATGGTGGGTTTTTAGACTAAATTCTGACATCTCTAGTGTGAAATCGAAATTGGTTTTAAGAGAAATTTGGGGAAAAAAGGTGGTTTCATCTGAAATTTGAGTAAAATTTGAGAACTCTGGTGTCATCTCATTTGTTTTCTTTCCAACAAAACTGTTGTTAATTAATTCCAACATAATTCCAGACGTTGTCAGATGTTGTTATCTCTTGATTTTTATTACACACTGTTTTCATTATCTGCAATCAAAGGCTAAAAGTTGGATTTTTGTGGGCACATTATCAAAGTAGATATCCAAGCGACACTAAAATAAGGAATTTGAGGATAAATGTCCATTTTGTGTATGGATTTGAATAATGTAAACATAAAAGTAGAGCTTTGGATAGTCTTTAAGGTGATAGACTACTATGATGTGCTTGACTTGACTTTCTAGATTGAATAAAAAATTTCTTTTGTTAAAGATTTTTAATTTTGAGTGTACCTTTTAAGCATTAGATTTATGCATTCTTTAGTGTTTATTTGTTTATTTTGAGGAAATTTTATGGTTAAGCATATTAGAATTTAAAATCTATTAAGATGGACTATTTTTATATAATGTTTTATTACTTGGATGTAATAAGTATTAGCGGATCACACTAGTACATTAGGTCTATATTTTAGACCAAACTTTTCGATGGCAGGTCAATTTGGCTTGTAAAACTCTTTTTATTTGGTTTATGCTCCCAAAAATGTCAAAATATCGACATATATTAGGTTTAAGAAGAAATATCGAAATATCGACAAACACGGGATTATATAGGAAAAAAAAGAATAGTGTTAAACACAATTTTTATTGCCTGCGATCGATTTCGTGTGCCGAAGTGCTTTTGGCGGGAGGAGATGGGTTTGTGTGCTACAATTTCGCACAACAGGTAAGGGGCACACACTCCATTTTTGCTAATCTTTGTAAAATTACTGTTATCATATAGGTCCCCTATAGATTTTGCGTGGATCTGATGTAGTCTTTGAATCTTTTCTCTATGTAACTATTAATCCTTTCTACCAAGGGTTCGCTTTTAAATTTTTTTTTTGTGGGAGCTTCTTGAAAGTTCCTTTGCAAGAAATTTGGATTGAATTCAATGTTGTCATTTCATAGTTATGGCATTTTTCTTTGCAAAATTTATTCAAATATATAAAACCTGA